>CM061260.1:82845000-83185000 GCA_030848825.1 Tadarida brasiliensis
ACCACCAACTTACACCATACACAAGAATAAAGTCAAAATGGATAAAAGACTTAAATGTGATTCGTGAATCCATAAAAATCCTAGAAGAAAATGTAGGCAACAAAATTTCAGACATCACACGCAGCAGAATTTTCACTGATACAATGCCTATAGCAAGAGAAACAAAGGAAAAAATTTATACGTGGGACTACATCAAACAAAAAAGCTTCTTCACAGCAAAAGAAACAAGCATCAAAATGGAAAGGGAACCCACTCTATGGGAGAGCGTAATTACCAATGAAACATCAGATAAGGGGTTAATCTCCAAAATATATAGAGTACTCATACAACTCAACAAAGGAAGACAAAGAATCCAATTAAAAATGGGCAGAGGACCTAAATAGACACCTCTCCAAACAGGACATACAAATGGCCAAGAGACATATGAAAAAATGCTCAGTGTCACTAACCATCAGAGAGATGCAAATTAAAACGACTATGAGGTATCACCTCACACCTATCAGAATGGCTGCCATCAACAAATCATCAAACAACAAGGGTGTGGAGAAAAGGGGACTCTAGTACACTGCTGGTGGGAATGCGACTGGTGCAGCCACTATGGAAAACAATATGGTGTTTCCTCAAAAAATTAATTGATCTGCCATTTGACCCAGTGATCCCACGTCTAAAAATATATCCTAAGAAACCTGAAACACCAATCAGAAAGAATATATGTACTCCTGTGTTCAAAGCAGCACTATTTACAATCACTAAGATCTGGAAACAGCCCAAGTATCCATCAATAGATGAGTGGATAAAAAAGCTGTGGTACATTTATACAATGGAATGCTACGCAGCTGTACGAAAGCAAGATCCCTTATTCGTTAAGATGACATGGAGGGACCTAGAGAGTATTATGCTAAGCTAAATAAGCCAATTAGAGAAAGACAAATATCACATGATCTCACTTATTTGTGGAATATAATGAACAAAATAAGCTGATGAACAAAATAGACCCAGAGACATAGAAAGGAGTATGGTTCAGACTGACAAACCTCAGAGCAGGGGGGAGGTGGGGAGGGATGAGATGAACCAAAGAACTTATATGCATGTATGCATAACCAATGGACATAGACAACAATGCTAGGGGGGTGAGGGGGCAGGATGGGGAGGAGAGGGTCTAGGGGAGGAAAAGGAGAAACATCTGTAACAAAAATAAATTAATAAAAATTGAGAGAAAAAAAACATTCGTGTTCTTAGTCCTCTTGTACAAATGATGTACTTTGAAAATGTTACTGTACAACAGAATTAATGTTTGTTTTGTTTGATTTTGAAAAGAGAAAATAAATGGTATTATAGCTCCTTTTTCTTTCGTTTTTTCTTTTTTCATTTCAAACTGCTACCAGTGTATTGATGAACAATGGAGAGACATACTGTAGTGTTCTATTGGCCAGTTGACAAAGCTGCTTTTGAATGCTGATAGTTCTATTCCTTTGATATGACACACTTTAGTTAATGTGTTAATGCTATATGAGAAAATGCTGTTTTCTAGTGCCAAAGTTTCGATTCAGTGCATATAACTGACCACACTCATCCATATGTGCTCTTTTTCTACTTCTTTTTTTATCAGTACTTAAATAGCCCATCCTTTGCAATTCATCCATGTGGGTCCTTAAGCATTTGAGCTTTGCTCAGATTGCTGAAGTGCGGTGGCTCATTTTATGGTTTTTGTATTTGTGTCTAATGCATGTTTTAACATGATAGACACAATGCATTGTATAGCTACAGTTTTCTGGAAAAGTCAATCTTTTAGGAATTGTTTTTCAGATCTTCAATAAACTTTTTCTCTAAATTTTTCTATTAATGTGAAAAGACAACCCACAGAACAAGGGAAAACATTTTAAAATCATTTGTCTTTTAAGGGACTTGTATCCAGAAATATAAAGAATTCTTAACAACTCAATAATAAAAAGAAAAGTAACCCAATTCAAAAATGGACAAAGGATCTGAAGATATTGATATTAAATGATCAAAAAGCATATAAAAAGATCCTCAACATTTTTAGTCATTAGAGAAATGCAAATCAAAACTGAGATACTTCGCACCCAGTAAAAAATCCTCATGCTGGCAAAGATGTGGAGAAATTGGAACCATTATACACTGCTGGTAGGAATGTATAATGATGCCCCTACTTTGGAAAACAATCCAGCAGTTCCTCATATAACCTAAACATTCTATTCCTAAGTATATACCCAAGAGAAATGAAAACAACACAAATGTCCATCAAATGACAAATGGATAAACTAAATATGGTATATCCATACAATAAAACATTATTATTTTTTATTATTTTTTATTTTTTATATTTTATTATTATTTTTAAACTTATCTTTATTGTTGAATGTATTACAGATATTCCTCATTTTTCCCCCATTGCCCCCCTTCTCCTGATTCCCGCCCCCCTCCTGCCTTTCCCCACACTGTTGTCTGTGTCCATTGGTTATGCATATATACATATAAGTTCTTTGGTTTATTTCTTCCCAACCCCCAACCCCCCTTCTCTTTGAGGTTTGTCAGTCTAACAACTAATTTGTACTTCTTAATCCCTTCACCTTTTTCACCCATACCCCCAGCCCCCACCCATCTGGTAACCAACAAAAGTTCTCTGTATCTATGAGAATGTTTCTTTTCTGTTTGTTCATTTTGTTTGTAGATTCAATTGTTGATAGATATGTATTTATTGCCATTTTGTTTGTTCATATTTTTTTATCTTTTTCTTCAAGAAGACCCTTCAACATTTCATATAAGAATGGTTTGGTGGTGATGAACTCCTTTAGCTTTTCCTTGTCTGGGAAACTCTTTATATGGCCATCGATTCTAAATGACAGCTTTGCAGGATAGAGTAATCTTGGTTGTAGGTTCTTGCTTTTCATCACTGAATATTTCTTGCCACTCCCTTCTGGCCTGCAAAGTTTCTTTTGAGAAATCAGCTGACAGTCTTATGGGAACTCCCTTGTAGGTAATGAACTGCTTTTCTCTTGCTGCTTTTAAGATTCTCTCTTTGTCTTGAACCTTTTGCATTTTGATGATGATGTGTGTTGGTGTGGGCCTCTTGGGGTTCATCTTGTTTGGGACTCTCTGTGCTTCCTGGACTTGTATGTCTGTTTCCTTCACCAAGTTCGGGAAGTTTTCTGCCATTATTGTTTCAAATAGGTTTTTGATTTCTTGTTCTCTCTCTTCTCCTTCTGGCACCCCCAAGATGTGAATGTTGGCATGCTTGAAGTTGTCCCAGAGGCTCCTTACACTATCCTCATTTTTTTGGATTCTTTTTTCTTTTTGCTGTTCTGATTGGGTGTTTTTTGCTTCCTTATATTCCAAATTGATGGTTTGCTTCTTGGCTTTACCTACTCTACTATTGAATCTGTGTAAACTATTCTTTATTTCAGTTAGTGCCTCCTTCATTTCTAACTGTGCCTCCTTCATTTCTGACTGCTCCTCTTTTATGCTTTTGAGGCCCTCATTAAGTTCACTGAGGTTCTCACTAAGTCCAGTGAGCATCCTTTTATAACCAGTGTTTTGTACTCAGCATCTGTTAGGTTGCTTAATTCCATTTCACTTAGTTCTTTTCCTGGAGTTTTGTTATGTTCTTTTATTTGGAACCTGTTTCTTTGTCTCCTCATTTTGGCTGCCTCCTTGTGTTTGTTTCTATGTATTACTTAGCGAGAGGTATGGGGCTAGCTGAGACCAGATGCTGCTTGTTTAAAAGAATTTAGGAAAAGCTGAAGTAGGATCCAAGACAGGCCAATCCTATGGTCAAGCAACTGGCAGCAGCTTGGGTGGGCCTGAAAGTTGGGTGGGGCAGGGCCTCAAGGAATCACCAGGGCGGGGCAGACAGTGTGAGCCAGGTTGCTGGAGTCCCAGATATGGCAGCATCTGCCGGCCCAGGGAAGGGCTCACCAAAGGAACAAAGGCCTCTGACGTGAGTACGTCTGTCCAGGAGAAAGCTGCCTCTCCAGACCTCTCTCCAATGCCAAACAGCTCAGTTCTTCCCCATATGACTCTAGTGCCTTTCAAGCTACTTCCCCCACGCTGGAGCCTGGAGGGTGCAGTCCTGGTAAGTCCGTGGGTGGGCCCTTAAAGAGGAGCTGCCGGGGGCTCCAGCCGCCTCAGCCTCAGTTCCCACTGCTTTTTCCAGCCAGAAGTTATGGGGACTTCTCTTCCTGGCACTGGAACCCTGAGCTGGGCACTTGGTGTGGGACAGGGACCCCTCAGTCCTCAGGGAGAACCTTCTCAGCCAAGGTATCCTCCTAATTTTTATCCACCACACGCTGGTGTGGGACCAGCCCGTCGTGCCTCCGCCCCTCCTACCAGTCTCAATGCGGTGGCTTCTTTAATTTCATAGGTGTAGAACTTCCATTCAGCTTGATGTCAGGCGGTTTTGAATGATGGTTGTTCTGTAGTTTAGTTGTAACTTTGCTGTAGTTGTGTGAGGACCTGATACCCGCATTTACCTACACCGCCATCTTGACCGGAAGTCTAAAACATTATTATTTGGCCATAAAAAAGAACAAGGCACTGACACATGCTACACCATGGATGAACCTTAAAAACATTATGCTAAGTGAAAGAAGGCAGTCACAAAAGACCACATATTATATTTTCTCATTGATATGGCATATCCAGAATAGGCTATTCTAGAGACAGAAAGTAGATTCATGGTTGCTTAGGCCTGGGGAGAGGCATAGGGAAGACAAAGAGATAAGACAACCGATAGCTAAAGGGTGTGGGGTTTCTTTTTGAAATGATGAAATGTCCTTAAACTGGGTGTGGTGATGGTTGCAGGCTTCTGTGAATATACTAGAAAATCATTGAATTATATACTTTAAATGGGTGGACTGTATGGTATGTGAATTATATCTCAACAGAACTGTAAAAAAAAAAAAGAAAGAAAGAAAGAAAAAAATCAAGTCCCTCTGGAAAGCAAATACATCCTTAATTTCTCCATTGGCTTTTCAACTGGGAGCTATCTGACAGGGATGTCCAATCAACTAATTTGGAACAATAGAATTCAGAGCACATATTTCGATAGAGGGAGGGGTCGGGGGAGTCTGCAGCATTCACGCAGCTCAGAGAGGGGAAACCTACATACTGCAGGCAATAGAGAGAAGAGTAAAAGCAGCATGATTCCTGGGAAAGGTACTAAGGAAGGTAAAACTTCACCAGACAAATGCCACATACTTCACTACTTGGCCTAGAAGCGGACCTGTTCAGAAGTTCCATCCTTGTCAAACAATTTTCATGTAGCCTTTAGTTACTGCAGAAGATATTTTTTCACAAGATAACTAATCTACAAATGTCTCTCTTCTAGCAGAGAAACCCTGCCCTGGAAACTGGTGGGAAAAGAGAAAATGGGATGACAACATTGTGAAGAAGGAAATGCCAGCATTTAATCTGTCTTTAATTCTGTTAGGGCTCAGGCTGAGTGTCTTATCCAGTACACAGAAATCCAGTATGGAACAAAGTCTTTCTTTAGGTAATATATTTTCCTTTCAGAATTGTGGAGCCCAAAGCATAGGGAACAGTCAATTTGGTGCAGTAAAACAAGAAACAATACAAATTGGAAGATAAGAAGTAAAACTACCTTTATTTGCAGATGAAATAATCATCAATGTAGAAAATCCTAAGGAATTACCAAAAAAAAAAAAACCTACTTGAACTAATAAGTGAATTTAGCAAAGTTGCAAGATAAAAGGTAAATATAAAAAATCAGTTGTGTCTATATGCTAGCAAGGAATAATTGGAATGTTTTTAATACCATTAACAATGGCATGAAAAAACATGAAATAGATAAATCTGATTTCAAAAAAGGTGTGTAAAACCTATACACTGAAATTACAAAACAATGCTGAGAAAAACTGAAGATCTAAATAAATGAAAGGACATAGTATGTTCATTGATCAGAAGACTCAATATCGTTAAGATGACAATTCTTCCCAAATTGATCAATAGACTCAACGTAATCCCAATCCCAATCCCAATCCCAGCAGCCTTTTTCTATAGAGATTGGCAAGCTGATTCTAATATATATATGAAAGACAAAGGACCTTGCATAATCAAATTTGGAAAAGAAGAATGAAGTTGAAGACCTTTTATTATGATTCAAAGACTTATTATAAAGCTTATAGTAATCAAGACAGTATGGTATTGGCATTAAAATAGGCAAATAGATCAGTGGAAGAGAATAAAGAATGAAGAAATAGACCCACTATATTCAGAAGACTGATTTCAACAAAAATGCAAAGGCAAGAAAGGAAAATCTTTTAAATAAATGGTGTTGGAATAATTGACGATGCATATGCAAAAAAAAAATTTAACTTTGATCCATGTATACCAATCATATGCAAAAATCAACTCAAAGTAGATCATAGACCTAGAGGTAATATCTAAAAACTCTAAAACTTCTATAGGAGAAAATCTTTCTCACTTGGGGTCAGGTAAACTTAGATCCAACACCAAAAGCATGATCAAAACCATAATAAATTGGACTTTATCAAAATTTAAAACTTCCGTTCCTCAAAAGACATCATTAAGAAAATAATAATAAAAGCCACACATTGGGAGAAAATGTATACAAAACATGTACCTGACAAAGAACTTATATCTAGAATACATTAAGAACTCTTACAACTCAATAAGATAAACAAACCAATTATTTTTTTAAATGGGCAAAATAACTGAATATACTTTTCACCAAAAAAAATATACGAATGGTGAATGAGCATGTGAAAAAGGTGCTCAACATCATTAATTGTTAAGAAAATGCAAATTAAACATATAAAACATCACTTCATATCCACTAGAACGGTTGCAGTTAAAAAAGACTGATTGACTATATCAAGTGCTGCAAGGATATGGAGAAACCGGAATCCTAATACATTGCTGGTGGTACAACCATATTAGAAAACAGTTTAGCAATTTATTAAAAAGTTAAATATACATCTATCATGTGGCCCAGTCATTTCAGTATTATTACCCAATAGAAATGAAAACATATGTTCATACAAACACTTGTACATAAATGTTCAAGACAGCTTTCTTTGTAATCACCAATGACTGAAAACAACTCAAACATCCCAAGATGCAGTACATCCATAAACTGGCTTAATACTCAAAAATAGAAGGTAACAAACTATTGATACACCAAAAAAATCATAGATGAGTCTCAAAATCATTACACTGAGTAGAAGAAGCCAGACCAAAAAAGTACATAGTATGATTACATTTATATATATAAGTGTAGAAAATGCAAGCAAATATGCAGTGATAGAAAGCAAATTTGTTTGAAAGGAATGGATTTGAGTAAAGCAGTATGACTAATAAATTGAGTGTTATAAAAAGTTATTCAAGCCCTGGCCGGTTTGGCTCAGCGGTTAGAGCGTCGGCCTGTGGTCCAGGGAGACCCGGGTTCGGTTCCCGCTAAGGGCGCGTACCTCGTTGCAGTTTGTCCCCGGCCCTGGTTGGTCGTGCGGGAGGCAGCCACTCGATGTGTCCCTTTCACGTCGATGTTTCTCTCTCTCTCTCTTCCCCTCTCTCCCTCCCACTCTATCTGAACAAAAAATGAAAAAATGTCCTCGGGTGAAGATTAAAAAAAAAAAAAGTTATTCAAAGATGATATCATAAATTAAACCTATGTTTGCATTTTGAGGAAGCAAATAAAGAATGGAATATCTTGAAGGATGTACAGGCATATAACCAGGAAAAGATCATTGGATGAACAAGGGGAAAGTTGTTTAACATAATGAATAACAACATCTGTATTTAACACTTCTAGGTCAGAGAGATGCCAAGGGAAATTTCTTATAACTGTATGGCTCTAATGCAATAATAGAATTGTAAACCATTTATATGAACTGTGAAGTAAGTATTGTTGATTATCCACTATACATTACAGGGGCTTTAGCAGAGGAAACTACAAAGTAAGCATAGGAGTAAGATATTATGAATACTTCCGGAATTTTGTAATTCAGCTATGGAGGTAAAACCACTATGGGAAACTATAGTCAGAATTCTGAAATGCACACCCACACTTCTACATAGAAATGCATATACATAGCAAACCTCATGTTCAAATTAGAGATGCTATTGATGTTCACAGGATAAAAGAAACTAAGACAGGCTGTACTTGTCTGGAGTGACTCCAAGTATGAAGTGGGATCTGAACTAGAAGTTAGACATATCAAAAGCATTGAAAAAAATGAAGGAAGAAAAATATAAGGAATATAATATAAAAATATCCCAGAGCGGAATGGCATAAGAATTAAAATTTAAAAGATTACAGCCCTGGCCTGTGTGGCTCAGTTGGTTGAACATATTCCTGTGCACCAAAAGGTCACTGGTTTGATTCCTGGTCAGGTCACAAGACTGGATTGTGGGCTCGATCCCCAGTAGGGGGCATGCAGGAGGCAGCAATCATTGTTCTCTCTCATCAATGTTTCTCTCTCTCCCTCTCCCTTCTTCTCTCTCTCTAAAATCAATAAAAACACATTTTTTAAAAATTAAAAAGATTACAAAGTCTAACAAAATCCATGAAAAAATATTCACCTTTAAAACAAGTCTTTTAGATATATCACAGAAATATATTGGTACACCAAGTAAAAAGATACAAATCTAAATATTGCAGAGAGTTGAAAACAAAACAAAAAAGACCTAAGTCTAATGAAACAAGTATAGCATAGGAAATATAGTCAATAATATTGTAAAAATTATGTTTAGTGTCAGATGGATACTAGACCAATCAGGATAAACACTTTATAAGTTATATAAATGTCTATCACTATGTTGTACACCTGAAACTAATATTGTATGTCAACTGTAATTTTTAAAAATTTTTAAAGGGAAAAAAATTATACTATAAAGAAATTTCTTCAACTGGTTATTAAAAGACAATAAGAAGCCCTGGCCGGTTTGGCTCAGTGGTTAGAGCGTCAGCCTGCGGACCAGAGAGTCCTGGGTTCGGTTCCCGCTAAGGGCATGTACCTCAGTTGCAGTTCGTCCTCGGCCCCGGTTGGGGTCGTGTGGGTGGCAACCAGTCGATGTGTCTCTCTCCCATCGATGTTTCTCTCTCTCTCTCTCTTCCCCTCTCTCTCCCTCCCGCTCTATCTGAAGATAAATGCAAAAATGTCCTCGGGTGAGGATAAAAAAATAATAATAAAAAAAATAAAAGTAAAAGACAATAAGAAGACCACTTCCAAGTTTAAGGGAAAATAATTTTGAAGTGATAATTCTAGTCCCACTTACCTTTCTTTGATCAAACTTTAGGATCTTTTCCCCCCAGTAAAACTAAGGAATAAAACAAGAACAAAGACTGAAGGAAGGAGTGGGTCAAACTCATGACAATTATTAAAGGAAGTCCCATGAAATCTAGTGCTCCAAGCAGTTTGGAATCTTTTATTTCCCCCAGTAAATTCAGACTTTCGGTAGTCTGCAGTCAAGAAGGACAAAGGAATATTTGGTTGGTTCTAGTCAAAAACTCTTAAATAACATATTCATAGCTATAATCATCAGTCTTTGCCTATCAGAGTAAAACAGTGTTTTATTTTATGTTTTATTATGTCATAATATTTTATTATCTTGTATCTCTACCTAAATAAAATGCCTTAAATTTTTTAAAATAATAAAATGTCAGTTTCTATATTAATTAGGCTATAATTTGTTGTAACAATAAAACCTCAAAATTCAGACACTTAAATGTATTTATGAAGTGTATTTCTGTCTCCCAGAACAGACTACTATAGGTGGACAGTTAGTCACATAAGGGGTTACCCTCCATGAGGGTCTCCAGGCACGTGGGTTTTTTATTCTTATTGCTCTGTTCTCCTCCTGGGTATCTTTCTCACTTGCTTAATAGAAGCTAGCCTACTAGCAGCACATTCATTTTCTTTGGGAATGAAGAAGAAGGGAAATGGAGAACCATCATTTAAATTTTGTAAATGTGTGCACCGAAGCTGCTCCTATTCCATTGGCTTGAATTTAGTTGCATGGCCACATCCATGCTGTTGCAAATGGCAAAAAAGAAGGAGGAGGAGAAGAAGGAGGAGGAGGAGGAGGAGGAGGAGGAGGAGGAGGAGGAGGAGGAGAGGAGGGGAGGAGGGGAGGAGGAGGAGGAGGAGAGGAGGAGGAGGAGGAGGAAGAGGAGAAGAAAAAGAAAGAAAAGAAAGGAAAGAAAGAAAGAAAGAAAGAAAGAAAGAAAGAAAGAAAGAAAGAAAGAAAGAAAGAAAGAAAGAAAGAAAGAAAGAAAGAGAAAGAAAGAAAGAAAGAAAGAAAGAAAGAAAGAAAGAAAGAAAGAAAGAAAGAAAGAAAGAAAGAAAGAAAGAAAGAGAAAGAAGGAAGGAAGGAAGGAAGGAAGGAAGGAAGGAAGGAAGGAAGGAAGGAAAGAAAGAAACTAGACTACCTTCTTACACCACATACAAGAATAAAGTCAAAACAAATTAAAGACTTAAAATATAAGATTCAAAACCATAAAACTCCTAGAAGAAAACATAGGCAGTAAAATCTCGGACATTTCTCATAGCAATATTTTTTTCTGACATATCTCCTTGGGCAAGCGAAATAAAAGAAAAAATAAGCAAATGGGACTACATCAAACTAAAAAGTTTTTGCACAGCAAAGGAAACCATCAACAAAATGAAAAGACAACCTACATAATGGAAGAAGATATTTGCCAATGATACATCCAATAATGGGTTACTATAAAAAATTCATAATTTCCTCTTATCTGTGTAAGATGCAGTCTATTTCAAATCTTTAAATAGTAATATAAAATTTCAGTATAAAATGACACACTAGACAAAATAATAATAATTATTATACTGAGTAAAAAGAGCCAGACACAAAAAGAATTCATAGTATGATTACATTTACGTAAAAAAGGGTAGAAATACAAACTACTATATAATGATAGAAAGCTGATTAGTGGTTGCCTCAGTACTGAGGTAAATGGAGGTGGTAAGGATTACAAAGACACATGAGAAAATGTTTGGGGGTGATTAATAAGTTCACTATCTTAATTGTAGTGATAATTTCAAGGGTAAATATATTTGTCAAAACTAATCAAATTGTATACTTTAAATATGTGCAGTTTATAATCCATCAAAGTATATCTTGATAAAGCTATATTTTAAAAGGTCCAACTACAAATATGATTTTTAAGAGATACTAACAAGGCAACTTCCAGTCAAGATGGTGGCGCAGGTAAACGCGGTATCGGATCCTCCCACAACCACATCAAAGTTACAACTAAACTACAGAACAACCATCATTCAAAACCGCCTGAAATCAAGCTGAATGGAAGTCCTACAACTACGAAATTAAAGAAGAAGCCGCATCGAGACTGGTAGGAGGGGCGGAGGCAGACGGGCTGGTCCCACACCCACGTGTGGCGGATAAAAATTAGGAGGATACCTCAGCTGAGAAGGTCCTCCCTGAGGACTGAGGGCTCCCGGTCCCACACCAGGCGCCCAGCTCAGGGTTCCAGTGCCAGGAAGAGAATCCCCATCACTTCTGGCTGGAAAACCAGCGGGAACTGAGGCTGAGGCGGCTGGAGCCCCCGGCAGCTCCTCTTAAAGGGCCCGCACACGGACTTACTCGGACTCGCTCCCTCCAGGCTCCAGCATGGGGGAGGCAGCTTGAAAGGCACCAGAGTCATATGGGGAAGAACTGAGCTGTTTGGCATTGGAGCGAGGGCTGAAAAGACAGCTTTCTCCTGGACAGACGTACTCACGTCAGAGGCCTTTGTTCCTTTGGTGAGCCCTTCCCTGGGACGGCAGACGCTGCCATATCTGGGACTCCAGCAACCTGGCTCACACTGTTTGCCCCGCCCTGGTGATTCCCTGAGGCCCTGCCCCACCCAACTTTCAGGCCCACCCAAGCTGCTGCCAGTTGCTTGACCATAGGATTGGCCTGTCTTGGATCCTACTTCAGCTTTTCCTAAATTCTTTCAAACAAGCAGCATCGGGTCTCAGCTAGCCCCATACCTCTCGCTAAGTAATACATAGAAACAAACAGAGGGAGGCAGCCAAAATGAGGAGACAAAGAAACAGGTCCCAAATGAAAGAACAGAACAAAACTCCAGGAAAAGAACTAAGTGAAGTGGAGTTAAGCAACCTAACAGATGCTGAGTTCAAAACACTGCTTATAAGGATGCTCGATGGACTTAGTGAGAACCTCAGTGAACTTAGTGAGGGCCTCAAGAGCATAAAAAAGGAGCAGTCAGAAATGAAGGAGACACAGTTAGAAATGAAGGAGGCACTAACTGAAATAAAGAATAGTTTACACAGATTCAATAGTAGAGTAGGTAAATCCAAGAAGCAAACCATCAATTTGGAATATAAGGAAGCAAAAAACACCCAATCAGAACAGCAAAAAGAAAAAAGAATCCAAAAAAATGAAGATAGTGTAAGGAGCCTCTGGGACAACTTCAAGCATGCCAACATTCACATCTTGGGGGTGCCAGAAGGAGAAGAGAGAGAACAAGAAATCGAAAACCTATTTGAAACCATAATGGCAGAAAACTTCCCTAACTTGGTGAAGGAAACAGACATACAAGTCCAGGAAGCACAGAGAGTCCCAAACAAGATGAACCCCAAGAGGCCCACACCAACACACATCATCATCAAAATGCAAAAGGTTCAAGACAAAGAGAGAATCTTAAAAGCAGCAAGAGAAAAGCAGTTCGTTACCTACAAGGGAGTTCCCATAAGACTGTCAGCTGATTTCTCAAAAGAAACTTTGCAGGCCAGAAGGGAGTGGCAAGAAATATTCAGTGATGAAAAGCAAGAACCTACAACCAAGATTACTCTATCCTGCAAAGCTGTCATTTAGAATCAATGGCCATGTAAAGAGTTTCCCAGACAAGGAAAAGCTAAAGGAGTTCATCACCACCAAACCATTATTATATGAAATGTTGAAGGATCTTCTTGAAGAAAAAGATAAAAAAAATATGAACAAACAAAACGGCAATAAATACATATCTATCAACAATTGAATCTACAAACAAAATGAACAAGCAGAACAGAAGCATTCTCATAGATACAGAGAACTTTTGTTGGTTACCAGATGGGTGGGGGCTGGGGGTATGGGTGAAAAAGGTGAAGGGATTAAGAAGTACAAATTAGTTGTTAGACTGACAAACCTCAAAGAGAAGGGGGGTTGGGGGGTGGGAAGAAATAAACCAAAGAATTTATATGTATATATGCATAACCAATGGACACAGACAACAGTGTGGGGAAAAGCAGGAGGGGGGGGAATGGGGAGGAGGGGGGCAATGGGGGAAAAATGAGGAATATCTGTAATACATTCAACAATAAAGATAAGTTAAAAAAAAAGAGATACTAACAATTACATTCTACTCTAAGCACCGTAAATATGTTTAATTTTCAAATCATTAGATTAAATGTTGTTGCTTCCTCCTAGCAACTAATGCCAAACACCCTATGAAGGAAAAATTAGGAAAACCATTAGATTGAATTAGCTTGGTAGAAAGAGCTAAGATCATTTGTTGGACATTAAACGGATCTCTCTTTCCAATTCCCAAACCAATAAGCTCTTCAAAATGTCTTCAAAATCAAGACCTATGTTGAAATATTCATTTTTCCTAATATTCAAAATATAACAAATGAACTATTTACGCTTTACCATGACAGTGACAGTTATATCAACATTATTGCAGTCTTGATGTACTGTCCCAGCCCTTTCCGTAGAAGGTCCCTTTCTAATAATCCCTTTCGTAGCATCTGTATCTTAAAGTCAGTTATTCTAGGAATGCTTTGTTTTTCTTTTTGCTGGCTTCTTTTTCAATAGTATCTCTTGAAGTTATAAACACAAAAGTAGAGCAATTAAAAGGCATAATAACCACATTCTTTCAATGATTGGTTATGATTGGTTATTTCCTCTTTACTATTTAATAAGCAGCTATCTAGATATTCTGATCAATTTTTAAATAAATTCTTTAAAATTCCAGGTAGTAGAAATCATATTTTCATAAATTATAATCTGTCATTCTCATTCATCTTCAGTACATTTATTCTCTTCCTACTCTTGGAATTTGCTATTTCTGGCATATGCCCTATACACAAAAGGCCAGGTCAATGGGTTTCCATTAAAAAGTAAACCAGTTTGATCCCCGGCCCCTGTCCAGATCGTTTGGAGGCAACCAGTCTATATGTCTCTCTCTCTCTTGTGTTTCACTCTCTCTCTCCCCCCACTCCCATCCACTCTCTCTAAAAGTCAATGGAAAACTATCCTCGGGTGAGGATTAACAAAACAAACAAACAAACAAAAAAGTAAACAAGAAGCTTATTGCTTACTAATGTTTGAAAGCCCCCAAATACAATCAAGAGATATAAATATACGCAAAAAAATTAAAAGGTGCTAATACATTATGCCACTTTAACAAACAAAAAATCAAATATATAAATATATGTGATATCTGTTACTAAATTTTTTATTTTAAAAACATTTGCTTTATTGAGGGAGGAAGAGGAGACGGACAAATGGAAGAAAATAAGGAGAAGATAAAGTAGCAGCTCAGACTAAAGGTTCGTATAACCCAGTGCCTGAAAAACAGCAAGTGCTAAATAAACATTTATTGAATATATGTACGTGAGTGAACAAGCCTGACATTACTATCATTTCATCATCTATCTCCACTTTAGTTTACTGCATCACATCCACATTATGGCTTGTTATGGCTCTTGAGGGGCAAAAAGCAGAGTTTGGGAGTCCTCCAAATGTCTAAGGCATATATTAGGGTCAATTAAGCAAATTTGATTAGTAAGTAGAGGAAACAGAGAATGACTTCACATAATAAAAAGGTATGAAATCAAGGATAATACCGTTTGATTAAAAATAAAATAAGCCTGGTCAGTGTGGCTCACTGGTTGAGCATCGACCCATGAACCAGGAGGTCACCAGTTCGAACCCCGGTCAGGGCACATGCCCAGGTTTTGGGCCCAATCCCCAGTAGGGGGCATGCAGGAGGTGGCCAGTCGATGTTCTCTCTCATCGATGTTTCTATCTCTCTCTCCTTTTCCCTTCCTCTCTCTATAAAAATCAATAAAGAAAAAAATTTTTTAATCCTAGTTTTGTTGCATGAGGATCCATTGTGAGAAGTACATTCATTTTAGACATCAAAAGTTTTATGTGTACCAATTAGAGAATAACCAGCATGAGTCTACAGAATGTCTACACTATAAAATATCAAAATTGGTTCTATTTTTATGTATATAAAATAACCAATTACTCAAATAGGTAAGTATAGCTTGGTAAATATATTTTGTGAGTATATTAGGCAAATTACTGTAATGAAGTAAAAATTGTAATTAATTTATCCCTTAACATAAATTGGTATTTTTGATGGGCTTAAAAAGATTTAAATCTTTTCCTCTCTTAAAGCAATGTCAACTTTCCTCTGAAGGTGTATAAACACTATATTCTTAGCAAGTCCTTTTTCCATCGCTAGAAGAAAGATTTTTGGCTCAGTCCCTGTCTAAATTATTACAAATTTTGAATTATAATGAGATACACCAAATGTGATAAAACCATATGTGAATGCCATTACAGAGCCCAAGGGTTTGGATGTTTGCTTACCTCGGACTTGAAAATACTTCACATGGTTTGCCACAGCCTCTGTAACACTCTCATCCGGGCAGATTCTCACTCCATTCGGAAACAGAGGAGATCGCCTTCTTCTGAGCAACCGCTGTCTCTCTGCTTCTCTGAGGTCCAGAGGTCGTTTCTTTCCACTGGACAGAGAAAGGTCTGCGGATTCTGGGTCAGTCAGGAGAAAAGCAATTGCACTCTTGGGTTCTTGGATCTCTTCTAAAGATAAGTATGTCTGTACTACAGAGTGAAAGGTAAACAAGGGTGCTGGTGATAAATGAAGAGACAGTACGAAAGGGGACCGAGAAAAACTGACATTTGTGCCACTTTAGGGTCTTTTTAGTCAGTCTCAGATTACAGACATGCATGCCTAAGGAGGAGGGGAGCGGAGCATTCAGTCTATTCTCCACTTAATTCCCACTCCATTTCAAGATTGTTCGTTATTGAAGTCAAGTATACATCCAATTTCAACACAAGAAATACAAGGAAGTAAGGTTTGAACCGGGAAATACTAAGGAAGAGGAAAACCAAAATTATTGGAGAGATTTGCAAACAGTTTAAATGAAGCAATATCAGAGGTTAATAGAGTAGCATTTGATTCAATTTCTTACAGCAGTCACATCAAATATATTTTTAGAGAGAATATAATACAGATATTAAAAAGGATAAAAACAATGTCGATCTTTAAATACCTGTTGATGATGGGAGGTTTTCTTCTATCAGGACAAATATCAAAATACCCAAAGAAATCTTCCCAAGATGAGGAAACATAATCATTTGGCCAGAACCAAAGAGATGAGCTGAGGCCAAAATCCTTAACTGAGCACCCAAAGCCTCGAAACTTCCAATAACAAATTGTTACAGGCAAGATCTAACATTTAAAAGTTTATGTATGAGAATTGGCAAATATTCCAAAACCATTATAAATGACCTTAAATAAAAATGGTGTCCTTTCAAACTACCTCTCACTTCTCTGAAATAACCAACATGCTATGAAAGCAGGAGAGATAAGCTAATTAGAACAGATGGGGAGACAATTTCTTTATTCTAATCTAGCCAGCTAAGCTCTTTACTAACGTTCTCCTTGCTTTAACAAGCAGTTCATTTAAAAATAATGTTTCATATGTATTTCACTGAGTTTTATAATTTTTCTGAATCTATTAGTTGACCCATATAGAGTCACATGTTCTCTGGGTTCTTCTGGGACCTACGATTTGTAAACATGAAACGTCCAAACTGACTGTACCTGATTCAGAAGTACAGAGCTACACACAACAAAATTGGTTGTCTTGGAGCTGATTCTCTTTGTAATAAATTTACTGTCCTTAAATTTCCATTCTTGATAAAAAAAATTTGAAGGTTTTTCACTATAATCACTTACTTTGTCTCCTTCCTTATCTATAAAATGGGATTATAGTAGTAAAGTTAACTCATGATAAAGCTATTGTGAGGATTGAATTAGGTAATATACAGAAAATGCTTAGAATAGTGCATACTACACACACAGTAAATATGATAGTTATGTAATAATAACTTTATTGCTTAATTTGGTGTTAAACATGAGGTCCAGCGTGTTATCCCTTACCTAATAGAACCAGACAAAATCTTTTGTATTAGGACAGCTGTTTTTATCAAATAAACCTAGTAGAAAGCAATTAAGTTAGTTAAAATCCTTGTAGAAGCTAGAATTGACTATCAAATAGCAATCTTACGTCTTATACCTCTGGAGAAACTCTTCTTTAAAAAAATGTTTTGTAAAGACCTAAAGCACATTTCTCTGGAGAATCCTAAACTAATTGTGTCGGTTAAATTATCCTGTGTTTTAAGTTTTAGGAAAAGCTCATCAAGCATATTTTTCAATACAAACTCATGCCAACCACATTTTCAGCCCTTATATAAGCTAACAAGTCTAAATGACCATTAATATATGTGCACAGAAGCATTTGCAATATACTGATAATAATTTTATTTCCCAAACTTGATTGTTGGGTGAGAGGAAAAAGTTGAAAATTTTACTAGCTAAGCGAAATTTTAAAGTTCAAAGAAAAGTTTCATGTTGACAATTCAGACCAACGGAGATCTTTAAAGTAACAAATATTAGTTGGAAATTATTTTTGATGACCTACTCCAACAAGCCAGGAAATGTTCTGAGACTCACAGTATTCTGGAAACATTTCTGTACTTAAAATGAGAAAAACCCGCCCTGGCCGGTTTGACTCAGCGGTTAGAGCGTCGGCCTGCAGTCCAGAGAGACCCGGGTTCGGTTCCCGCTAAGGGCATGTACTTCGGTTGCAGTTTGTCCCCGGCCCTGGTTGGTCGTGCGGGTGGCAGCCACTCGATGTGTCCCTTTCACGTCGATGTTTCTCTCTCTCTCTTCCTCTCTCTCCCTCCCACTCTATCTGAACAAAAAATGAAAAAATGTCCTCAGGTGAGGATAAAAAAAAAAAAAAAATGAGAAAAACCCTGAGCAACCCTGGGCTCAAATCCTGTTCTTACCACTTAATATTTGATTTTGGTAAACCTAAACTCTTAGAACTGGTTTACCACCAAAAAAATTAGGTATGATGATGATCTCTGCCTAAATCACAGGGTTGTTGGGGAAAATTAGGAAATATGAAAATTCTTTGTAAACTAATGTATATACTGGTCTTTTATTACAAGTGTTCATAAAGCAAAAAGAGGTTTCAAACTTTGTAACTCTTTTGTTCAAACTGCAGAACGGAATAAATTTTCCCTAATTATATTACAAGTATTTACTTAAGAACTCTAAAAATAGTTATTATATCTATAAAATATAGTTTGCAAGAATTCAGGAACAAGTACTTTAAAGAAAACAACACACCCTGGCCAGTTTGGCTTAGCGGTTAGAGCGTCAGCCCGCAGACCAAAGAGTCTTGGGTTCGATTCTAGTCAAGGGCACGTACCTCGGTTGTTGTTCGTCCCTGGCCTTGGTTGGGGTCGTGCGAGAGGCAGCCAGTTGATGTTTCTCTCTCTCCCTCCCTCCCTCCCACTCTATCTGAAGATAAAATAGAAAAATATCCTTGGGTGAGGATTAAACACACACACACACACATACACACTAGCATGAAAACTTCACCTGGGTTCATTTGCTTCTAAATAGGTTTACCATTTTATAAATTCATTTTAACTCCCTAGTTAATATAACTTTTAACTGCAGCATTCTTAGAATAACTGCAAGTGTGATGCAAGGCAATAAGTGATGACTACCATGGGAACTCAGAAACAAGATAAATTCCTACTGGAAAACTAAGGACATTTATTAGAGATAACATTTCAGCTAGACCTCAAAGGGCCTGGTGTAGTGGCATTTCAGTGGGCAGATTGGACAGGGTTAGAGAGAGGGAATGGGAGTTAGGAGAAAAAAACCCAGTCATGATCAATAAGGTAGAAAAATACACCATTTGTACAGAAAATAGAAAGATCTTTGTTAAAGCAGGAACAGGAGCATAGGGCAAATAGGTTGGAAATGAAGTCTGGACAGGTGGAGGTAGATTGTGAAATACCTTGAAAGTCTTAGCAAGAATTTTGGATTTTCCCTATAGATTATCTAATGTTTAATTACTCAAAAAAAATATTCCTTGACTTTTTATTGAGATTCTTTTTAGGAAATATTTCAAAATTTCATCTGATGGTCCTTATGCAGTAAGAAATATTCCCAAAATTATAAACTGGTAAGAAACTCAACATAAAACTTGGTGCTTAGAAATAACGAGTATGACGTTCTTTCATCCATGCTTTAATTCCAAATGAGTTGACAATCATTTATTGACTCGGTAAAATTTTCTGAGTGTTAACTATATATATGCTGCTAACATACTAAATACAGGAAATGCAAAATGTTTGTCTTTTAGGAGCTTGTAGTCTACAGGGAAAAACATGTATACAAATAATTAAATAAAATTGTAAGAGAAATGGAAACAAATCATTATGGGGCAACAGGAGCAGTAAGTAATGAATTATTCTGTTTAAGCAAGTGTTGGGAGATGACATTTGAGCCAGATTTTGAAAAAAATAAAGTTGACAAGAAGTAGTGAGAGTGTTCCAGGAAGAAGGAACAGCACGTGCAAGGCCTGATGTGTGGAGGTACAATGTTGCAACGCCCATTCCCAAAATCCACCTGGGATCTTGGGTTCAAAGTGACTTTCACACTCACATGACAACAGTCCTTAACCTAGCTCCTTTCATTTGTGTTAGAATACAGCCCAGAAAACCGTGTATCAAATACAGCATATCTTCAACTGGAGTCCCTAAAGGGGACTGACCCTGATGTCTTCAGCCCCCCAGAAAGATGCACTCAGTTTAAGAGAAAAGACCACCTTATGCAGATCACACCAGCATAAGGTAGCCTCATCCACACAGAACCATGTCTTTTTTTTTTTTTAATATGTTTTTATTGATTTTTTAAAGAGAAAGGAAGGGATAAAAGCATCGATGTGAGAAACATTGATCAGCTGCCTCCTGCACGCCCCCTACTGGGGATCGAGCCCGAAACCTGGGCAAGTGCCCTGACTGGGAATCAAACTGGGACCTCAGCTCATGCATGGGACGGAGCTCAATCCACTGAGCCACACTGGCCGGTCAACACAGAACCACGTCTTTTGATAGCCTGTGGGCAAAGTTTCCAGATTTTCACAAGGACAAGCCCAGTTACGAGAGACTGTTTTTCAGCAGGGTTTTATACAATCTGCTCAAAGGGTCCTTCCGAGCATGCATGTCCACTCACAGTTCTCCAGTCCAGACACAGTCAACAATTAAAGGTCTTTTTCGACATTCAAAAAAATGTTGAATACAGCTGACATTTCACATTTATTTTAGCTCAGCACATTCCCAAAGAAACAATATTGAAAGAAAGAAATCCCAAGATAATTTCCTATGAATAAAAGGCTTAAGCTTGGTATTAAGCCAAAAGTAATTAAAGTGTAAATTAATAATTTTATATGACTAAAAAGTAGGTGACAGTGGAAAGATGAGGACAGAATAAAGATTGAAACCAGATTAGAAAACGCTCTGTATGACAAGTCAAGCCCTGTTTTCCTCCTAACAAAGAAAGGAAAAGCTGATTTGCCCTGGTTGGTGTGGCTCAGTGGTTGGAGCCTCAGCCTGTGCACCGAAGGGTTGCGGGTTTGATTCTCAGTCAGGGGCACCTACCTGGGTTTAGGTTCGGTCCTTGGCCCCCGTCAAGGCAGGTGGCAATCAATCAATGTGTCTCTCTCACATCGATATTTCTCTGTCACATCAATGTTCCTCCCTCTCTCTCTCTCTCCACCCCGACCCTCCCTTCCTTCATTTCACTCTGTCTAAGAAAATCAATGGAAAAAATATCCTCAGGTGAGGATTAACAAACAAAAAAAAAAGCTGATGAATTCATTTTAATGAACTTTTCTAAGTTGGTTGGATATGACTTTTTAAAAAAGCTATCTTTTTATTTTAATCCCAAGAGTTGTGAATTAAAAATAGTATTTTCTTCTTTAGGAAGGCTTTCCCTGTCCACCAACAACCCTCTTACTGCCTCTCCACATCTCACTACCACACAGGCGCTTATGTACACACACACACTGCTGAACTCCCTCTTGTGCTCCCAAAGAAACTCTGATGGTTCTTACCAGAGAATATTAAGACTGTTCATATGTCCACTTCTCCCATTAAACTATAAAGGATTCAGAAATAAGATCTGTCATTCATTTTACTGGACCTAGAAAATTGCCAAGTGTTCCCTCAACTGACAGTCAAATTAACTGTATGCTTGTTAAAATTGAAAGAAAAATAATCTAAGCATCAGTTACATGATAGGAACTGGCCACTGTACAATTCAAAATTTATTTCTAAGACTGGCACACAATTCTTTAAAAAATTACACCTCAAGTTAATGAATTGGAAATATGTTTAATATAAAATGTTGATATTCTCAAAGCATTTCCACATGAATTTAGGAAAATGAATTTTAAACAATCTTCAAAACATGATAAAAGACAGTGGTATCTCTGAAAAACATACAAACAAAAAAGTTAAGAAGTCACAAGAAGATGTATTATATACTTGCGTTCCCAAAATTAGATGTACGAAACAATAGTCACCTAAAAAAGTCCCCTCCCACACACACACACAAATTGGGAATGAAACATGTAATTATAAGCATCTTTATAGGAAACCTCCAAAAGACAAATATCTTTAACAATAAAAGATGGTGACGAGATTAACAAAAGCTAAAGAACACTGAAGCTTAAATGACAATATCAATTCACATGATTCTAAAATAAAATGTTCCTACTTTTAGCTTTATCTGAAATCGCCTTTGCTCACTGCTTTATATACAGTTACCATGTAAGTCCAAAAGACACTTAAAACAGAAGATTAAAATATTCTTTAAAAAAACATTTTTCTTATCTGAGAAAATACATTATAATTGTCCCCTCAAAATATTCCTGATAACATTAGGAGGTTGTGAAGTATTTATATAATACCACCCTCAGCACATGAATTCATAACTGTTACCTGAACATTTAATAAAAAAGTAAGCTCCATGGGGATTATAGGTCTCTAAAAAGTACAATTCAAAAATATAAAAGCAATGAGAGCAATCTGGCTTTGCAGATGAATACTGGGTAACAGCTATAAAATTATATATTTAGTTCTAACAATAAATAAGACTTTGAGGGTATTTTTAATTAAAATTATAAGGACACCAATTTTATCTTACATAAATTGTGTACATATATTCTGGGATAATGGAGAAGTCAGTATATAGTTATAATTCAAATAAACTAAGTTGAGTAACATATATCATTTTTTAAAACCTATTTTGTATAGCTAACTTTTTTTGTTCCAAATTTCACCCTGAATGAATGACCTCAATTCCCAGATCCTCACATATTACATCAAAAAAATGGAAAAAAAATTACAGCAGGGTAATGGTTTCATTTAGCAATTGAGAAAAATAAGCTGCGCTTTGAAAGACTGATTTTTATCATCTTGCTAACATTTTGTCTTCTTTTACACTATACAGAAGGAATGCCATAAATGGCATTTTCTGAAGCCTTAATACTAAATTCTTTAAAAAGAAAAATACACAGTATTCATACTGCATGCTTGAGCTGCAAAGAATAGAATTACAATATAATGTGACTTGTCAACAAATTTGACAATCACTGGGGCTGGCATCAGGGAGGACCTAACTCCCCTCAACTCCCGCTATGTGGAAGTACAGATCACATAGTTTTATTACCTACAAAAACATTCCCACATTACATATGCTATTGCATAATCCAAGCATATTAAATCAGAAAAATATCAAATATTTATGAAATTTTAATTTCTATCTAATAAGATTATGTATATCACACCCATTTCCACACCACCTATGAGATCCCAACAATTCTAATAATACACCTTATATATTTTAAATAATGTTCAATGACACAAAACTACTGCAAGCTGTTTTCTTCTCTGTGAGCTGGCTAACACAAATGCTGGTAAGCAGCTTTCCAATAATCGTGTAGACCATCTGTGTCATCTTTGTACAGATTAACTAGCTACTGCTGCCCTTCTGTTGCTGTAAATGGAGTTTCAAAATGAGCTCTCGAATATCCTCCCGTTTGGTCTTTATTACATGACGAGGAAACCATTTCTCCAAATGAATTGGAAGTTCAAAGTTAACAATGGGATCCTAAAGAGAGAAAAGAAAGAATGCAATAACTTTAGTGGTATGATTCAAATTTGTTTGAGTTTCATTTTTACAAGAAATGAGAAATTTCCAACTTTATATAAATAACAGCTTTACTGAGATATCATTCACATAACATAAAATTCACCTAAAATATTCAATTGAATGGTTTTCAGTATATTCAGAGTTGTGCAACCATCACCACAATCAATTTTAGAACATTTTCATTAAATTCCTAACTTTTGAACATCAAAATTAAATCCTGTTTGTTCTGCTACAATGGTGTTTAAATGAATAATTCAAAGCAGAATTAGTAAAGAGAGAATGGTTCAGCACAATGCAGAAGTCAGGTTGGTTTGAACACAGTTTTTTCCAACATGTTAATATTCTAGAACTATTAAAACAAATAGGAAGCCTTAGAAGTAAATGAAGAATCTCAGATTAAAAAAAAAAAGCATATAAAATCCTACAGAAGTGACTTTTTATAGTGCAACAAATGGCCAATTTAATGGCTTCAAGACTGCTGTATTTTCCATTATGTTAAGCTTAACCAGGAAGCTGCAAGTTACAACTGCAAAGACTTTCCCCTGTGTTTAAAAAAATAAATAACAGCTGAAGAAGGCTACCCCTAGATCATGTTTATAAATCTGATGAACCTATTAGAGGCCAGATGTAAGAAGGACTTACATCTTGAAGAAGAAATTAAGAGTCTCAGGGTATAATACTGAAAGAATGGACTGACTATGATTCTCAGGGCAAATGTCAGCAGAGATTTAACTATACAAGTATTTTTATTAGAATTAATATTGTTTTTGTTAGGGTTTAGTTACAAGTTCCACAGGTTTTGAGTGGTCCATCCCAAACCTATTATTTTCCCACCAAAGCTCAGTTAAATTAGTGCACAAATTTGTAAAACACAAGGTTTAGTTTTTTTAGTTTTTCCCCCAGAAATCTTAAATAGTGCTACAACCTATATTAGAAGTATATTCTACTACTGAGGATATATAAAGTAGAATTATGTAACAAAATCAGAATATGTTATGTAACAAGGCACTTTGAATATTCTAAAAATAAACCAAATCTCTTTGGAAAGAGTATTAGAAAACCAGAATTGTCGCCCTTTAAGAAGTTCCAATGTGAAGAAAAAAAATACATTCAATGACTTTCATAACGTATACCATATTCTGTTACATATTATCATTCTTCTCCAATTATACCAAAAGTTGTAACTGCACCTTATAATCCTTACACTTTGAAAGAAACTTTAAAGGATTTTCCAAGCCAGTACAAATACCCTGCTCAATATACCAATAACACTGGTAATGACTGAAGTAATAAGCTGACAGTTCAAAAAGCAAAGAGTGATTCTTTGCTATTTAAAATTTCTTCTTTAATATTGCTACAGTTTCTATACAGTCTCTGATGAGCTAGAAAATAACACCCATGCTTGCATTGTACTTAACTAGTTTATGGTTTTCTGAGCTACTTGAATACATGAATCCAGTTCTGAAAAATTTCCTTTGAATTTCCATCTGCCTTACTACTCTTTGCACACACTCCCCGCCCCCGTGTAATTATTCTGGAACTCCAATTATATGTAAATTAGACTTTTTAACTGTATCGCACTTGTCTCTTTTGCTGTTCTTTTCTTTACATTCTCTTTTCTCTCTGAGCAAACTGGATACTTTCTTTATATTGTCTTTTTTTGAAGTTCACTAATCATGTCTTCTACTGTATCCAGTCTGCTATTAAACCTATACAATAAGTTCTTAATTTCAGATATATCATTACACATTTTCAACTCTAGAATGACCACTTTTAATAGATTTCATCTCTTCATCATTTTGTTCATTTTTGACTATTTTCTCTAACATATTAATCAAATCATTTCTAAGTTCTTATCTGCTAACTCCAATATCTGAATTATCTGTGGTTCCATTTCTTTTCTTTTTTTTATTTACTTTCTTGATTACCTATAACATTTGCTGCTTCTTTGCTTGCCCAGTAATTTGTGATTGTATACTGGTAACTGTGAATAAGAAACTTATTTACATCTTTACATACCTTAAAGAAACTTTCCACATATTGCAGTAAATATACTCCACAATCACTGCTATTATCTTGTTTAGGAACTTTAGGGCATAGGTCCACCATGTTTGTTTTGCTGAATTCACGATGAGTTTTTCGTTTAACTTCCCACTCTACCTCTAAATACCTTAAATCATCAAAAAGTACAATGACGTGAATAGAAATCTCTTCACTATTACGCAACACTTTCACAATAGTGTAAAAACATTTGCTTCCAGATATGTTGGCTCAGGCCAAATTTCCAAAGACTGAACTTTAACAGTAGGAACTATAATATGTACTGGCAGAAGACAGGAATGTCCCAACTCAAAAGAGCCACATGTGAAAAAAAGTCAAGAAAACATATGGTCATCACAGCAGGGGGTCTCACCCTCTCACAGGGAGAGTGCACCCAGGCTTCAAAAGTCCTACTTTAAAGAAAATCATCTTAGTTTTAAACTAAAAGCTAGACCTTTTTCAACCACTCAACTTCCACAACTCAAAAACATAAAATTGTTTATATCACAAGGTAAACCAATTATTTAAAAACTTTAGCTGCTAGTTTTGTGAGATCCTTAAATTATAAAATTACACAAACACACATATACAAACATAAGTGTGTTATTTTTTTAAGTATTACTTTTGATAACCACTTAACATTTGCACTGCTCCTTTGTAAAATTATGCTTTTGTTCAATTATGAATACAAATTCTGAATTTACTTTTGACATAATCCTTGAGAAATAGTAATACTTGAATATTAACACATAACAGGGGATGTTTATTATTGATTTGTAGGCCTCATCTAAATACATAATAAAATGTAATTCTGATATAGTCTTTTAGGTAATTCTTAAGGTATCTTCAAAATTATTGAGATTTTTAGGTAACAGGCTGAAGGGCAAATTGTCATTACTTACTCTCGTAAATTCTGAACTGTGTTTTGTATAGAAGCAGCTTTCAAGGAGTCTAGTATGAGAATGCATGGCCTATAAAGAGCAAAGGAAGAAATCAAGATGTACATATTTGTATATGAAGTGAACCTAAATATCTGAAACTATTAGTATAGCGTGTACCTACCTTTTACACATTTTCTTTGGTATTGACATATTCGTCTCAGTACTCTGAAATAACATGAATTTTTATGAATTTACAGTTAAAGTTAGCTTGAATAAATTACTATTTAATTGTCTGACACTCTAAAATGTTTCAAACAACTTTGAAATTAAAATTTCAAATAAGAGTTCTTTTCATTATCCAAAGTGAATTTCATTCTTCAAAATTCACTGATTTATTTTGTTATACTGGAGAAACAATAGTTTATACAGTTTTACATGTGGCCCCAAGAAGTTATGAACCTTTAATACGCCCTAAAAAACAACCTGGAATGTAATTAATTACTTTTATTCAGAGTTATCATCTTCAGCAAAGATAAACAAGTTAATTTATATTCTTACATACATTCTCTACCTCAATAAATAATGTCGGTAGAGATACATTTCTTCCCTCTGAAGCACAAAAAGCAGAGTATTAGTGTATGTTAAAGGAAAAGGGATGGGTGTTTTGTTGATAAATTTGAGAAACAATAGATTAAACTTAAACATTTCTTTAAAGCAGAACTTCTTAGTATCTTTATTATTCTAGTGTAACAGTGAATCTCTAAGACAGGAATAGCATACAGGGTTTACCCAACTTACCTGACCTTAGAATCTCTTTACGATAAAATCATAAACTGCATCTTAGAACAAATATTCCAAGGAACCCAATTTGGGAAACCTGGCTTAGAAGCAAGAATGAACTCCCCTATCCGACCACTGTGACAGCAGAAAAAGAAATCACCTTCCTTCTGCCTACCCTACACCAGTGACAGTAAAGACACAGGCCTGCGCCAGGGAGGCTGCTGCTCTCTATGCATACCAAAAATTCATTAGATGGCTACCTTAATTATTAAGACACCAAATCTAGACCATGTATACTAGTTTTGAGAAAAGTCAATGGTAACTATCTTAGTCTCAGAAGTCATGTGGACGACCTTGAGTCTATTTTGAGTAATTTTTTATCAACAATTCACAATAGAAAGTAGAATATAAAATATGTTTGCTTGGCTCATTAATTACACTAAATTTAAAAAATTGCTAACATAAGGAAGAATAAAAGTAAATCTGACCCACAGAAGTTAGAAAAGTAGTAAACTAAGATGATCAGATAAACTACTAAATAAAGAAACCTTGAAAGTTAAAGTTAGTTAAACAGACAAAAAGAATGATAATTTCTCATGTTCTCTTTTCTACTCTCACAAAATCCATCAAAAAATCATAAAGCAGCAACATTTAATTATGGGTCACCAATGTCCCATAGCTATGGTGTATTTTACAGATTCATGAGTTTTCTTTCCTTCACATCTATAAAGAACACACTTACTTGGGAATCCACTGTACCCAAGGATAGTGCTGAAGTAGTGTGTAGATCATTATCTAGTTAGAAATAACAAAGCAGTTATGAGTCTTTATGCCTAATACAAAGTATTTAGATAAGCTTAAATTCTAATTTGTATGCATGTAGTATTTAAAGGGAAAAAAAATACCTGGGATCTATTTAATTTTTTTCATGGTAAATGTTATAAACAAAATCCAATCAACAGATAAAACTGACAACGGTCAGCTATTATCAGACAATACGTAAACCCCAGAGCCAACACCTGAAATACCAGTTAGCTGGGCCAGTCTCTTATAAAAAGACAATCTTCAAAGATAGTCACTAATCAAAATGTCTGCTGTTTTAATGTGGAGGAGAATTAGTCTGCCTAGTAATGCTTCTTATAACCTATGATCATAGAGTGTTGCATAAATATTTTTTTTTGAAGAGGATGATTACAAAAAATTGAAAAAAATCAGTTGCTTCATCAAATAAGCCCTTCCCCATCCCCCCAGGTTTTGCTCAGTATTAATGACTATTAACTCTGCTTGCTGCTTAGGTTACAGCTATAAAACACATAATTTTGATTTTTTTTTTTCTTCAAAGAAAGTCAGCTTATTTTCTTGCTTAATTAACATTAGGGTTGTAAATAAGAAAAACCATAGAAGAATTATAAGATACCCATATTACCTAGCCAAATTACTAGTATCAGCAAGAACTGTGTTACTTTATATTAAGAAAAACTGGGGGATTTCAAGCTATGCCTGAAGATCCATGGCATGGATTCTTAGTCCTGTCAGCAAGACTATTCTATTAATACAAAAAGTGTTATGATGAAACTTGATATAAAATTATAATTTAGGAATTAAATTTTCTCTATACCAGAGGCTGGGCATCTATCATTAAAATTTCAGATTTCTTATTCTTCTAATAAGTTTAATGATAATAATAACTATGCTATCTTTTAACATCATACTGTTCCCTATAATCATTCCATTCCACTGTTGTCACCATTTGTAAAAACACCATTTACATTAAGTTTATCACCTATTGTTTTGTTGTCATGTTGGGACGGCTGAGCCTGGGATTGCTGGTTTGTAGTTTGTGGGAAATCTTCATACACAGCTTCTTCTAACCATGGAAAACAAATGACTGCAAGATACCAGTGAGACCTGTTGAAAAGAAATACAAACTTAATAACACAATACAATCTTTTTTTTTTTAATCCTCACCCGAGGATATTTTTCCATTGACTTTCAGATAGCGTGGGAGGGAGGGAGAGAGAGAGAGAGAGAAACATCAATGTGAGAGAGACACATCAACTGGTTGCCTCCTGCACAACCCCAACCAGGGCCAAGAATCGAACTGTAACCGAGGTACGTGCCTTTGATTGGAATCGAACCTGAGACCCCTTGGTCCATGGGTCAACGCTCTAACTGCTGAGCCAAACCGGCCAGGGCCACAATACAATCTTAATAACAAAAAACCTAAACAATGCGGAAGAGTACGTCCTAAAGCTACAGCTAAGAAAGCGGGTATGACAAACTTTGTATCAATTTTGAAAGAGTCAATTGTAATATCTGATATAATATGGAGCACACATTCCAAAACTAATTAAATAAGAAGACTACTTAGGATAAAAGCTGAGTAATTCAAACTTATTTACTTTCACATAGTCAGTGTTTTCTGTTTAATAAATAGACTCATAGCATCACCTTTTTTTCTATTAGTGTTTAAAGAGCTTATTCTCTTAAATATTTGAAGAGTCATCCTAAAATCTTTCAATCTCTTATTTTAAAAATCTTTTCTTGAGTCCAAAAAAACAAAAATTCAATGTGGTCTTGTGGTCATTTGTCATTTTATTTTGTCACTATATTTACAATATAACCACTGTCAAACCAAAATCCAAGATAAATAATTCATTGTTTTAGCTCTTTTTTTTTCTTTATTGATTTTTAGAGAGAGAGGAAGGGAGAGGGAGAGAGAGATAGAAACATCAATGAGAAAGAACATCAACTGGCCACCTCCTGCACACCCCCCACTGAGGATTGGGCCCACAACCTGGGCACGTGCCCTGACTGGGAATCAAACCAGCAATCTCTTGGTGCATGGGTCAACACTCACCTACTGAGCCACACCAGCCGGGCAGTTTTAGCTACCTCTTAAAAAAAAAGATTTAAAATAATACCTGGGATTTATGTCTCCACACTTTTTACTGATTATTAATCTAAATATGCCCAAAATACTTTTCTCTGCACTCTCTCCAATTTTGTTTTAAAATAATCTGAAATACTCACGACTCATTTACAGGCACAAAGATGTAATCTTTATTAAAGATGTTTATGTTGCGAGTCCATGTTCTTACCCTTTTATGTCTTCTTTGTGCCATTCTGGGAATACAAAAGATAGATAGATTTGAAATGTTAAAAAAATAATAATTTAAGATAAGGATTTCAAGAGCCATTTTTATAACTGAAAATTGCTAGGTTTAGTTTAACCATCCTTTTCAAGATATACAATATATGAAACACACTAGAAAATTATCTCCTTTTATTAACTCTTGGGTATTCTTAAATCTGATCACTATTTATAAATAATGTAATAGATAGAAGAAAGCAATAAATTATAAAATGTTTTGTAGATTCCAAAAGTGGCACAACAACTGAATATAAGCAGTTATACCTATTTATTCTATTTAATTCCATCTGGGCATGATATAAATCACTATTATTAAACCTAAACAGAATTGTCTAAATGTTATATCTGTAAATAGAAAGGTGTTTTAAAACATAATGAAAGAGGAGAAAGGAAGCATATATTCTTAGATTTTTAAAGATGAAACTCATCTCTATTTCATATATAAACTATAAGACAATGAGTTAAGTATAGCCACCATTTAACTATCTTTTATTTTATTTCTTCAATAAATATTTACTAGGTTCCTTAGAATAAATAATGAAAATCACCCACACTGCCCTAAGGAATTTATTTTAAAATGAGGGCAGAAAATAAAAACACAACAAATAATTAAAATAAATATCATTAAGAATTGTTACAGCATCTAGGAAAGCCACCTATAAAAGGGTTGAGACACACACACAGAGCAAATAATCGTTTCTTTTCTTTACATTATCAGGGAAGTTAAGGAAGGAAGACATCAAACCAAGTTTGGATGTCAAAAAATAATTTTACGGAAAAATATCCTTGGATGAGGATTAAAAAATAAATAAGTAAATAATAATTTTGGGAAGGGGATGGCATTTAACAGTGGCATAAAGGAGGTGGTATGTAATTTCTGGGTCAGGGATCCATCCCTTGAAGGACCTCTTTTTATGCAGGGAATTAAACAAATCATTAAATTCTTAAAGATTTATATACCAAGTGATATAGGAAACAGACATCTTTGCCCAATCCCTGTTCATCTAACTAACCAAACTCACAGGGGTAGGCGTGAGAAGTAAGATAGGATCCAGAATGGACTAAAAGGTGTGGTAGGAATTAACACTATGTGGAAGACCAATTTCGTAAAATAATCAGGAGTCACATGTTTACTGAATTATTTCAGAATGACCCAACCATTGTAAGATTATAAACAACTGCTTTCCACTAGTACATAGCCTGTTAATTTTCCATTTGAAAATCACAAGGATAGATACCTAGGATTCTGTTTTGTCATGTTGGTGTTTGGTAGATTTCCTGATTGTGCTAACTTTATTTGATTGGGGATATATTACACACAGGATGGGGCAAGGAGGCTAGGAGAGAATATGGGAGCCACAATTTAATCTTTTTCTCAGTTTCTAACTGTGTAGAAAATCCTCAATTAAATGTCTAACAGTTCTCCCCATTCATTATTTCTGTTTTTCTTTGAGTTCCTAGTATGTTCCCAGCACTGAGCAAAAGGCACTAGAGATAGAGTAGAAAATAAGACAGATGAAGTCCCTGACTTTATGGAGCTTATACTTTAGGATGAGAAACTCTGCCAGAATTACTGCCCAAGGCAGAAGGTAAAGAAGACATAATCTAGCTTCTCCCTTCCTTACTTTCCAAATTCCAGTGTTCCCCACAGGTCATGCCATTGGAAATGCAGCCTGCAAGAGTCAGCCTCCCTGTACAGAGAGCAGTGCCATGGGTGAGAAACATCTCACAGAGCAAACAGACCCAGGACCTATGCAAGTGGTGATACTGCTCACTCTAGGGAATTATATACGAAGTTATTTCACTAGGAGCGTCAAAATGGTATATTTGCCTCTCAAAACTTAAGAACATTGGAAGATTGACTTACGAAAGATTTGGATTATCTTCTGTTAAGTTATTTTCCTTTCTCGTCAAGCATTTATAGAAAAAGCTACTAAAAATGTGACTTCGTTCAACAAGTTCACTTGATGCCTTCTCCAATATAAGATACCTGGTAAAGTAGCAATACCACAAAATTAAGTTATTTTTGTATTTTACCTGGTCTTCCCCCAATTAGCTTATATGTTCTGGGAATCTTCATTTTAATATACAATTAGATTCAAAGCAATCTTGCAATTTGCTCTGATTTCAGTTCTTTTTGTTCTTTAGTTATCTCACCTGTATCAAGACTGTTTAAAGCAGAAATTGCCCACTTACTCATTTATTTACTTAACAAATATTTATCAAATTCCTAACATGTTTTGAGCACCATATTTATACTACAGACACAAAAGGAGAAAAAAAATGTACCTTTCCCATAGAGTTTACAGTCCAGAGGAATGAGGGTAGATGGAAATCTTAACCAAATAATCACACAATCAAATATAAAACTAAAACAAATATTCCTATAAAAATCTAGAAAAATCTTAATAACTCTGAGACATGACTAATCTCTAAATTCTTATTCTACTTCTATACTAAAAATTCTTCAACATAAGATTATAATTTAATCATTTAATAATTAAAGCCTTCATGATTATAGAACTCTGCTGTTCTTAACATTTATGCAGGTTCAAAATGACCTTATAATTGCTTTTTTGAAAAGCATAAAAGACAAGGACAATGTGAAGTTTATTTTATAATGTGATTATAAGGTCAATATACTACATAGAAGAAGACACAAAGAATGCTTGATCTAAATGATGATTACATGGGTGCATACATATGTGAACATTCATTAGCTGTACACTTTACTACTTGAAAGTTATTCATCAATTGAAAAAAATAAATAGAAAGTAGCTTTAAAAACAAGGTTAAAATCCCCTCTGAAAATAAGGGACAGAGATATAAGCAGCTCTGTTAAAAGGAAGTATAGAAAAATACTACTGCATTAAAAATAAAATTTTATCAGTTAATTCTAATAAAACATTAAAGTTAATATGGAAAATGATCCAATTCATCTCACAAAATTTAAATTTGATACTATCATAGGGATACAAAAATAAGATTTGAGATGCCGAACTTTAGAGGGAGAGTGATCATAAAACCACCAAATAACTTTAAAATAAGGCAAGATATAAGTACCATAAAAGAGATGCAAATGAAGTTTTATGGGAGTTAATAATATCTGCTTAGAAGATCAGCAAAAGTTTCACAAAGGTACCGCTTGAGAGGAACCTTGAAAGAGGAATAAAATTTCAATGAGAGATAAAGAGGTCAGAATTCCAGGAAGCAGGAAAACAGGACATTAATACAGAAAAATGAACAGGGATTGGCTTTGTTTAGCAAAGTATATATAATCCAATTTAGCTGAATTATGTACTATGTGCAGGGTTATATTAGCAGATGGCAAAAAGACAGATTGGTGTCAGATTACCAAGAACCTCAAATGCCAGACTGTGTTTGAACTCATTTTGACAGGTAATAAGACATTACTAAGTTTCTAAGAATTGCTTTCTTAGAGCATTTTAAGACAAATAATGGTTGTAAAAATATACTCAATGGACAGCAAAACAGACAAAAGATACAGGGAGACTACTTAAAAAGACAGAATGACAATTTAGGTGAGATAAGGAAAAAGAATGATGACAAAAGAGATTAAATGAATTTGAGAGACAGAATCTACTAAAATTGGCAACTGAATATGCAGAGAGTGAAGGGAGGGTGAAGAGTCCGTGACAATGGAGACTTCCACTCCCAGCCTAGATGGGCCCAATTTACCCTCCTGCTTGAAACAAAAACAAACAAAAAAAATCAAACAAAATATATAAAATAATCGTTTTCAAAGCCCTGGACATCTGGCAACAAAGCACAGTGATCCTTGAGAAATGTGAAACAAAGTAAGTAAGCTCCACTAATGCCCCAGCTTACTGCTTTGATAGTTTCCAGGCTGCAGCACAGAAGGAGTAACCCACTGAAGCCTGGCAGACTCCCTGAGTTGAAGAGATAATGAGAATCAGGAGAGACCAAGGCAGCTAGAGTTCACAGATCTGAATACTGGAAAGAAAAGAACTGTATGCATAAAGAACTCCAAACATCTTCAGAAAGTCCTCCTCAAGAAATCAGCAGAATATTGATCATCATACGGGTATAAGGAAAATACTCAAGGCTGGAAAAAGAACTTCCTGAAAGGATTACATAGAATGGTACCCAGCATTTCAATAAGCCATGGGAATATGCCTTTTCCTACCAGCCAGGCTTGAAAACCTCATGATTCATGAGGCATTGGGTAGAACACTCATAAAGGTCTTTCATCAAAGGTGGAGATTAATTTGTTGGTCTCAGCTAACAAATCATAAAAATCATGACCCTTAAAAGCATCAAACTGCTTCCAAATAATCTGTGTTCCAGAACAAAATTCAAGAATATTTGTAGAAATACAAAAATACCCAGGCATCCAATAAAAAATCACCAGACATGCAAAGAAGCAAAAAAAAACAAAAAACAAACAAACAAACAAAAAAAACCCCACTCACAATGAAGAGAAAAACTGACCCAGAACTGACCCAGAATAACTGGAAAAGGACACTGAAACAGTTATTATAACTAAATAAAGACATGGAAGATATAAAAAAAGACCCAAATTAAACTTCTAGAGATTAAATCCACAATGTCAAGGATAAAGAGTAAATGATAGTGTAAGATTTGAGGCCTGAGTGACTGTAAAATTACTGGATTATCAGTAAAACAATAGGCCTAAGGTAAAATGATAATAAATTTAGTTTGAGAGGGGTCAACAAAATAATTAGAGACATCTCGAAGAAGAGCTGGAAATATAAGTCTAGGGATACAGTATAAAATGAAGGCTATAAACCAATTACCTTTGCATGAAAGTTGATAAAACTTTCCTATCTACTCCTTCAGCTTGGCTATACAAAAATTTGAAAACTATTTTTTAATAGAATAATGATATGGATTTTTAAAATAACTGTTAACTCTTATTGTGCTTAAAGATACAATAGATAACTATACAGACTTGCTTCTCATTTAGTTCCCAAAGTGATTTGTAATTATGTAAGTACTTCCTTCACCACAATAATAGTCAAAGAAGAATAAATCAAAAACTAAAACAAACAAAAAACAGTAGCTCTTCTGAAGAATATAGTATCCATCGGAAGTAAAGGAATGAAACCAAATTAGTCAACTCTAGAAAACCCTGGTAGGCAAAAACTTTTCAAATCTGGTATCTTGTCGGGCCAGTGTGGCTCAGTGGTTGAGCGTTGACCCATGCACCAAGAGGTCGCTGGTCAGGACACATGCCCAGGTTGTGGGCCCAATCCCCAGTGGGGGGCATGCAGGAGGCAGCCAATCAGCGTTCTCTCTCATCGATATTTCTATTTCTGTTTCTCTCCCTCTCCCTTCCTCTCTCTCCAAAATCAATAAAGGAAAAAAAAAATTTTTTTTAATCTGGTATCTTGGCAGGTTACATTCATCTAGAGTTAAATATTTCAGATATAAAAACATTTAAAGATTCACATCAAAATCTGTACAACAAATGAGAAGATCATTTACCATTGTACTTACTTAAGGTAGAAGTCAATAATTACATCATTAAGAAACTCCCCTTCTTCTAAGCACTCCAGATCTTCATTAGTTACCCCTAATCCCCCCTTAGTAGGTGGTGGAGGATATACAATCAACCTTAAAAAGTAAAAATAAAGTTAAAGTATATTGGTATTGAAAATTCTAGTATCAAAACATTTTTATTATATGGTACAATAACAGGGCAGTATTATTTAATAACTAAAATATGTAGAGTAAAAAATTTTGACAGGACACAAGCAATTATATTTTCCTTCATTTTCACAAGATACTTATAGTAGTCTCACTGAGTATCTTTTCATTTCCAATCCTTCTGATGTGGGCTGGTCTCAATATCTGTTAAATCAATAGGTTATTTCTCACAATCAGTTAAATACCATTGAGAATGTCTTTCTTCTGCATAATTTTTAACTTTTAACAAACTGATGTAATAAACCATAGAAGATTTTCCTATGCTCTACTTTCCAACTCTAAGTGAATCCCTATTCAGATTCCTAGTTCCTTTCAATTCAGAAGAGCCAGAAGTCAAAAATTATGCTCTACTGGTGGCTAGTCTAACCCACATCTGGGTAATACAGAAATAACATGGGAGCTTTAGGAGACAAGTTTCCCATAATATAGTGCTTACAATGTAAAACTTAAGAGAACATAAGGGAAATAAATAATTAGAACACAACCAAAAAGAAGTAGAAAAAAGATGACAACTAATTAGGCATCTTTCTTCTGGCACCCTCTCCTGAAGTTCAGAAATAAGAACAGTTGTGAACTCCTGGATATAATCTTAGAATAGACAGGGTGATACTCATTGCACAAATGTAGGCAATGGTAAAGGTATAATATGTACTTCTTGAACCAGAAAGACTCAAGAAGATAACAGTCATCTGCAATTGATTTAATCTTGATACCCACAGCTCCTACATAAAAAAAGAATATGTGAAAATTTTAAATGCTAATATTATAATTTCTATTTTATTGGCTATTTTCCTATCCTTTCATGTTTGTGTGTATGTGTGGTTTTCCCCTAAAACACAGAAATCACATAGAGGAATAAAATCACCCTCAAATGCACAGCCTCCCAATTCTATCTTCCCACCATGATAAGATATATAAAAAATGAAAAGAAGGAATTTCTAAAAGGGAAGTTCTGATAAACTCCAAAGTATCTTAAATTGAGGCACACTCTTGTAAATAATTTCATTTTCCTATTATATATTCAGATATAAAATATATAATCTTAAAAATCATACAGTGCTATTAAATATTTTCAATAAATGCTTTAATCTTACCAAATTTGACAGTTTGGCTACCATTTCTGTCTTATTAACATAAAACTAAATAAAATGGCACCAACTGTTTTCTTAATAAAATTTTTTTAACTTTCTCATAAATTTTTTAAAAAACATTATTTTTATTAGTAGCCATTAGCATAAAAGTAAAACTCAAAATATTTAAAAAGGTAAGCTACTTAAAATCAGCAACATGAATGAAAACGACTAGTGTGCCCACCTATTACAAACGGGACATGACACAGTACATACTTCTGAACAGGTCCGGTGTGCCTGACTTCTCGCCATTCTTCATCTGGGTTAGATGTAATAGAAAGTGAGTAGCAACCACTACTTTGCTTCTGCAGGAAGGTGTAATTAGGTTTGGCTGTATCTATATTTGAGGGCTGACAGGAAATGGCAACAAAACAAAAAAAAGTCTCCTTATAGATACATAAATACATATTAACTCTCAAAAGAATAGTCAAAATCTAGACTTGTATACATAAATACATATTAACTCTCAAAAGAATAGTCAAAATCTAGACTTGTAAGAGAAAATGTAACTAAAAGAAATCCAAATTAATGAGTTATATCTATATTTTTCGAATTTCCACAAAGATATAAACATCAAAGTAATACTTTGATCAAAAGATATTGTACATACAATGGTCAAAGTTTTGATACTGTTACAATTAGCTAGGTATTAATAATAGAAAAGGAACAAAGGGAAGGCCAGACATTACAGGCATGTCATTTGGGCAGCTTCACCAGAAAGCTGCAATTTGACACTCCCCAGGGAACCCTTGGCCCATTCTCTGCAGGTCACTGGGGGAAGGGGTCCAAAAAAGGGGAGATAGAGGCATGCGCAGGAAAGTTGGGGTGACTAGGGAAGGTGCCTGTCAGTCACACGTGGGAACAGAGATCATTAGCCAGAATAGGTGTGGCCACTGCAAACCTATGAAAATTTGCGAATACATAATCCCCTAAACAAAGGAATTCTCTCTCTTGGCTCTTGGCTCACAGGGCTCTCTCATTCCTGCTTCCTTGCATTCGTCCATGTTTCCTCCATAGCCATGTGGCCCTGCAGACCTCATATGCAATGGACTGATAGACTGCAGTGGGGAACACAAGCTAAGCTAGCCTGATGCTGGATTGAAAACTGTTCCAATGTGGAACAGAAACTCTGGACACTGACTCTCATTCTAGCCCTATGGAAGCCACAGCTACACTTCTTACTTGGTGGGAAAAGGGGAAATGGGACCTTGGAAATTCCGAGATATAATTCCACAGAAATAAAAATCACTCATTCTCCTGTGCAAGTCTCAGAAAATTCATTTTCTTGGGAATTACATTCCCAGAAGCAACAGGTGACAATATGAAATATATAATCTTAAAAATCATACATTGCTATGATATACTGGTAACAATTTCACTTGAAGTGTTACTTACAGATCTGGGCTTTATAATTAAAAGAGAATCTGAAAACTCTGCAGTTCAAATGAACAAAAGAAGTGATAAAACAGTAGAAAAAAATTTTTAAAGAGATGGAAAGAGTTTATAATAATATAAATTGACATTGTATTATTAAATGAAAAAATAGAATATAAATTTGTATATACAAAATAGTTACCATGCAAAAATTTTACAACACATACATAAAGAAAGATAGTGGTAGTCTCATGCCTTATTCCTAACATTGCTTCTTACAAGCCTTTTAAGTAACAGATTAGCCCCAGACCAAACTGTTGTGTGTGTGCATGTACATGCACATGCATGCACTACAGCAAATTAATGAACACTTCTGTCGAGAGGTATTCAGCAGATATACACGAGCCACATGTATATTACCAATGTCCTATTTTTTTAAAAAAACATAGTTAAACTTATTATGAATTGTTTCAAGGTAATTTTAGACTTATAGAGGTAATTTTAGACTTATAGAACAGTTGTAAAAAACAAATAAGCCTCTTCCAGATTCCAGTAATATTAATATCGTATATAACCACAGCATAATTATAAAAACTAAGAAATTAACCTTAGTATAATATTATAAACTAAACTACAGACTTTGTTCTGATTTCACTGGCTTTTCCACTATCTGTTTTCTGTTTCAGGACCCTACAATGCTTCAGTCTTTTCTTGTCTTTCATAACCTTAATATTTTTAAAGAGTATCAATCAGTTATTCTGTAACTAGGTTTTTCTAATTTTTCTCATGGTTAGACTCAGGTTATGCAATATTGGGAAGAATACCACAGAAGTGAGGTAGCCTTCTCAGTGCATGATATGACAGGTGCATTATGTCAAAATGTTCTGTTACTGGTGGTATTAACTTGGATCACTTGGGTTAAGGTGATGTCTGCCAGGATTCTCCACTGCTACTACTTTTTGTAATTAACAACTATATTGGGGAACAGATTTTGAAATTATGCACATATTCTGTTTCTCCTTAAGTTTTTACCCATTAAATTTGGCATCTCTTGGTGGACCTTGCCTGCAATAGTCATAACTATGGTTTTTCTAATGGTGCTTTCATATTTCTATTCTTTTTATATTTATTAATTGCAATACATTTCTAAGAAAGAACTGTCCTTTATCCATCATTTACTATTTATGTATTCATTCATTAATTCAGTTATTTATTTATATCAACATAGATTTTGGGATATTCATTTTATTCTTGGTTAATAATCACACTATCATTATTGATCTTGCTGATCAAACTGTTCTAGCTTTGGTACTGGGAGTTCTTTCAGGTTGGCCATTGCGCCCTTTAGACAAAACAGCATTTTGTGCCCTGGCCAGTGTGGCTTGGCTCAGTTGGTTAGAGCATCATCCCATAACCAAAAGACTTCGGGTTGGATCCCTCGTCAGGGCACAAACCCAAGTTGCAGGTTTGATCCCTGCCTGGGTGCATATGGGAGGCAACTGACCGATGTTTTTCTCTCTCTCTCTCCCTTCCTCACTCTCTAAAATCAATAACAACATTTTTTATAAAACCAGCATTTTGAAATCAGCCTAATTTCAATGAAAGTATTTTTACCAAACTTTCTCCCTCCCCCTCACCAATTACATTAATCACATGCTAACCTGAGATATTGATTTCATCTTCATTTCTTCAGCAGCAGCAGCAGGGATTGAACAAGTTGAAGCACAGTAATAATGAATAAAAGAACTTTCTTTTGAAGTGAGGTTCTGAAATAAAGGAAGTGCCTGAACCCAAGACAATGGATAAGAAAGCTCTGATTCTCCAGTGGTTGTACTTATTTCTGTCATAATATCTTTCAATTTCAATTCTTCTCTTTGTGAAATAGGATTGTGTAGCTCAAGGAAAATGAATTCACTGGATTTTGCTATTAAAAAAAACAATTTTTATCAATAGTATTATTTTTCAAGGGTATTATAATTAACTCGATTATTAATAATAGTAAGGTTGGTATATAAGTACTAGCAAAGTAAATACCAAGGAAATTAAATCACAAAACAGGCCAATAGTAACCTAGAACAAAAATTCACAATTTTTAGACTCCTGCTTCATTAGAATGAAAACTCCACAATGGTACTGACCTCTGTATTTCCAAGACCTGGCATTTAGTAGGTGCTAGTAAATATATGTTACTGAATATATGAATAAATGAATGAATGATAACTAAGCAATTAATTATTTTTCTCTACCCTCCACCATATATTAAATTTATTAATTAAAAAAATATCCCAATCAAACACTTCCTTCAATATCATTTTCTTTAATCAATCATTTCAACAGTGGTCTCAAATGACATTCTTTTCCCTCATTATGAATGGCTGATTATATGTCTCCAACTTCTCTGCTATGCAATCACGAATTTTCCCAATTATCTATGATAGCAAAATAATTATATATATATTATGGAAGCATACAGAAAAATACTCAACCCAGTCTTAGAGAAAAGATATATAACTGAAGTGAGTTTCTCTTTTAGAAATAAAGAAAATGTTGAAAATAAAGACTTCTGTGTTTTATTTAACTTTGCCACAGTTCATTATGAGATAAGGACCAGAAACTCCTAAGAAAGGTAGCCAAGAATGGTAACTGACTAACACATAAGGTATTCCGTTTATTTTAGGAAATAATGTCATTTGGTTGAGCAAAAGTATCAGGAGAAATTATGTGAATAAATAAAATAATTTATCTTACATTATATTAAGGGATAAATTTTTTAATTCAATGAAATTACATTGTACTAAATTATTTTAGAAGAAAACTACTTTATTTACAGGATTTCTCAGGTTATCCTGAAATTTAGAAATTATTTTATACTCACATTGCTGGCTTAACATAGAGTTTTCTAACTGGGTCTGAATCTCCTGAAGATATTGTGAAGAGACCCAGAGGAAAAGGATAGCATGACTCCTTTTACTGTGATCATCATCCTTACTTTTCCATAACCCAAATCTCTTTAAATGTGTGGTATCCACTAGCAATAAAACCTCATTCAGGGACACTAAAAAAACAAAATATAACAAATTAATAAATTAATTTAGAAATACAACACTAATGCACTAACTCTAATATACTATATTTTCAAAAAGAATTATCTGCCATTTTTTTCAAAAACATAATTTCCAGCGCACTTCACTAAACTTAGCTGAAATACCCCAAACAATATTATTAGAGTAAAATAGATCACATTACAATTAGAAAGGGCCAAAAAATTATTGAATAATTAAACATGGCAACTTAGTCTCTCACACTACATCCAGGAATGGAAAATATAAAATTAAATTTTCATAGCATAAAAACCTTGTCCAGAGAGATTTCTTACTAAGAGTTCCAATATCACTATCAAACAGGAGAAGACGAAGAGGAGGAGGAGGAGGAGGAGGAGGAGGAGGAGGAGGAGGAGGAGGAGGAGGAGGAGGAGGAGAAGAGAAGAAGGAGAAGGAGAAGGAGAAGGAGAAGGAGAAGGAGAAGGAGAAGGAGAAGGAGAAGGAGAAGGAGAAGGAGAAGGAGAAGGAGAAGGAGAAGAAGAAGAAGAAGAAGAAGAAGAAGAAGAAGAAGAAGAAGAAGAAGAAGAAGAAGAAGACGACGACAAGTATCTTACCAATGCAGAAAAATAAGCATTATATAACTCAGAAAATTATGTATTTCTATCTTGGTCAATACTATCAACCAAGCCTCCAAATGCTATCATGAGCCAATTTATGCCTGTCTTTCTTCTCCCAAAACATCATTCTATTACATAGATTAGCCACTACCAAAATATTCTCAAGATTAGTATGAGCTTCTGAGCGGTCTAAGATGATATTTCTTTTAAAATTCTTACAGGTTTTACTTCTCAAATTTTCTAGGTAATCACTCTGAATTATTACTCTTCCTCCCTCTTGCTGAGCTAAAAGAGTCTCCTCTGATGACCTTTTTTTTTTTTAACTCAAAGAAATATATGAAATTGATATAAAGAAGTCCCAAAGGTCATTCGGATCCACTTTAAGAAAACAAGCAACTAAATTAGGAATATAAATATCAGCTAAGTTTGAACCCAAGATGGATACTGACTTGAAACAAATTTCTTAGTACTCCTCCCCTCATCTCCTGGCACCTTGCTACTCAAAACGTAGTCCTCAGTCTCTGACATTGGCATCATCTGGGAGCCTGTTAGAAATGCAGAAAATCAGGCCCCAACCTAGATCTACTAAATCAGAATCTTCAGTTTAACAAAAAACCTCAGGTGATTCATCTGAACATTAAAGTTTGAAAGCATTTTACAAGCATTCCAATACTTATTAACTAGTTGTCTTAATGTTCTCATGCCAGCCATTCTTTTTTTTTTTTTTTTTTTTTGCTTTTTGCTTTTTCTTATAAATTAGTCCATTTTATTTATTTTTTAAATATGTTTGTATTGATTTTTTAAAGAGAGAGGAAGGGAGAGATAGAAATATCGATCTGAGAGACGATCATTGATCGGCTGCCTACTGCACGCCCCCTACTGGGGATCCAGCCTGCAACCGGGGCATGTGCCCTGACCAGGAATGGAACGGGACCTCTCAGTCCATGGGACGACGCCCAATCCACTGAGCCACATCGGCCGAATTAAATTAATTCATTTCAATCAAACATCTCCTTATTTCTTTCATATTTCCTCCTTCTTTCCTTCATTCTTTCCTTCCCTTATTCCATTTCTCCATGTCTTTTTCTTGGTCCCTTTCTGTATTTCTATTTATCCTCTGTGCTTGTCTGCATGCATACCAGCCTGCCTTTCCTCTCTTCCTATCCTGTTCTATCATAGCCTACCCTATCTCCCCTCTTTCTTTTACTATCTATTTACTGGCTCCTTTCAATAGATTATAAATCAATCACCTATCTATGGCTCTGTTTATATTTTATATATCTACTTAGCTAACCTTCCTATCTACCTGTATCCATCCATCTTATATTTCACTGCGATATTTTAACTAACTTCTTTTTAGATTTCTTTCCCCACTGTCCAAAACTGTACTCAACTTTCTTACTATCTCCTTTTCAAACCCTTGTCACTCATGCTCACATTCTCTTTCATTTCTTTTATATTTCACTCTTTCCTACATACACTCATCACTTTATTTAAACTTCTCTTTCTTTCCTCTCACTTCCTTCCTCTGAATCATTCCCTTTTCTTCTTTCTTCTTTCTTTTGTAGCCTTTTTCTACTTTCCTCACTCCATTTTGTTCCCTGTACTTTTCTTTCTCTACTCCTAGCCTGCCTGTGCCCTGCATGCCTGGCTGCCTTTTCTTTCTTCATTCCTTCCTTACTTCATTCCTTCCTCCCTCCTTTCCTTCATCCCTTTATCTCTCCCTTTCTCTTTCCCACTTCCATTTCTCTCTCCCTCCCTCCCTCTCTCCCTTCCCTCTTTCCATTCTTTTTTATTGGTTCTTTTTTTATTTTTTTTTTATTTTTCAGATAGAGCGGGAGGAAGAGAGAGAGAGAGAAACATCGATGTGAGAGAGACACATCAACTGGTTGCCACCCGCACAACCCCAACTGGGGCTGGGGATGAACCACAACCGAGGTACGTGCCCTTAACAGGAATCGAACCCGGGATTCTCTGGTCCAGGGGCCGACGCTGTAACTGCTGAGCCAAACCGGCCAGGGCAGGTCTTCTTTTTTAAAAAATTGTTCTTTTCATCTCTATCTCTTTTGTTCTCTTTCTCTTTGCATCTACTTCATACAGTCTTTCATATTGGCTTATATCTTTTAAAATCCATTCTCTCTCTCTCTCTCTCTCTCTCTCTCTCTCTCTCTCTCTCTCTCTCCCCTTAGCTGTCCTTCGTTATTTTACTGTATTTTTTAATACTGACTTCCACTTTTTTCCAGCTTAAGATATAACTGACATATATCACAGTGTGAATTTAGGTATAAAAACGTATTGATTTGATACTCTTATTTACTGCATTGCAATTACCACATATGTTAGCTAGCACCTCCATCCCATCACATAATTATCACTTCATTTTTGTGGTGAGAACATGTAAAATCTACTCTCTTAGCTACTTTCAAGTATATATACAGTATTATTAAATATAATAACCAATCTGTACATTAGACCACCAGAACTTAGTCATCTTATAACTGAGTTTTTACTCCAACATCTCCCTATTTCTCCCAAAACCATCCCCAGCCTCTGTCCTCATAACCATCATTCTAGTTTCTGTTTCTGTGAGGTCAGCTTTATTAGATTTCACATATAAGCGATATTATGCATTATTTGTCTTTCACATGATTTGGCTTCTCTCACTTAGCATAATGCCTTCAAGGTCCATCCATGTTGTCCTTGTTTCTCATGGCTGAAAAATATTCCAGTGTGTGTGTGTGTGCGCACGTGTGCGCATGTGTGTGTACCCCATCTTTACCCATCCACCTGTTAACAGACACTTAAGATTGTTTCCATACCTTGGCTACTGTGAATAATGCTGCAATAAACATGGGGTACAGGTATCTCTTCAAGATCCTGTTTTCATTTCCTTTGGATGTATAACCAGAAGGATTACTGGATCATATGATAGTTCTATTTTTAATTTTTTGAGGAACCTCCATATTATTTTCCATAGTGGCTGCACCAATTTATATTCCCACCAACAGTGCACAACATTTGTTATTTCTTGTCTTTTATATGACAGCCAATCTAACAGATGTGAGGTGATACCTCATTGTGGTTTTGGTTTGCATTTCCCTGTTGATTAGAGATACTGAATGTCTTTTCATGTGTTTATTGATCAATTGAATCTCTTCTCTGGAAAATGTCTATTCCATTCCTCTGCCCATTTTTTAATAAAAAAATTTTTTTGTTTTTAGGGGATTTTGTTTGTTTGTTTGCTATTGAGTTGTATGAGTTCTTTATATATTTTGGATATTAACCCCAAATCAGATATGTGATTTGGAAGTATTTTCTCCCATTCTATAGGTTGCCTTTTCATTTTGTTGATTGTTTCCTTTGCTGTGCAGAAGCTTTTTAGTTTGATGTAGCTCCACTTGTTTATTTTTGCTTTTGAATCCTTTGCTTTTGGTGTCAAATACAAAAACAGCATTGCCAAGATGGATATTAAGGAGCTTACTTCCTGTTTTCTTCCAGGGGTTTCTTCTGGGGGTTTCAGGTCTTATGTTCAGACTTTAATCCATTTTGAATTTTTTTTTGTGTATAGTAAAGGTAGGGGTTCAGTTTCATTCTTTTGGATGTGGCTGTCCAGCTTTCCCAACACCATTTATTGAAGAAACTATCTTTTCCCCAATATATATTCTTGGCTCCTTTGTTAAAAATTCATTGACCATATATGTGTGGGTTTGTTGCTGGACTTTCAATTCTATCAGTCTGTTTTTATGTCAATACCATATTGGTTCGATTACTACAGCTCTGTAATATAGTTTGAAATCAGGAAGTATGATGCCCCCAGCTTTGTTCATCTCAGGATTGCTTTGGCTATTTGGGATCTTTTATTGTACCACACAAATTTGGGAATTTTTTTCTATTTCTGTGAAAAAGACATTGGAATTTTGATAGGGATTACATTTAATCTGTAGATCGCTTTGGATAATATAAACATTTTAATATTAATTGTTCCAATTCATGAACACTATAACTCCCTCATTTTAAAAACTGTCAGTGAAACTGGCAGCAAAAACAAATTTAAAAAAAAGAAGAGTGAGACCCTTCAGCAAATTTCTTCTCAGAATTTCTTCCGCATGCAGTTCACAGCCCAAATAGTTCATACTATTTCTGTGAAATCTAGACGATTATACCTAATCCAAATGTTCCAAGTTTTTAGTATGAAAGCTAAATTTTCTTTAGAAACTCTGCTTTTAAATTTTTCCCTTAAGTCTGGCCATTGCGGCTTAGTGGATTGAGTGTTGTCCCATGGACTGAGAGGTCCCGGTTCAATTCCCAATCAGAGCACATGCCCGGGTTGCAGGCTGGATCCCCAGTAGGGGGTGTGCAGGAGGCAGCTGATCGATGTTTCTCACATTGATGTTTCTATCTCTCTCTCCCTTCCTCTCTCTCTAAAAAAATTCAATTTAAAAAAACATATTTAAAATTTTCCCTTAAAAAATAAATTTAACACTACCCTGGCTGGTGTGGCTCACTTGGTTAGGCATCATCTCATGCACCAGAGCTGGTTCAATTTCCAGTCAGGGCACATGACCAGGTTGCTGGCTCGATCCCAAATAGGGGGCATGCAGGAGGCAGTCGATCTTTGGGATGATTGGTGTATTGCTCTCACAGTGATTTTGCTCTTTTTCTCTCTCCCTCTCCCTTCCTCTCTCTCTAAAAATCAATTTAAAAAAATTCTTTAAAAAAGTAAATTTAACATCACAAGAAATATTTACCTCATTACCAAAATTTCCCCTGATATTTGGTTTATTCTGTTATAGGGCTATGGCAGACATTGAAAGTGGGAATTGCCTATCACTATTCCTACACACTGATAGAGATCTTAGTAACAGGACCTTAATTTTATTTAGGAAGCAAGATACCAAGCTTTCAAAAGCTCTATTTCCTAGCTTCCTTTACAAATAGATGTGTGGTCACACGACTAAGTTCTAGCTAACAATATGTAAATAGGTTAAGTGGCACACACATCTAAAAAGGCTCATTAAAAGGGCAAGAGCCCTGGCCAGTTTGGCTCAGCGGTTAGAGCATCAGCCTGTGGACCAGAGAGTCCCAGGTTTGGTTCCCGCTAAGAGCACGTACTTCGGTTGCAGTTTGTCCCCGGCCCCGTTTGGGGTCGTGTGGATGGCAACCATTCGATGTGTCTCTCTCACATCAATGTTTCTCTCTCTCTTCCTCCCTCTCTCCCTCCCACTCTATCTGAAGATAAATGCAAAAATGTCCTTGGGTGAGGATTAAAAAAAAAAAAAAAAAAAGGCAAGAGATATGTGGTATATGCTCTGTTAACCATTTTCCCCTTCCTCCTGCTCTCTACCTGAAACACCAACATGGTGACTGGAGTATGAGCAGCCATATGGATCATGAGACAAACTTGAGGGTGAAAGTCATGTGTCAGAGATGACCGAGTAGAAAAATAAAAAAGTCTGGGCCCCAGATAACCAGAGAAACACCCTTTTCAGCCTACTTCTGGATTTCTTCTATGTGAAGAAAAAATAAACTATTTTCTTTAAGCCACAGCCAAACATAATTAATAACTAATACAAATATGGATAAGTCAAATGTTTCCTCAGCTGTTATAGAAAAAGAATAAACATTTAGACCCCTAGTTTCCCCATCTACAAGGAAAAAATTACATGCATGTCCTGCTTTTTAAAAATTTTTGCATATAGCAACTTAGCATAGACCAGATTTGGGGAGGAAGACTAATATTTTCTTCTTCCATTATAAAATCAAAAACCCATTCCCATTGACAGAGTATTTTCCCACCATTTTTAATTAAAAGTCTTTTAAAAATCATATGGCAAATAGAGACCTAGTTTTACTTTTCCCCAACATCCCCAATATTTATGAAAATAAACCTTTTCAAAGATTTTTAATCATATGGGATAAGAAAGTTATAAAACCAATATTTGAGACAAAGTAGAAATATTAACTATGAAAATCTAAAATACAATTTTTGAGGTTTGTATCATAAGAATTTGAGAGGTAGCTCTGCTACACAGGTAAAACTACATCAAACTAAAAAGCTTCTAAACAGCAGAGGAAATCAACAACAAAATGAAAAGAAAACCTACGAAATGAGAGAAAATATTTGCAAATCATATATCTAATAAGGGGCTAATGTCCAACATATATAAAGCAACTCATACAACTCAATAGCAAAAACAAATAAACAATTTGATTAAAAAGTGAGCTGAGAAAGTAAATAAATATTTTTCCAAAGAAGACATACAGATTGCTAACAGGTACATGAACAGGTACTTGACATCACTACATGGAAATGCAAATCAAAACCACAATAACGTATCACCTGACATCTGTTAGAATGGCTCTTTTCAAAAAGATAAGACATAAATGCTGGCGAGGATATGAAGAAAAGAGAACCCTTGTGCACTGTTGATGGAAATGTAAATTGGTGCAGCCACCATGGAAAATATTACAAAGGTTCCTCAAAAACTTAAAAATAGAACTACCACATGATCTAGCAATTCTACTCTGGGTATTTATCCAAAAACACTAATTCAAAAAGACATGTGCACCCCCATGTTCACTGCAGCATTATTTACAGTAGCCAAGATATGGACATGACCTAAGTGTCCATCGATAGATAAATGGATATATATATATATATATATATATATATATATATATATCCTGGAATACTATTTAGCCATATAAGAGAATGAAATCTCGCCATTTGTGACAACAAGGGTGAATCTTGAAGACATTATGGTAACTGAAATAAGTCAGACAGAGAAAGACAAATACCATATAATAGCACTTATTACGTAGATTCTAAAAAACAAAACAAAAACCACCAGTCTCATAAACTGAGATCAGATTGGTAGTTCCCAGAGGCAGGAGATGGAGTAGGTGAAATGGGTAAAGGGGATCAAAAGTTTGTAAAACTTTCAGCTATAAAATAAATAAATCACAAGGATTTAATGTACAACATGGTGACTACAGTTAATAATACTGTATTGCATATTTGAAGTTGCTAGAAAAGGATATCTTAAAAGTCCCAATCACAGGGAAAAATAACTTTTTGTAAGTTAGTATAGGAATGCATGTTTACTAGACTTATTGTGAGGATCACTTTGCAATACAACTGACCTTTGAACAGCACAGGGATTAAGGGCACCAGTATCTAGGACTATTTTTGTTCCACAGTTGGCTGAATCTGCAGATACAAAACCCAGAAATATGTAGGGCCAACTGTATTTTTACTGAAAAAATAGTTCATGTATATGTGGACCCATGTAGTTCAAATCCACGTTGTTCAAGGGTCAACTGTATATATTAGGGGGACCGGAAAGTAATGTCGTTAAAGTAATGACATGTTAAGGGCGGAAGTGGAAGCAAATCCGTGTCAGACAGTCGAGGAACTGTCAAACACTTTTAACCAACCTTGGTTGACCATCCAAGAACATTTGCAGCAGATTGGTAAAGTAAGCAGAGCAGGTGTTTGGGTCTCGCATAATCTGAAGAAAACAAAGCTAACCGGTCCACCACATGCAACTTATTGCTTCAGTGGCACAATACAGAAGCGTTTTTTGATCACTTGATCACTGGAGATGAAAAATGGGTCCTCTATGATAATCCAAAACGCAAAAGGCAGTGGCTCTCTCTGAAGGAATCACCACGAAGTACAGCTAAGCCAGGTTTACACCCCAAAAAGGCACTTTTGTGTGTTTGGTGGAGTATTCGCGGGGTCGTTCATTTTAAAGTGCTGAAACATGGACAAACTAAATGCAGACCTCTACTGTGAACAATTGGATCGAGTAAGTCAATCTTTAATTGAAAAGTGCCCAGCGATTGTCACCAGAAAAGGCGTTATTCTGCAATACGATAATGCAAGACCGCACAGTGCAAGATGAACCCTGGAAAAAATTAATGAATTGGGGTGGGAGGTATTGCCTCACCCACCATACTCGCCTGATATTGTGCCATCGGATTTCCATTTATTCCGATCGCTACAACATTTTCTAAGTGGCAAAAAATTTGAAAATTTGGATGATGTCCAAAATGCCATCTCCAGATATTTTGCTCAAAAACCAATTTATTTTTATCGATCCGGCATTGAAAATTTGCACACTAGATGGCAAAAGGTTGTTGATAATGAAGGTGATTACATCATTGATTAAAAATAAAAACTTGTTAAAAATTTATGTTTGAATTTAATGTAAAAAAAACGACATTACTTTCCGGTCCCCCTAATACAAATATCAAATCATTATGTTGTATACCTGAAATTAATATAATCTGTCAATTATACTTCAAGAAAATAAAAGAATTTGATAGGTAGCTCTGTTACGCTGATCTTTATAGTACTACCTTTTCTGAAATTATTTCCCTTTAAATCATAAGTCTTTGTTTATGCTAAATAGCTAATGTTATATTATTTCATAATAACTTATCAAAATTTCCTAATTAGGACTATCAATATATTTATTCTGTGCCTTATACATTCTTACTACTTACAGTAGCTTCCCACTTTTTAGATTTATTATCGTAACATATACTATATACTTGTGGTTTCTGTACATGGGTATCTGGGGAGTCCAATCAAAATTATTTTGATTACATCTTCAGTCTTGAAACAAAAGCTTCCTGTTACCTAGTTCATTTCTGAAATGCTATTTGTATATATATTTTCCTTTTCATTCTTCTCTCTCACAAGTTATCCTCTATATGCTTATTATTTGTTTCTTGACATTGTTTATTCTGAATGATTTTCAGTTGGAGAGAGAATGAGAAAATGGCCTGAGTCTCTACAACTTGCAGGTATATTTCAGAATCTGTTTTGCATTATTCAGATAAAAAATGTTATTTTTTTAAATCTCTCTTAACCCTTATGCAAAACTATTTTACCTATTTGTATACAACATTAAAATTCTTCCTTATGCTTCTTTCCTTACAGTTCCTATTTGTTCCCTTTTATATACCAAAACTTGTCTTTTATATATCAAAACGTTATTTCTGTTAAACCCAAGAAATTATCATGAGTCCCTTAATAACCTGACTTGAAGTTATTAAAACAATAGTATACTATTTCCAGTATTTTAAAACATTTTAACTCATTTTGAACCTGCTTTAAAAAAAGTGTTAAGTTGAAAAACATTTTTAACCTTGGTTTTACTTAAATTCTATACTGGGGAAAAAATTACTGAAAACTTATTACAAAAGATTTCAGAATTTTTGCTGACCAATTATTTTATACTCCAAATTACAGTGAAAAGAGGTCATAAGAATGATAGCTTACCTTGAAATGGTATCTTAACATACTTCGGTGTGAACTAAAGGAAAAATAGAAAAGCAAAAACCGAGTTACCACTCAAAATGCTGTTACTATTCAAAATTTTCCATTTTTTTGTCTTTTTCAAACCACAAGTACATATTCAAACTCTACACTAAAATTGCTCAAGCCTTTTTTAATCAATAAACCAAGAATATGTTTCACTGTAAATACTTAGTTTTATGAAAGTTTAAGACCCCTGGACTTCCAGTCAAGATGGTGTGTAGGTAAACGCGGTTTTGCTTCCTCCCACAACCACATCAAAATTACAACTAAACTACAGAGCAAACATCCTTTAGAACCACCTGAAATCGAGCTGAACGGAAGCTCTACAACTATGAAATTAAAGAAGAAGCCACATCGAGACTTGTAGAAGGGGTGGAGGCACCGATGGGCTGGTCCCACATACACATGAGGCAGATAAAAATCAGGAAGATATCTTGGCTGGTAAGGGCCTCCCTGAGGAGTGAAGGGTCCCCGTCCCACACCAGGCCCCCAACTCAGGGTTCCAGTGCCAGAAAGAGAAGTCCTCATCACTTCTGACTGTAAAAACCAGTGGGAATTGAGCCTGAGGGAGGCTGAGGCTGCTGGCTCCCCAGGCAGTTCCTCTTAAAGGGCTGAGCACGGACTCACTCCTTCTGAGCTCCAGAGTGGAGGGGAGGCAGCTTGAAAGGCACCAGAGACATATGGAGAAGAACTGAGTTGTTTGGCATTGGGGCAAGGGCTGGAGAGGCAGCTTTCTCCTGGACAGACATGCTGATGGAGGCTGTTGTGCCTTTGGTGAGCCCTTCCCCCACGAGGCCGGAAGACAGGCACCATATCTGCGACTCCAACAACCTGGCTCACACTGTTTGGCCCGCCCTGCTGATTCCCTGAGGCCCTGTCCCACCTAACTTTTTGGCCCATCCAAGCTTTTTCCAGTGGCTTTACCATAGGATTGGCCTATTTTGGCTCCTGCTTCAGATTTTCCTAAATTCTCTCAAACAAGCAGCACCTGGCCACAGTGAGCCCCATACCTCTTGCTAAGTGGCCCCAGGCCTGGCACTAGAAGCAGCCATCTTGCAGATCACTTTGTAACTTATACCTGGTGGCCCTGGGTAGAATACAGGCAGTGGCTGACCTGGCCCCGGAGCCAGCACACTCAGTGGACAGCTTCAGTCCATGTTGAAGCACCACCACCCAACCACCTTCACAAGTGACACACTCAAGGAATGTACTCAGTGGGTACCAGAGTCTTGCTCTGTGTGGTGGGCTCCTGCACAGCTCATCATCCAAGGTAGTCAGAGGCCAGTGGTCAGTGGGCACAGCCAGTCCTTGCAGCTGATCAGCCAGAGTAAAACCCTCCCACTGATGTGCCAACAGCAATCAAGACTCAATTACAACAGAAGGGTATAAAGTCCACACGATGGGTGCACCTCAAGGGCCCAGCTGGGTGACCAGGGAGGCTGTGCCACTGGATCCTACAAGACACCTACTATAACAGGCCACCCTAGGAAGTCTAGGAGACATAGTAACTCTACATAATACATAGAAAGAAACACAAGGAGGCAGCCAAAATGAGGAGACAAAGAAACATGTCCCAAATGAAAAAGCAGAATAAAACTCCAGGACAAGAACTAAATGAAATGGAGATAAGCAATCTAATAGATGCAGAGTTCAAAACACTGCTTATAAGGACAATCAATGAACTTAATGAGAATTTCAAGGAACTTAGTGAGGACTTTAAGAGCATAATAAAGAACCAGTCAGAAATGAAGGATGCACTAACTGAAATAAAGAATAATTTACAGGGAATCAATAGTAGAGTAGGTGAAGTCAAGAAGAAAACCATCTATTTGAAATATAAAGAAGCAAAAAACACCCAATCAGAACAGCAAAAAGAAAAAAAAAAAAAAATCCAAAAAAGTGAGGATAGTATAAGGAGCCTGTGGGACAACTTCAAGTGTACCAACATTCGCATCATGGGAGTGCCAGAAGGAGAAGAGAGATAGCAAGAAATTGAAAATCTATTTGAAAAAATAATGACAGAATACTTTCCTAACTTGGTGAAGGAAACAGACATACAAGTCCGGGAAGCACAGAGAGTGCCAAACAAGATGAACCCAAAGAGGTCCACACCAAGACACATCATCATCAAAATGCAAAAGGTTAAAGACAAAGAGAGAATCTTAAAAGCAGCAAGAGAAAAGCAGTTTGTTACCTACAATGGAGCTCCCACAAGACTGTCAGGCAATTTCTCAAAAGAAACTTTGCAGGCCAGAAGGGAGTGGCAAGAAATATTTAAAGTGATAGAAAGCAAGGACCTACAACCAATTACTCTATCCTGCAAAGCTATCATTTAGAATCGATGGCCATATAAAGAGTTTCCCAGACAAGGAAAAGCTAAAGGAGTTCATCACCACCAAACCAGTATTATATGAAATGTTGATGGGTCTTCTTGGAGAAGAAGAAGATAAAAAAAATATGAATAATAAAATGGCAATAAATAGATATCTATCAACAATTGAATCTACAAACAAAATGAGCAAGCAAAACAGAAACAGACTCATAGATACAGAGAACTTTTCCTTGGTTGCCAGATGGGAGGAGGGTTGGGGGAATGGGTGAAAAAGGTGAAGGGATTAAGAAGTACAAATTTTGGGGGGGAAAGGAGAAACATCTGTAACAAAAACAAATTAATAAAATAAAATAAAAAGTACAAATTTGTTGTTAGACTGATGAACCTCAAAGGGAATGGGAGGTGGGGCAGGAAGAGAGAAAACAAAGAACTTATATACATATATGCATAACCAATAGACACAGACAATAGTGTGGGGAAGGCAGGAGGGGGGAAAGGAGGGGGGAGGAGGGGGTCAAGGAGGGACATCTGTAATACATTCAACAATCAAGATCAGTTTAAAAAAAAAAAAAAAAAAAGAAAGAAAGTTTAAGACCCCTATGCAAGCATTATTTACAATAGCCAAGATCTGGAAGCAGCCCAGTGTCCACCAGTAGATGAGTGGATAAAAAAGCTTTGGTAGCCCGGCCGGTGTGGCTCAGCGGCTGAGCATCAACCCATGTACCAAGAGGTTGCTGGTTCGATTCCCAGTCGGGGCACATGCCCAGGTTGTGGGCCAAATCCCCACTGGGAGGCATGTAGGAGGTGGCCAATCAATGTTCTCTTTCATCAATCTTTCTATCTCTCTCTCCCTCTCCCTTCCTCTCTCTCTAAAATCAATAAAGGAAAAAAAAAATTTTTTTTTAACTTTGGTACATTTACACAATGGAATACTATTCAGCCAGAAAAAAAAGAAAGAAATCTTACCCTATGTGAAAGCATGGATGGACCTGGAAAGTATTCTGCTAAGTGAAATAAGCCAGAGAAAGACAAATACCATATGATTTCACTTATATGTGAAATCTAATGAACAAAATAAACTGACAAACAAAATAAAAATCAACCAAGATACGTGCCCTTGACCAGAGTCGAACCCGCAACTCCTCGGTCAGCAAGCTGACACTCTAACCGCTGAGCCAAACCGGCCAGGGCATAACATAACTGTTTTAGTTTTTGCAGAATTCCTCTCAATCTTTGCTCACATGCATATATTTCACCTGCATGCATTTGCTTTTATTTACTAAGCCACTTTCTTATAATTAGACATTTAAGTTTTTTACTTTAATTAAAAGAAGTGTTCCAACAATCAGACAAAATTTTAAAACCTACTTTATGACATTTATTGAATATTTGCAGTCTCCTACTATTTGTAATAGCAAAATACTAGGAGAACTGAAATGTCCAACAGTCAGGAATTAAGGACAACCCAAGTATCCTAAAACAGATACATGAATTAAATTAGTTTAACATAATTATGATGAGTTACAAAACAGTATGTGTGTCATACTCTTTTGTTTTAAACATAACAAAAGGGTATGACACACATACCCTACAATCTTGCCTATCTCTAGGTAAGCAAGATTATAGGTGTTCTTTTAATTATATCTTTGTTTGCTTGTTTTAATCCTCACCAAAGGATATTTTTTCCATTGATTTTTAGATAGAATGAAAGGGAGGGAGGGAGGAAGGGAGAGGGAGAGAAACATAGATGTGAGAGAGACACACTGATTGGTTGCTTCCCACACAACCCTGGCTAGGGCAAGGCATGAAACCTGCAACCCAGGTCCGCACCCTTGACTGGAAATTGAACCCTTTGGTCCATGGGCTGACGCTCCAACTGCTGGGCCAAACCGGCAAGGGCTTAATTATATCTTCACTCATTTGTAGTTTTTTGTTTGGTTTTGTTTTTTGCCCATAACGAGCCCACCTGACTATGTAATAACATAATTAATACATTAACAAATGAAAACCCATTGTTGAATATTTATGCTGGATTTCCCTTCCCAGCTAATCAATTATTGTCATATATTGAACTTACCTAATTTTTTGCTATTACAAAGAACTCAACAAAAAATTTAGGTTAAACCTGAATTTAAAATTAAAAACAAAATGTAGGGGGCGTAAGGGGGGAAACAAAATGTGAACAAAATTCCTTAAAGAAAAAGAATTGTAAAATCACCCCAAGCATGCCAAAATCATTAATATCTGAAAACTAGTGGCCAGGGAATATTAATTTTAAACTATATTGCTCTTGTGCTTTCAATCGAAGCAATTTTAACTACAGCATAAGCTATCATTATTTGTAGTTCCCAGGATTTTTTGGATTTGTACATAATGTATACTTTATTAGGATTAGGTCTTCCCCACTTTGCTACCAAATAAACATCTACTTTATGTCTTAAATCATGCACGTCTTCTCTGTGAAGTCTTCCCTGATTCCTCCAGACAGATACAGGTACTCATTCCCATATGTACCCTTTTTGTACATATTTCTATTGTACATTTTACCATAATGTAAATATGTATCTATAGGTCTGTTGCTTCCATTATACTGCAAGTTCCTTGAAAGCAGAGACCCTGTCTTAGCATTTTTATATTCCCTGCCCTATTCCTAACACAGTGAAACATTAATAAAACTTCTAGGAAAATACCTGAGTTATATTCTGATGTAGTCAATTCAATTTAACTGAACTTTATAGGGCCTACTTAGGTTTCAGCCATTGTTGGAAAGATCAAAGAGAATGAAAGCATGGCTCTTTACCACAAGATGCTTAAAGGCTAAAGGGGAGGTTCAGGCAAGAATATAAACAATTATAAACACACAGAGTAAATATTACAAAAGATGTACAAACAAAGTGCTATAAGTACACAGTAAAGGGAGAAGTTAATTCTGGCCAGGAAGGAGAAATCAAAAAAGGATTCCTGGAAAAGGAAGTATTTCAGATAAGCCTTAAACGATGACTAGGATTTTAGCAGGCCAAAATGCTGAGAAAATATAGAAAACTGAGTAAAATCCAATCTGGCTTTCATATATATTATATAAGGAGGAATACTGGGGGAAAAAAAGTGGAAAAATAGAGTAGGAACAGTTCTTGGAGATCCTTAAATAACAAGTTTAAGAATTTGGAAAACTCAGCTTATAACAATTTAAACCAGCAAAATGAGACTTCTTAGTTGTGCTCCCAACTACACCCTGAATAAAAATATACTTTACCACTAAATTAGTTTTAGAGCCCAAAGAATAGCAATATGTAGTTTTTATACATGATTTTTATTAGAGCAGTCAGATCAGAAATATAATTTTAGGACATTCCCCTGTGATTTTAGGAACACCCCTCCAATTAAAGAGATGTTTCAAAGTATGTATAATAACATATATAAAGTGTCCCACGTAAAATTATTCTCAGTTCTATTTTCATTTACACTAAAAAAAGAAGTCGATCTGAAATGCCTTGTTCAAGATCCAAAACTAAAAAATATACATATATTTTAAATGTACTTACTGTAACACAACCTTTAGAAGCTCCTTTTATTTTACCAATATAAACAGAAGTAAATATAAAATCCAGTTGTAGATCCATCTCATTACTAGGTATAATACAGGAAATGTTTTCCATGGCAGGACACAATTCAGATGAAGCCTAACAAGGAATAAATTATAAAATGCTTAAAACCCTAAAAATTGTTACATAAATGCTGACGATGATTTTCCAAAGTCAAATACTTCTTTAAATTATTATTAATGAAGCTGAAGAATTTTATACCGTTCTTACTGTGAGGAAATAATTATCTAGATTACTTCTTCTTAAAAAGTAGATAATTTAGCCCTGGCCAGTGTGGCTCAGTTGGTTGAGAATCATTCCATGCACCAAAAGGCCGCCAGCTGAATTCCCAGTCAGAGCATATGCCCAGGTTGCAGGTTAGATCCCGGGGCGGGATGTTTCTCTCTCGCATCAGTGTTTCTCTCTCTCTCTCTCTTTCTCCCTCTCTGTCTCTCTCTCTCCCACTCTCTCTAAAATCAATAAAAACATATTTTAAAAGTATGTGATTTACCTTGAGAAAATCAAATAGTAGAACCCTAAATTCCATATGTCTAAGCTCTAAAAATTATCTTCCTCTGTATCAAAGCCATGATTTCAAACTTAATATTCTCTTTTCCCTTTTAACTCAACATAAGTAAATTAAGATTTATATAGTGTTTTAGTTTAAAATGAGTTTTTAAATATATTCCCTCTTTTAATCACCACAATCACTCCATGAGGTAGTTTTCTTTTTTTTTTTCCAGTTCTTGAGTTAACAGATGTTTGGATTGGTTAAGTGACTTGCCCAAGGTAATGCAGTTAGTAAAAAGCAAAGATAAGACAAATTCATGTCTATCTCCAAGTCAAGGGTTATTTCAATCACATAAAATTGCTTCCATAAACCAAGATATGCTCTTAATTATTGAGAGTTTAATGAGCAATGAAGGGCTATAAGTGCCTAAAAACCATCTGTTAAATGAAATCTGTTTTACTACATGCTCCATCTCTGAGGGTAGCCAACCAGTTGCCTAAAACCTCAAAAATCATACCACTTCCACACAAATAACCACACAACTCTGCTTTTAAATTACAATAGATGACCAAGCAGTATCAGCAGTAGCTGTTGCCCACAATCTCTCTTGAATTTCACACTGCTTTAAAATGACTTTTTCAACTCCACATTTGCCTAGCCTTTGCACACTATCCCTCTTTAACCCTAACATCACAACTAACCAAGTAAATTATCACTAGAGCAATTATGCATGTGTACTAACTCTCTACCAACCTCTAGAAAAATCTGTTAGTCCTCATCTGAAATGTATACAGTACTCATTATTTTTAACCCAGTTCATAATGGCATTAACCTACAAAGTGGAATTTCTTTGACATTATCTTCTTTTATTGTTTACTATACTGTTCTTATCCCCAAAGTAAAACAGGGAATCAAATCAACTACAGGTGGCTCTAATCAGCTGGAGAGCTCTCTCTCTCTAAGTGATAAAATTATAAGATGGAATAGAAATAATTTCTTACGGGGCCTCACATTTTGTAAAGACTAACTGCCTCCTAAAAATAAGCAGTCCATATATCTCATAACTTCATTTGAAACTGGAAACAGGGGAGAATATGAAGATGTTGTGGTATTCTGCCTTACAGATTTGGTAGGTCTCCACAGTATTTGCTGTTTGGTTGTGATCATATTCTGTCAGTTCCACAGGAGATGTTATTTTCTTTTAATTTTTTATTGATTGATTGATTTTAGAGAGAGAGAAACACTGATTTGTTTTTCCAGTTATTTATGCATTCATTGGTTGTTCTTGTATGTGCCCTGACCAGAGATCAAACCTGCAACCTTGACCTATCAGCATGACGCTCTAACTAACTGAGTTACCTGGCCAGAGCCTGTTATGTTCTTATAATACGATCATTTTATACTGCATTGTAAATTCATATGCTGCCAAAAGAACTATAATTCATCTAGAAGTTTGAACTCATTATCAACAATGACACTGTTTTAATTACAAATACAACTAAGCCATCAAGTATGCTATGGCTCATTGGGCAAGAATGGTTACATTTTAACAAAAAGTCAGAACACAGTTACCGAGTGATCTCTGTATGGAGTTCCTAATCCAATATAAACACTGGTGGAACTAATTACACCATCAGACTGTTTTATAAAACTGATCAAATTCTTCATCACACTCTACAGAATAACAGCCTCTGACATTATTTAAAAACAAACCAATGGAAGCTAACCATAATTCTGTACTGGTGGTCACTGATAATCATTTCTTAAATAACATAATCTGAGGTTCATAATATGAATAAATACTGACAATAAATGACTTGAAACTGACTTTAGACCTAGACTCTTCTAAGTGCTATGTCAAAAACACAAGTAGCTGACATTAAACCAACAGAGACTACCATTTATTATGTTCTATGAGAAGGAAAATACAAAGGACTTAACTGATAGGTTTGTGACATTGTTCTAAATCCTTCATGTTATTTCATTTAATACTCAAAATAATTTTGTGAGGTAGGTGTCATTATCCTCATTTATCATATGACAAAACTCAGGCTTAAGGAAGGTAAGTTACCTGCCCAAATTGCAGAGGCAGGATTTGAACACAGGTCTGTATATCTCCAGAAGCCATGCTCTTTCCTCTATATTGTACTGCCTTAATAGCATGTGGGGAAAAGGAATAATTCCACATAGCTATAGTATTGCAAGACCAGATAATAATATTGGAAACTTTAATTCTAGAAAAAGTTTTGATAAAGTACTTAAATGTCTAATGAGAACCATTAAAGTATACATATATCTTATATATATATATATATATTCAAGTAATTGAATATTTAGATTGAAAAAGTATAAAAGACCAGGAAAAATGGTATAATCCTTTCATTTCAAATAAAGACAATTATATCTGAAACTAATATGAAAGTTGTCTCAAAATTCAAACTAAAAATATTTGTAACTTTTATTACAATATTCTCCTTGATGAAACAAAAAATAGTTATTAGCCAATAGTGAATATTTCATTATTTATCTGTGAAAAGGCAGAAATAAATTACCTGTACCGATTCACATGTAAGCAATGGTAGTTCTGACAATACTGATTCAGAAATATTCTCATTTTCATTAGTGATGCCATGGTCTTGCTTAGATTGTAATTTAAGAATTTCTGAACTTTTATGTTCAATGGGTCCTTCTTCATCACTGGAAACAACAACTAAAAAGGAAAAATGTGTTTTTTTAAATGTGTCTCAATAATCACATATCAAAAAGAGAATTTTCTAATTCATGCAATATATCTTTAATAATCCCATTAGCTTTAATCATCTAACTTTATTCAGTTTAGAAACTGGCCTATCATTCATTATCTGATGTATACCAGTTATGTGCAATGTTTCCAAATCAGTACTATTATTTAGCAGTTACCTACTGGTCAAAGGATGAAGACATTTAAAAACATATAGAGCCAAGAAGAACTTAGGAACAAGTTCTAGGCTTGATAATGTATTGTACTTACTCTAAATTGTACTTTAAATCCTGTTACATTAGTTGCTTCCAGGAGGGGGAAATGGATGGCTGGGGGAAGATGTGGAAAACTATTCATTGTATATCCTTTAGAACTTTTTATGTACCATGTGATGACATCAAACACTCAAAAATTAATTAAACCAAAATTAATGACAATAATTAAATAGCACTTAAACTTTGTGTACTTCAGCTTCATCAACCAAATGACAATAATAATGGTCCTTATGGAATCTTTTAAAATCTGATAGGATGAATTACAGTACACTAATCTAAAAAAAAATTATTTCTGCTTCCAAATACTCCATTTTTTTTACCTAAATCAGTATTATAAACTTCATGAAGTCCCAAAACCCCAAGTCTTTTTTTCTAAAGTTAATATATTCCACAGTGATGTCATAAATGGCTGACTGCCTTCACCAAATTTGTTCAAGAGAAGAAATAAAATAACTAAGTAGAGCAGAAAAAATTAAGAGCCTTTATAACCCTCCTGTTACTTACTTGGTTCAGCTGAGATCAATGATTGGTTGCCTTCACTGTGTTCACTTAAAACAGGCTTTTCTATTGTGTTCAACATACTCTCATCCTTCTCAACCAAGGTAGAATTCCCCAAAGTATCAGTGGAAATAGAGCTCTCAAAAGTTTCAGTGATTGAACAGTCAGAGGTGTTTTTGGGAATAGCACTCAAAGCCAACTCCTGACTATTAAGTGAGGATAGTTTAGTAAAATCACTTTCTATAGGTTCAGGTGTAATTTCTTCAAGCAGTTTTGGATCTTGATCATGATTTTCACTTGGCTTTTCAAACTCAGAGGATACTGTTGAGTTATTTTCTTGCTCTTTCTGAACATAAATAAATGCATACAAACAATTAGCATTTCTCTAATTTGGCTAGCATAAAGAATTTTTGTAAGTTTAAATTTCTAAAGAAGAATATAAAAGTAAAAATATTATATCATTTCTATAACTACAGGGATAGAAAACTACACAATTACACTACATTACTCTTGCCAGTGTCTCCCAAGTATAAAAATGCAGAATCTGGTCTGTCCAATCTAATGCCTAAACAGTTTTAAAAAGGATAGGATGGTGAGACTCCCATATTTACAAGTGCTTCAGATGGTCTTCCATGATGTAAGTTAACTTTAGAATGAGAGAAATTGTTTTTACAGTTTTATTTTACAAAAGTAAAGAAGCCATATGACATCATGTGGCTAGTAACAACAGCAAAAAAATTAAAAACTTAAGCAGATAACAATATAAAAAATTATGAAACTCAATCACTGCCTTTACATCTGTATTAATGCATAAATCTAACTCATGTTTATGATTATAACCCAGGCCCTGGCCGGTTTGTTCAGTGGTTAGAGCGTCGGCCCACGGACCAATGAGTCACAGGTTCGATTCCAGTCAAGGCCACATACCTGGGTTGCGGTTCCTCCCCAGCCCTAGTCGGGTCATGCAGGCGGCAACCAGTCGATGTGGCTCTATCACACTGATGTTTCTCTCTGTCTCTCTCTCTCCCTCCCTCCCACTCTACTAATGATAAATGGAAAAATATCCTCAGGTGAGGAATAAAAAAATTATATATATTTATATATATATTTATAACCCAAAGACACTGAAAATCCTGAAATGCCTTGTGAATCAAAGAATTCAAAAAGCTGTCTTCTTATATTTTATTGTTACCCAATAGTAAGTCTTTGAAAATAGGTAATACATGCACTAAATATGGTAATTTGTTACTTAGAAAATATTCCCTAAACTCTAGATAAGAGAATCTTAAAGAAGTTTGGTAAGTAAATTACTACTGATAAAAGAAATCTGATAATAATTTTACAGAGCAAGTGAAAATGCAATTAACTGGGCAGTACAAATAGTATTTGGTTAAAATAACAGAAAATAAAAGAAAACAAGTCTGAAGGATATATACCAAAGTACTAAGTAAGGAGGGGGAGCAAACAACTTTTTTATTCATTCATAATATTTAAAATTTGTTCCAATAACTGTATTAACTGCAAAAAAGTTTCACTTAAGTCATTTTTTAAAAATCAAAAAATAGACAAAAAAAATAAATCTGATGATAAAAGCAGAAAGCTAGACATCATTTAGTCATTGTCTATTCATTTTTATCATAGTACAAATTATTTTATGTGACATCTAAATACCTCTACTTACTGTCTGTTCTGCTGAGTTATATAAAGAAGTAGAATTATAAGAATCAGGTAAATTATTTCTAAATCTTTTCTTTCTCTTCCTGGGAATCAGAGTAGGTTCCATTTTTGAATCAGAATATGTACCATTCTTGTTTCTGCTCCCCTCTTCAAGATGATCACAATCTCTACTTCCACTATTAAGATCTTAAAAAACAAGAGACATAAACATGACCAAAAAGTACAGAAAGAATTCCTTTAGAAGAGCTCTCAGAAACATCATCAAAATTACTATACTACTTCCAAAGCTAATTTTAAAAAGAAGTCCATAAGAACATAAACAGATATCCTATTTTAAAATGCATACACAAAGTGAATGTTCATTGCACAATAAATACAAAATGAGGAAAATATGTAAAAACGGTGTATTCATTAGTAACGAAAGCAAAGCAACCAAATCATGTTTTACCTTTTGCTATACTGCATTCAACTATAATATTAAAAGGGGGGGGGATCTTAATAAAATTTGGAAAATTCATGTCTTAAAACGTTTTGATAATTCATTGTGATTTCAGGAATTGTGTTTTATTTTAAGCTTTACACACACACACACACACACACACACACACACACTTGAAGTGAGAAGGTACAATAATTCTAAAAAGTAGAGTATTGATCACTGTTCTTTTTAAAAGGAGCCAAAATACCTTTCCTCAGCATCTGACTGTGATATGTAATTATTCACAAGGCTATCAATTTCCTTTACAGTTAGTTTCTTATTTTTACAAATCATTATTTACACAGCTATATTTATAATTCCTCCAATTTCTAAATTAAAGTACACAATTGGTCTTGCTTGTTTTAGCATTGTGGCTGATTCTGGAAACATATGAAACCCAATTAGTATGAGGGAATTTATCCGGCTGTTCTGGAATGTGCTATATTCCATTTTCTCATTGGAAGTCCTTCTCAAAACTGTCCAGAAATAAAAAGATTGAATTCATCTTTAAAAAAAAAAAATCGGACTTCCGGTCAAGATGGCAGCGTAAGTAAACACGATATCACGTCCTCCCACAACCACATCAAAGTTACAACTAAACTACAGAACAACCATCATTCAAAACCACCTGAAATCAAGCTGAATGGAAGTCCTACAATTACAAAATCAAAGAAGCAACCACATAGAGACTGGTAGGAGGGGCGGAGGCGCGACAGGCTGGTCCCACACCCACGTGTGGCAGAAAAATAGAAGGATACCTCAGATGGGAACGTCCTCCCTGAGGACTGAGGGGTCCCCATCCCACAGCAGGCATCCAGCTCAGGGTTCCATTGCCAGGAAGAGAAGTCCCCATCACTTCTGGCTGGAAAAACCAGCGGGAACTGAGGCTGAGGCAGCTGGAGCCCCCAGCAGCTCCTCTTAAAGGGCCCGCGCACGGACTTACTGGAACTCGCACCCTCTAGGCTCCAGCGTGGGAGAGGCAGCTTGAAAGGCACCAGAGACATATGGGGAAGAACTGAGTTGTTTGGCATTGGAGCGAGGGCAGGAAAGGCAGCTTTCTCCTGGACAGACGTGCTATCAGAGGCCTTTGTTCCTTTGGTGAGCCCTTCCCTGGGGTGGCAGACAGCGCCATATCTGGGACTCCAGCAACCTGGCTCACACTGTTTGCCCTGCCCTGGTGATTCTCTGAGGCCTTGCCCCACCCAACTTTCAGGCCCACCCAAGCTGTTGCCAGTTGCTTTACCACAGGATTGGCCTGTCTTGGATCCTGCTTCAGCTTTTCCTAAATTCTTTCAAACAAGCAGCATCTTACCTCAGTGAGCCCCATACCTCTCGTTAAGTAATACATAGAAACAAACACAGGGAGGCAGCCAAAATGAGGAGACAAAGAAACAGGTTCCAAATGAAAGAACAGAATAACACTCCAGGAAAAGGACTAAGCGAAATGGAGACAAGCAACCCAACAGATGCTGAGTTCAAAACACTGCTTATAAGGATGCTCAATGGACTTAGTGAGAACCTCAATGAACTTAGTGAGGGCCTCAAGAGCATAAAAAAGGAGCAGTCAGAAATGAAGGAGGCACAGTCAGAAATGAAGGAGGCACTAACTGAAATAAATAATAATTTATACAGATTCAGTAGTAGAGTAGGTAAAGCCAAGAAGAAAACCATTGATTTGGAATATAAGGAAGCAAAAAACACCCAATCAGAACAGCAAAAAGAAAAAAGAATTCAAAAAAATGAGGATAGTGTTAGGAGCCTCTGGGACAACTTCAAGCGTGCCAACATTCGCATGTTGGGGGTGCCAGAAGGAGAAAAGAGAGAAAAAGAAATCGAAAACCTATTTGAAACAATAATGGCAGAAAACTTCCCTAACTTGGTGAAGGAAACAGACATACAAGTCCAGGAAGCACAGAGAGTCCCAAACAAAATGAACCCCAAGAGGCCCACACCAACACACATTATCATCAAAATGCAAAAGGTTCAAGACAAAGAGAGAATTTTAAAAGCAGCAAGAGAAAAGCAGTTAGTTACCTACAAGGGAGTTCCCATAAGACTGTCAGCTGATTTCTCAAAAGAAACTTTGCAGGCCAGAAGGGAGTGGCAAGAAATATTCAGAGTGATGAAAAGCAAGAACCTACAACCAAGATTACTCTATCCTGCAAAGCTGTCATTTAGAATCAATGGCCATATAAAGAGTTTCCCAGACAAGGAAATGCTAAAGGAGTTCATCACCACCAAACCATTATTATATGAAATGTTGAAGGGTCTTCTTGAAGAAAAAGATAAAAAATATGAACAAACAAAATGGCAATGAATACCTATCTATCAACAATTGAATCTACAAACAAAATGAATAGGCAGAACAGAACCATTCTCATAGATACAGAGAACATTTTGTTGGTTGCCAGATGGGAGGGGGGTTTGGGGAATGGGTGAAAAAGGTGAAGGGATTAAGAAGTACAAATTAGTTGTTAGACTGACAAACCTCAAAGGGAAGGGGGGGGTGGAGGGTGGGAAGAGATAAACCAAAGAATTTATATGTATATATGCATAACCAATGGACACAGACAACAGTGTGGGGAAAGGCAGGAGGGGGGCAGGAGTGGGTAGGAGGGGACAACAGGGGAAAAATGAGGAACATCTGTAATACATTCAACAATAAAGACAAATTTTTTTAAAAAAAAGAAAAAATCAAGACCTTGTCATGTGAAGTCTCCAATAAATCTACTACCCTACAGAGAAAGACGTGCTCCCTTTTTTAAGTCAAGAAAGCATTCTTTTGAAACCCATGGAAATTATTACTAAAAATGCTTAGTATTTCAGTTATCAAATATATGTACTGTACAAAAATACCTTCTAATAGGTTCTACGTAACTGAAGATTATCCTGAATTATTTTGCTTTCTGAATCCTTATCATTCAAATACAAACTCAAAGTTTATACACAGCAAGTCCCAAATAGCTTCCTTGAATTCATAATTTATAATTCATGTAACACTAACCAGCCTGATCTCTCCATTCACTCAAAATTCCTTCACTACTACAAACTATATTTGCTCTTACTATAGCTTCATAGACATCTAATGACTAACATTCAAAGTATCTTTGTTGTTGCTTAAAATATAGTCGTTGGGCCAGGATTGAGGGCAAACACTCCAAGACAGTCAATAGTCTTGCAATTTCCAAAGAAAATACTCTTTACTCCCTCCCACAGGAAAACAAACTCCCTCCAAATCATCAACACAGTTTTTTGAAAAGCACATTAAGTTTTATTTGTAAGTATATAAACTGTAAAAGTAGTCCAGTACAATTTCTACACATAAAAACTGTATCACATTAAAATTTCTAAACATAGCCCGGCCAGTGTGGCTCAGTGGTTGAGCGTTGACCCATGCACCAAGAGGTCGCACTGGTTCGATTCCTGGTCAGGGCATATGCCCAGATTGTTGGCCAAATCCCCAGTGAGGGGCATGCAGGAGGCGGCCAATAGATGTTCTCTCTCATCAATGTTTCTCACTCCCTCTCCCTTCCTCTCTCTCTAAACTCAATAAAGAACCCAAAAAAAATTTTTAAGAGAATAAACTTTCTAAACATAATACTATAGTAAAAAGACTAATGAAAGGAAAGTGGCCTGAGAAAAACTCTATTGTACACGAATTATCCTTTAAATAGTTTACTATTTGCACATCTGCCAAGACTATCACATGGAAAATAAATACATTTATTAGACAGAGCTAGATATTATAAAAATAGGTTTCTACTTGTATAATATATATAATTTAACTTGCAAATATTACTAGCATATAAAATCAAAGAGATAAAAAATTTCTATAAACAAAAAATATTTAATATTTTCAATGTATTATTTTCAACACAATTTCCACAAAGAAAACTTAATGTGCTACAAAAGAATGGTACACCTGGGGTTTAATTCAGAATTCCCATTAATTTATGGCCTTCTGTTAAACAACTGGTATTAGACACAGGTATCAATAGGATGAAAACATGGTGAGTTTTAATAAAGTTTCAATACCTAATTTTCTTAAAATCACTTTACCTATGAGGAGAACCTTCAGGAATACTGAGAAAATACAAAGCATTTCTTTTATTATGTATTTTTTCCCTGCTATAAATCTAAAATTCCACTGGCACTTTGAAGTACTGAAGGGCACAAATCAGAAAGCTTTTTATTCAACTATTATTACTCTACCTAGAAACGCAGTGGAATATAAGGGCTTAACAGTGTCTTGATAGTATCTAAACTGAGCCCACTTGTACAAATACTTATATTTGATGACCAAAGGTAATTATGGCTGAGAAAAGCACAATTTATAAGTAAAGAAATGTCTTTCACCATATGCAGAGAATATTTAGTGACGAATTCAAAGATTATAACTACAGAATCAAAATGTTTTCTCTAAAGATTGCCCTCATAAGAGTTGAAGCTAGTTTCTCATGTACATCAAAGTTATTAGTCTAGTGTGTCCTTTTAAGTTTGCCTCTTCTATGAGAAAGCTACTAAAAATATGTAAATAGCTGTGTTTCAAAGGAAGTACAAAGAAATGTTGTATAGTGTCATTAAAGGACCATCTTTTCTTGTGAATAATTTAAAAATCATTTAGAAAACAAGATACCTCACTAGTTTGAGCTATCAGTAATCCAAGAGACCCCTGAAAAGGTTAGTTTCACATATGACTACTGCAGTAAATTGTTCTTGTGAAAGTTTTTGTAAATTATTTTAAAATTTTAAAAGAGAAAAGACGTTAATTCATTAACCCTACATGCCAGGAGGCCTACAAAACATTTTCAGTAGTCTGGGATGTATTTAACTTTAAAAATGCTAATAGTAGCTTGTACTGGCATCCTCCTAGAGCTGAGAGAAATTCTAATGAATAAAGAATATATTTCATAGGAGGATAAACAGTGGAAAGCTAATAATAATAATCAAGTTAGCAGTAATATCAATCCCAAACATATCCATGAAAACACTTAGAAATAGTTAAACTAACATTATAACTCTTTAGATATATGCCCAGCCCCAACAAAAACAAAAAATATTCTAATTTACTTTGGATTTAACAAATAGATCAAGAAATATACACTACAGGATACAAATAATAAATCTAGCAATTTTCTTTGAATTGCTAAGATAATTTCCCTTTATTTTCACATAGAGTTTAAACTTAAAATTTAATAAAGTTATTTATAAATTAAAAATTATTACAAATGCACCATGGCCAGTGTGACTCAGTTGCTTGGAACATTATCCCATACACCAAAACCTGGTGGGTTCGATTCCCAGTCAGGATACATACCCAGGTTGCAGGTTCAAACCCTGGTCGAGGGGCAAGCAGGAGGCAACTGATAGATGTTTCTCTCTCACATGAATGTTTCTCTCTCTCGAAATCAATTTTTTTAAAAAGTATTACAAATGCAATACACAAAAATTCAAATGACAAGTTTTCCAAGTTAACAAACCTTTAGTCTGAGTATCAGACACTACAAGAGAAATGCCATCATCACCTCTTCTCTTTTCTTTGGTTTGTGCAGCCCGCTTTGAATAATTCTTATCTATTGTTCTATCCGGTTGAGAACCCCTGCAAAACAAAATAATATTATATTCAATTCTTCCAAACACCAAGTAAATTTTGAAGCCAGCTGGTATTCAAGACAACAATCAATGAGTTAAAAATACAGTCCCACATAGAAGAGCATATGATCTGAACGAACAAAAAATAATGAACTAAGATTTCAGAAATGAGTTCTCAGCCCTGTTCTACCTTTAAATTCACCATGTTTCTTTGGGGGGGAAAAACACAAGATATCCACACTACAGGACTCTGCATATGCAAAATGAGCAAAAGAATAATACAAGTATTAAATACATCAAATAGGTCTAAAAGGTAAAAATTTCATGAACACAAGCACATGAAAACCACATCTACGTGTATTTAAAAACTTGTAAGAGTTAAAGGTAATTGTTAATATGTTTCAAGCATGGTTCACATATCAAAAGTACAAAATAAAGTTTGGAGTGTGGTAACAAATTTTACCTATAGAAGAAATAATTTTAAATATAAGTACCAGTTTAATACATAAAATATAAAGTTTATGAAAAACAAGTTTTGGAATGATGAGCACAATGTCATACCTCAATACCCCACTTTCAGTAATGCATAAAAAAAAGAAGGCAACATTGGAATAGACACATACATTAGATCAAATGGACCTGACATGCATTTCTAGAACAGTCTGTTTCCAACAGTACCAAAATACACATTTTTCTCAAGTGTACATGAAACAAGGATAAATCATACGACAAGCCATAAAACAATCTTAGCAAATTTAAGACTGAAATCAAACCAAGTATCTATTCCAACCACAGTATTATGAATCAAGAAATTAATAACAGGAGGAAAGCTGGAAAATTCAAATATATGGAAATTAAACAATATGATCCTGAACAAACCAACTGGTCAAAAGGGAGATCAAAAAATACCATGAAACAAAGAAAAATAGAAGCACAACACATTAAAACCTATATAATGGTACAAAAGCAGTTCTAAGAGGGAAGTTCATAGTGATAAATGCCTACATTAAAAAACAAGAAAGAAGCAAGAAAGAACTCCAATATACAATCTCACTTTACACCTTGAGGACAAGGGAAATAAAGAACAAACAAAGCAGAAGAAAGAAAACAACAAAAATCAGCGTCAAGCTCTGGCCAGTGTGGCTCAGTTGGTTGAGCATCATCCTGTGCACTGAAAGGTCACTGGTTCAATTCCCTGTCAGGACACATACCCAGCTTGCAGGTTCAATCCCTGGTTGGGGTGCATACATCAAAGGCAATGAATCAATGTTTCTCTCTCACATCAATGTTTCTTTCTCTTTCCCTCTCCCTCTCTCTCTAAAAAAAAAAAAATCAATAAAATAAAATACTCTTCAAAAAAAATAAATCAGAATAGAAATAAATAAAATAAAGACAAGAAAAATAGTAGAAAAGATTAACAAAACTAAGAACTGTCTTTTTAAAAAGACAAACAAAACTGACAAACTTTTAGACAAACAAACAAAAAAAAGACTCAAATAAATGTAAACAGAAATCAAAGAGGAAACATTAAAACTGATCCCACAAAAATATACAGGATAATCAAGAAACTACTATGAACAATTATATGCCAACAAATTGGATTACCTAGAAGAAACGGATAAATAACTACCAAGCCTGAATCATGAAGAGACCAATAACGAGTAAGGAGATTTCAAAACCCTCCCAATACAGAAAAGCCAGGACCAGATGATTTCCCTGGTGATTCTACCAAACAATTTTAAAAGATTAATGTCAGTCCTCCCCAAATTCTTCCCAAAAACTGAAAAGAAGGGAACACTCCTAAACTCATTTTAGGAGACCATCATTACCCTGATACCAAAGCCAAGTAAGGACACTACAGGAAAAGAAAACTATAGACCCATATCCTTAATGAATACACATGCAAAACTTCTCAACAAAAATGATATGATCACTCAAAAGGTACAGAAAAAGTACTTGATAAAATTCAACATCCTTTAATGACAAAACCGTCAAAAAATTGGGTACAAAAGGAACATAATAAAGGCCAATACAACAAACCCACAGGTAACATCATACTCAACAGTGAAAGAGTAAAAGCTTTTCCTCTGAGGACCAAGACAATGGTACCAACTCTCCACATTCCTATTCAAAATAGCGCTGAAAATCCTAGCTAGAGCAATTAGGCAAGACAAAAAAATAAAGGTAACCAAATCATAAAAGAAAACTATCATCACCTACAGATGATATGATCTTATATGTAGAAAACCCTAAATAATCCACAAAAGAACTGTTAGAACTAATCAACAAATTCAGTAAAATTGCAAGATACAAAATCAATATACAAAAATCAGCCCTGGCTGGTGTGGCTCAGTGGATAGAGCATCGGCCCTCCCATCAAAGAGGCACGAGTTCAATTCCAGGTCAAGGGTGCGTACCTGGGTTGCAGATTCGATCCCTGCTCAGGTCTGGACAAGTTCAGGAGGCAACCAAATGACGTGTCTCTCCCACATCATCTTTCTCTCTCTCTTATTCTCTCTCCCTTCCTGCCTCACTGTTTCTCTCCCCCTCCCTCCCTCCCTTCCACTCTCTGAAAATCAATGGAAAAAATCTCCTCAGGTGAGGATTAACAAAAAGAAACAAAAAATCAGCCCTGGCCAGTGTGGCTCTATTGGTTGAGTGTCACCCTGGTCACTAAAAGGTAGCCAGTTCAATTTCCAGTCAGGGCACATGCCCAGGTTTTAGGTTCAGTATCTGGTTGGGGTGTGTGAGAGGCAACCAATTAATGTTTCTCTCTCATATTGATGTTTCTATCTCATTCTCCTTCGCCTTCTCTATCTCTAAAATCAATTTTTTTAAACTTAATAATAAAAAAAAATTAGTTGCATTTCTAGCCCTGGCCAGGTAGCTCAATTGGTTAGAGCACTGTCTCAATACGCCAAAGTTGTAGGTTCAATCTCCATCCAAGCACACAGAAGAAGAAACCAATAAATGTATAAATAAGTACAGTAAACCAACAAATCAATGTCTCTCTCTCAAATCAATCAATGAATTAAAAAAAAAAATAGTTGTATTTCTATACAGCAGGGGTAGGGAACATCCAGCCCTTGGGCCGCATAAGGCCCACAAAATCAATACCAGTTAACGTCACACGCCTCACCAAGTTAGCCTGACGAAATATAGCAGGCTAATGTTTAAGTCGATAATTTTGTATGGCCCACAAATGATGTCATAAACATCCAAATGGCCTTTGCAGAAAAATGGTTCCCCACCTCTGCTACAGTAATAGCAAAGTATAAGAAAGAGAAATTAAGAAAACAATCCCATTTACAATTGCATCAAAAAGAAAAAAATACCTAGGAATAAATCTAACCAAGACAGAAAAAGACCTGTACACTGAAAACTATAATACATTGATTGATAAAAGAAATTGAAGACAACACAAATAAATGGAAAGGCATTCTGTACTCATGGATTAAAAGACTTAATATTGTTAAAATGTCCAAGGTAACCTACAGATTCAATTCAATTCCTTTAAACATTACAATGGCCTTTTTCACAGAAACAAAACAATCCTGATATTTCTATGGAATCACAAAACACCTCAACTAGCCAAAGTACCTTGAGAAAGACGAACAAAGCCAAAGGAGTCAAACTTCCTGGTTTGAAACTATATTACAAAGCTACAGTAATCAAAAGAGTATGCTACTGATTACAGATACATAAATCAATGGAACAGAATAGTAAAAAATAAATTCACACAGAATTGTTGTTTGACCCAATGATCCCAATTCTGGGAATATATCCTAAGAATCCTGAAACACCAATCAGAAAGCATATATGCACCCCTATGTTCATACCAGCATTATTTACTATAGTTAAGATCTGGAAACAACCCAAGAGCCCATCAGCCGATGAGTGGATAAAAAAGATGTAGTACATTTACACAATGGAATACTATGCAGCTGTAAAAAAAAAAAAAAGAACTCTTACCCTTTGCAACAGCATGGGTGGATGTGGCAATTACTATGCTAAGTGAGATAAGCCAGTCAGAAAAAGACAAATATCACATGATCTCACTTATATGTGAAATCTAATGAACAAAATAAACTGACAGAAAAAATAGGACCAGAGACATTGATACATGCAACAGACTGACAGATCTCAGAGAGGAGGGAGGTAGGCAGGACAGGAAGAGATTAACTGAGGAACTTACATGCATAAATGTATAGCCCATGAACCCAGACAATAATGTGGTGAAGGCCTGGGGGTGGGGGGAACAGAGGCTGGGTGGAGGAGGGAAAAGGGGGAGAAATGGGGGACATCTGTAATAGTGTCAACAATAAAAAATAAATAAATAAAGCCACACATATGGCCAATTAACTTATAATAAAGGAGAACAGAACATACAATGGTGAAATAAATGTTGTTGGGAAAGCTGGAAAGCTACATGCAAGAAAATGAAACTGGACCAATATCTTAAATTATACACAAAAATCAACTCAAAATATTAATAGATTAAAGACTTGAACGTAAGACCTGAAACCATAAAACTCCTAGAAGAAAACATGGAGTTAAGCTCCGTGATGTTGGTCTTAACAATGATTTGTGGATGTAACACTATAGCAAAGGCAACAAACACAATATAAACAATATATCAAAATAAAAAGTTTGTGTTCGGCAAAGAAAATTAGTAACAAATGAAACGGCAACCTGTGGAATGGGAGAAACATCTGTAAATCATATATCTGAAAAGAGGTTAAAACCCAAAATATATAAAGAACTCATACGACTCAGTAGCAAAAAAATCCAGTTAAAAAAATGGGCAGCCCTGGCCAGGTGGCTCAGTTGGTTGGAGCATTATCCCATACACAAAAAGTGGCGGGTTCAATTCTCAGAGAGGGCACATACTAGGTTGCAGGTTCAATCCCTGGCCAGTTTTGCTCAGTGGTTAGAGCACCGGCCTTGGACAAAAGGTCACAGGTTCGATTCCCAGTCAAGGGCACATACCTGAGTTGCAGGTTCAATCCCCGTAGGATCTACACACAGACATATTTTTTAAAAGACTCATTCACTCTGAGCTCCAGGACTGAGGCAGCAGCTCAAAAAGTGCCAGGGACATGCCCAGCCAGTGTGGCTCAGTGGACTGAGCGTCAGTCCCATGGACTGAGAGGTCCTGGTTCGATTCCTGGTCAGGGCACATGGCCGGGTTGTGGGCTCAATCCTGGTGGGGGGTGTGCAGGAGGCAACCAATTGATGTTTCTATCTCTTTCTCCCTTCCTCTCTCTCTAAAAAATCAATAAAAACATATTTTTTAAAAAGTGCCAGGGACATATGTGAAAGAACTAAATTGTATGGCTACAGGGTAGGGCTGGAGGAACAGCTCTATCCTGGAGAGAAGTGATGCCCCGTGCCATTGTTCCTTTGTTGAGCCCTCCCCTCACCTAGCCTAAGGTGCATGCTAGTGCCACGACTGAGTCTCCATCAATCTGGGTAACAAAGCTCACTCCACCATGGTGATTTCCTGAGACACTACCTCACCCAACTTGTAGAACCACCCAAGCTGCTTCTAGTGGCTTTTCCATACAAACAGCCTGTCTCTGCTCGCACTACAAACCTTCCTAAAATCTCTCAAAGGTTTGCAAACACCAAACAATCAGCATCTGACCTTGACATGCCTTGTACTTCTTTTTTTTTTTTTTTTATCCTCACCCGAGGACATTTTTCCATTTTTTTGTTCAGATAGAGTGGGAGGGAGAGAGAGGAAGAGAGAGAGAGAAAAACATCGATGTAAAAGGGACACATCGAGTGGCTGCCTCCCACACGACCAACCAGGGCCGGGGACAAATTGCAACCGAGGTACGTGCCCCTAGCGGGAACCGAACCCGGGTCTCTCTGGACCGCAGGCCGACTCTCTAACCACTGAGCAAGACCGGCCAGGGCGCCTTGTACTTCTTGCTAAGTGACTCTAAGCCCGGCATTAATGGCAGCCAGGCTAGGTTTGCAGCTTAGCCTCTCCCAGATACCTCTAAGCCAGTGGTTCTCAACCTTCCTAATGCCGCGACCCTTTAATACCCCAACCATAAAATTATTTTTGTTGCTACTTCATAACTGTAATTTTGGTACTGTTATGTCTTAGGCAACCCCTGTGAAAGGGTTGTTCGACCCCCAAAGGGGTCGCGACCCACAGGTTGAGAACCGCTGAGCTGCCCAGCAAAAGTGGCTGCCAACCAAAGATCACTTTGCAGCTCCTACCAGGTGGCTCTGGGCCAAGAATAGGCAGCAGCTGACTGTGGCCTGCACCAAAGTCCCTCCCAAGAGGCCCCAGAACCAACAGTGGCCAGCTTCAGGCCACATCAGAGCAAAATCCAACCATCACCACATACGACACACCCAAAGGGCAAATTTGGCAAGCACCAGAACCCTGATAAAGTATTCTGCTCCATGGAGTTAGCCGCTGCACAACAGCTTGTCTGTTGTAGTCATGGCCATTCCTCACAGCCAATCAGCCTGAGGGTCAATCCCTCCCACTGACATGACAATCAAGTCTCAACTATCACAGGATGGCACACACAACCAACAAAAGAGACCTGCCTGAAGCACCCAGCTCAGTTGAACAGGGAAACAATGCCACTGGGCTCCACAGGACAACTACTATATAAGATTACTCTATCAAGACCTGGAGACATAGGAGATCTACTTAATACACAGAAACAAACAAAGAGAGGCAGCCAGAATGAGGCCACAAAGAAACATGTCCCAAATAAAAGCACAGAACAAAACTGCAGAAAAAGAACTAAATGAAACAGACACAAACAATCTATCAGATGCAGAGTTCAAAATACTCGTTGTAAGGATGCTCAATGAACTTAGGGGAAGAGTAGATGAACTCTTTTGTGAAGTTTAACAAAGAGATAGGAAACATAAAAATGGAAACATAAAACATAAAAAAGAACCAATCAGAAATGAAGAATATAATAACTGAAATGAAGAAGATATTAGAGAGAATCAACAGATTAGATAAGCAGAGGTTAAAATCAGTGATGTGGAAGACAAGCAGAAAACACTCAATCAGAAAGAATACCAAAAAATGAGGATAGTTTAAGGGTTTTGGGGACATCAAGCATAATAACATTCGCATCATAGGAGTACCAAAAGGAGAAGAGAGAAAGGAATTGAAAAACTATTTGAAGAAATAATGACAGAAAACTTCTCTAACCTGACAAAGGAAATAGACATACAAATCCAGGAAGCTCAAAGAGTCCCAAATAACAGAAATCCAAAGAGGCTCACATCAAGACACATCATAATTAAAATGCCAAAGGTTAGAGACAAAAAGAGAATCTTAAAAAGCAGCAAGAGAAAAGCAGCTAGTTATCTACAAGGGAGTTCCCTTAAGATTTCTCAACAGAAACACTGCAGGCCAGAAGGGACTGGCACAAAATACTCAAAGTGATGAAAAGTAAGGACCTACAACCAAGATTACCCTACCCAGTAAGGCTATTATTTAGAATCAAAGGGCAGATAAAGAGCTTTCCACACAAGAAAAAGCTAAAGGAGTTCACCACCACCAAACCAGTATTACAAAAAATGTTACACAAATTTCTTTATGAAGAAAAAGATCAAAAACATGAATAAAATCATAGTAATTATATGTACATACATATATATTTTAAATGTAAATGGATTAAATTATCCAAAAGACTTGGTGTGGCTGAATGGGTAAGACAACAACACCCCTACATATTCTGCCTACAAGAGACTCACTTCAGATCAAAAGAAACACACAGACTGAAAGGAAAGAGTTGGAAAAAGATATTTCATGGAAATGGAAAAAAGGCTGGGGTAGCAATACTTAAATCACACAAAATAGACTTTAGAAGAGACAAAGAAGGACCCAGCAATTCCACTTCTGGGTATTTATCCAAAGAAACGCAAAACACTAATTAAAAAATATATGTACCTCTATGGTCATTACAGCATTATTTATAATAGCCAAAATACAGAACCAACTTAACTGTCCACTGACAGACAAATGAATAAAGAGAAAATGGCCCTGGCCAGGTGGCTCAGTTGGTTGGAGCATCATCCCATACACCAAAAGGTTGTGGGTTTGACATCCAGTCAGGGTATGTACCTAGGTTGTAGTTTAGATCCCTGGTCTGAGTGCCTACTGGAGGCAACCAATCAATGTTTCTCTCTTACATCAATGTTTCTCTCTATCTCCCTTCCTCTCTGTCTAAAAATCAATTTAAAAAAAAAAAACACACATTCTCAGCTGAAGATTTTTTTTTTTATCCTCACCCAAGGACATTTTTCCATTTTTTGGTCAGATATAGAGTGGGAGGGAGAAAGAGGAAGAGAGAGAGAGAGAGAGAGAGAGAGAGAGAGAGAGAGAGAGAGAGAGAGAGAGAAACATCGATGTGAGAGACACATCTACTGGTTGCCACCTGCACGACCCAACCAGGGCCGGGGACAAACTGCAACCGAGGTACGTGCTTTTAGTGGTAATTGGACTCGGGTCTCTCTTGACCGCAGGCCGATGCTCTAACTGCTGAGCCAAACCGGCCAGGGTTGAGGATTTTTTTTAATCACAATAATAAAAAATAAATAAAGAGGAAGTGGTACATACATACAATGGAATAGTACTCAGCCATACTAAAGAATGAAATCTTGCTACATGCAACAACACGGATGTACAGAGGGTATTATGCTAAGTGAAATAAGTCAGACAGAAAAAGACAAATACCAAATGATTTCACTTATATGTGGAATCTAAAAAAAATAAACAAATAAAATAGATACAGAGAACATTTTGATGGTTGCCAGATGAGATGGGGGTTGGGGGAAAGCTGAAAGGGAGAAGGGATTAAGATGTACAAATTGCACCCAGTCAGTGTGGCTCAGTGGATTGGGTGTCACCCCATGGACTGAGAGGTCCTGGTTCAATTCCCAGGCCTGGGTTGTGGGCTCAATCCTCAGTAGGGGGTAAACAGGAGGCAGCCAATAGATGTATCTCTTCACATCAATGTTTCTGTCTCTCTCTCCCTTCCTCTCTCTCTAAAAAAATCAATAAAAACATATTTTTTTAAAAAGATGTACAAATTGCCAGTTATAGAAATAGTCACAGGGATGAAAAGTAGAACATAGTGAACACTGTCAATAATATTGTAATAACTATGTATGGTTTTGGATGAGTACTAGACTTATCATGGTGATCACTTTGTAAGTTATAAAAAATTTCTCATCACTATGTCGTACACCTAAAACTAATATAATATTGCATATCAACTGTAATTGGAAAATTAGAAATTAATTTTTTAAATGAAAAACCTATCCTAACAATAATACAAAAACTTAAGGGAGCCAATAACCAAAACAATCTTGAAAAAGAAAAATTTTGCCATCTCACACTCCCTAATTTCTCAGCTTCGTACAAAGTTATATTAATAAACCAGCATGGTACTGGCAGAAAGGCACACATATAGACCAATGGAATAGATAGAAAGCCCAGAAATAAACCATTGTATGTATGGTCAAATGATTTTCTACATGGGTGCCAAGAACATTCACTTGAGAAAGGACAGCTTTCTCAACAAATGATGCTGGGAAAATTGATTATCTATATGCAAAAGAATGAAGTTGGACCCTCACTAATACTATATACAAAAATTCAGTCAAAATGGATCAAATAACTAAATGCAAGAGCTAAAACTATAAAACTCTTAGAACAGAGGAATATCTTTACAGCACTGGATTTGGCAATAATTTCTTGGATATGACACCAAAGGCACAGGCAACCACAGAAAAATAGACAAACTGGACTTTATCAAAATTAAAACTTTTGTATATCAAAGGTCAATATCAATAGAGTAAAAAAGGCAACCCACAAATAGGAGAAAATATTTGCAAATTGTATTTCTGTTAAAATATTAATATGCCTGCTTGGCCAGTGTGGCTCAGTGGATGAGCATCATCCTATGGACTGAGAGGTCCCAGTTTGATTCCTGGTCAGGGCACATGCCCGTGTTTCAGGCTCAATCCCCAGTAGGGGGCATGCAGGAGGCAGCCAATCAATGTTTCTCACATCGATGTTTCTATCTCTTTCTCCTTTCCTCTCTCTCTAAATAATCAATAAAAACATTTTTTAATCTTAAAAAAAATGTTAAGATATTAATATTCCCAATATATAATGAACTCCTAAACTTAAAATAAAAAACCTGATTCAACAATGGGCAAAGGACATAAATAGATATTTCTTCAAAGATATATGAATGCCCAATAAGCACATGAAAAATGTTCAATGTCACTAATCATTAGGGAAATCCATATCAAAACCATAATGAGATATCATTTCACATCTATTAAGGTAGTCTTCTGCAAAAATAGAAAATAACAAGTGTTGACAGGGATGTGGGGAAAATAGGACTCTTTTGCACTGTTGGTGGCAATGTAAAATGGTGCAGCTGCTACAGAAAAGAGTATAGTAGGTCCTCAAAAAAGTAATAGTAAAATTACCATATGATTCAGCAATTCCACCTATGGGAATATACCAAAAGGAATTGAAAGTAGAGCTCTTGCTGGTCTGGCTCAATTGGTAGTGTTGTCCCATACACCAATGGGTCTCAGGTTCTATTCCCAATCAGGGCACATACCCAAGCTGCAGGTTCAATCCCGAATTGGAGAGTATACAGGAGGCAACCGACAGATGTTTCTTGCTCACATCAATGTTCTCTCTCTCTCTCCTTTCTGCTCACTCTAAAAAAAAATCACTTAAAAAAAAAACATCCTCGGGTGAGAATTAAAAAAAAAATTTTTTTAACTGAAAGTAGCCCAGCCAGTGTGGCTCAGTGGATTGTGAGCATCATCCCATGGACTAAGAGGTTCCAGCTCGATTTCCGGTCAGGGCCCATGCCCTGGTTGTGGGCTCAATCCCCAGTGGGGGGTGTGCAAGAGGCAGCCGATCGATGTTTCTCTCTCACATAGATATTTCTATTTCTCTCTCCCTTCCTCTTTCTCTAAAAAAGTCAATGAAAACATATTAAAAGAAAGTAGAGATACAAATATTTGTACACCAATGTTCAAAACAGTGTTATAAACAATAGCCAGAAGGTGGAAACTACCAAGTATCCACAGACACTTAAACCAGACTACAGAAAGGCAAAATGGAATCAGAATTTCAATTAGAAAAGTAATCTCCAGACTATTGTTCTGGATCTGATACCTCATATACAGCATCACAAATTAAAATAGTTGACTAACCTATTTCTATAATGGAGGTTAAGGAGGTCTTTCCAAGGATAAACCAAAACATAGGTGTCAAACACAAATTTTACAAAATAAAATTTTTAATTTCTATACTACAGAAGACATTACAAAGCAAAATTACACATAGGAAACTTGAAAAAAAATTGCAACACATATAATGAAGAGTTAATACCTTTAATGAGTTCTTACAAATCAGTAATAGATGGAACACTCCAATACATATGAAAACTAAAGAGGAAACTCACATAAGAAATACAAAATCCATCTTCACTAAAAATAAAGAATAATTGAAATGAAAACAATTATATTTATTTTTGCCAAGAGGCTATCAAAAAAATTTTAGTAACACCTAATTCTGGTTAAAATACAAAAGAATGGCAATATAAGAATTTCTAAGATTAAATACACAAAGACATATTTATAATCCACTTACTGTAGCTATGCTATACAGACAAAAATGAAAACTATCCTAAATGTCCACTCATAAGGAAGTACATACCTATATGTACAAAGAGATTTTAAAAAAAAGAGCCTTATGTATTGATGTGGAAAGATATCAAATTAAAAGAGAAAAGCTGATTTTCTCATTTACTCCTCCAGCATACCTAGGTATTATCTTATTTTACAGATGAGATAAACCGAAGCACAGAGAAAGAAGTTAAGCCAATTGCCTGAGCTGCAATTCAAGCCTGTACTAAATAAGTTAATATAGGTATGGAATTTATTGCATTGCAATTATCATAGTAAATACAATAAATACTACTTAGAAGTTGTTACAAGAGTAATATAAAGCTTAATAAATAAATATATATGTTAAATAATTAAAGAGATAGTTTATTTAATTGTTCAAATAATTTAGAGACAGAGGTTTATTTAATTGTTTTCCAGAAGATACATTAAAATCTCTCTCTCTCTGTCTCTTTCTTTCTCTCTCTCTCTCTCTCTCTCTCTCTCACACACACACACACACACACAGACACACACACACACAGACACACATACACACAGCTCCCTCCAGCATTATGATGATTCCACTTAGGATTCAGATTATCATTAAGTCCCCTATATATATGTTAAATAATTATATGTTAAATATTATTATATATGTTAAAATAATAAATTTTCATCTAGAGAAAAACAAATATGCTGCTTCAGGAAGACCATTTTAAATTTCCTACTCATCCTTGGTGTTTTCTATTATTCCTTTACTTTTAGCATAAAATATAAGACTTTTTGGCCTCGGTCTGACTGCACACCACGCATGACATCATATCCACTGGAGTTTTCCACCCAGTGTAAAGTCTATGTATTATACAGATGATGTATTATAATATCATACACTTGAAACATATATAATCTTATTAACCAGTGTCACCTCATTAAATTTAATTTTTATTTTTTAAAAAAAAGATTATTTTTCCTACATAATTCCATTCAAGTTGTCAAAGTTGGTAACAACAGTTCCGAACACTGAAGATAGTCTAAGGTTAAAGTAAGATTTTTAGCCTTTATATGACATTTTCCCACATGTATCATCTAAGGCACAAGCTCCAGGTTTTCAGAAGAAACTTCCTCAGTTTTCACAGTCATAGCCCCCTTTCTTCAACCCACCAATTTTTAGTTGATTCTTGAAATTATATCTTTGTAACAAGAGTTGGTGTAATCACAATCACTACAATAACAGGATAACAATAATGTCAGAACATCATGTCTCCTTTTGAGAAGATCTCAATAATTGTTATTTATTCTTCCTAATTTTGAGACAGGTAGGCTGAAATGAGGTTGGTTACAGAAGTCCCATTCCCATGCCTATCCTGTGCTCATACTGCATTTCAGTTCTAATGGGGCACATCAACTGAAGTAATGCTTGGGCCATACTTGCAATTTATTTCCATGGTGCACTCAAGATTCTCCACAAAATAAACTCATTTTAAGGGAGAAGAGAACTAAAGCTTGGTTTAAGGAGTGCAGTACTCCTCCTTAAACTAAAAAGTAATACTAGTATGGCTGTGACAATTGCCTTGGCAGCACTGGTAGCAGCAACAGGTAGCAATAATCTCAGGATAAGACACTGGCATCCCCAACATAGATGATTTCAGTATCATCAACTACAACAGCTTTTAATGCAATGTTTGATATCAGCAGTGATAAGAGAGAAAAAATAATGACTATATTTATTAATCACATACTAAGTTACAGGCATTATATTAGAGACTTTACATAGCTTATCTCCTTAAATCTGCACAATAATCCTATAAGTGTGCATTATTATCCCTGCTTTAAAGACAGAATAAATAACTTGTCCAAGATAAGTCAGCTGTTAAGAGAGTACTGCTAAGATCTGAATCCAGGTGTCTGTCTCCAAAGCCTATACCATTCCAAATGCAAGAATCAAAGAAAATTACTACCAATAGAATGAATTTGCAGTGTCCATATCAAATACCACCTGGAAATTTCATAATGTGAACCTCGAGAAGGAATATATCTGCCAAGAAGGACCCCTCGTGGTTAACTGTGCACAAATTCATAACTACAGTCTAGCAGCCATTGCTGACAGAAGCCTCTCATGCATGCTGCATTTCAGGAAAAAGCTTCAGACTGAACCTTCAGCTTCCCGCCCCGTTCTCTGCCATCTAAATCAATCCTTATAAATGAGTTCTTGGTCATCTTACAATCAATAAACTAAGACCTACCCTGCCCAATCAGAACTGCACAGCTATATCTTCATTTGCATCTATACTGACCAATCAGAGCTGCTCCATAATGACCACCTGACCAATCAGGACGATGCTACTTGAACCAATCAGAACTTTGCTATTTGGATTCCTCATCTGAATAAAGAATGGACCAATCGGGAACCAGGTTGCAAACTTTATAAAAGGCAGCTTCCCCTTTGTCTTGGTGGACCCCACTTTTGCTTTCCAATGGAGGCTGTCTTTCCCCAGTTTACAAATTGTTCATTTGAATAAAGTTTCTCCTCTTTCCATACCCAATATTTGAGGAGAACTAGAGTTCTTATTGAATAGATTTTAGGAACAGCCAGAAATTTTAGACCTATTATTAAACCTTAGCCATAGATTGCTATAAAGCCTGAAAAGTACAGATTTAATATGATAGTTTCATAGAATCCTCACAATTAGTGCTCTTTTTCATAACAGCATGAATATGCATTGATGTCATTTGAATTCCATGGTAACAGTAGTCATAGTGATTACTTATCTAAGTGATTACTTATCATGTACTGTAATCATGGAATTCAAATGACATAAGTCTTACATAAGCCTTCAATAATAACAATGTTATTTATATATTTTATGTGCACAAGGAATTCTCACATGTGAAATTTAAAAGAGATAATAAACAATTTTGTGAGGTAGAAAAGTCATTCAAAATTATTGGTTTTAACAACTCAGAAAACCAAAGCTTGAAGTTAAATGATATAAACATTAACCCAAGTACACAAAATTCAAAATGTATTGAGCTAATTACTGGGTATAAATACAAGTAAGACATGATATCTCTCCTTAAGGAGCTCATGGTCCAGTAGAGAAGGCACAAATAAACATCTATAAGATAAAATGATAATGCACGTCTAATAACCTCTAATTATACATTAAATTTATTAGTAACTAGATAATGCCACTGAAACACTTTTTTTCCCAGCAAATTTAGAAAGAGATTTAATAAAGTATAAAATTAAAATTGTTATTGATAATTCACTAAGCAGAACCTAGGTGAAAACATAAAATATCTTCCATAAGGAGAAAAATTCATAAAATTTTTAAGTTCATAAGAAATAAACAGTTTATAAAATGAAATGTGTTAGAAATGTAAGAAATTTGTTATAGATCTTTAAAGAGGCAGTTATAAATACTCTTTAATGTAATTAGGCTTACAAGAAAAATACAAACCAGAAATTACCTCTGGATGGTTCAGGGAAAAAAAAAAAAAGACTGGATCAATAATTCTTCATTCATATCAAAACTATTTATTGTACTGGTTAAAAGCAGAGAAGTTCATAATAAAATGAAAGTTAAGCCCTGGCCAGTTTGGCTCAGTGGTTAGAGCACCAGTGGGGGGCGGGGGCGGACTGAAGGGTCGCAGGTTCAATTCCCAGTCAAGGGCACGTACCTGGGTTGCAGGATCAGGTTGTTCAGGAGGCAATCAATCGATGTATCTCTCTCACATCAATATTTCTCTCTCTCTCTCCCTCCCCCTTCCATTCTATCTAAAAATCAATGGAAAAATGTCCCGGGGTGAGGATTAACAAAAAAAAAAAAGAAAAGAAAGTTAAAAAATCTATTAGTATTTACTAACTGACATCCCCTAGCTTTTCCCCATAATTTTTCTTATTTACAATCCCTACTCTTCTAGAACTTAAAACAAAAGCAACTTCAAATTTCCATTTCTCTTATTGGCACAGTAAGCCACGTTTTTTAATGGAATTCAGCTATCTCAAACCATTTTTTTTTAGTTTAAATATGTTTTTTATTGACTATTTTTAGAGAGAAAGGGAGAGAGAGAGAGAAACATCGATGTGAGAGAGAAACATCGATCAACTGCCTCCTGCACACCCCCTACTGGGGATCGAGCCCACAACCCAGGCATCAAACCAGTACATGGGATAATGCTCAACCCACTCAGCCACACAAGCCAGGCTCAAACCATTTTTGTGAGAAATGCGTTCAGCCATTCATTCAGCAAATATTTACTAAGTGCCAGTACAGTTCCAGAATCGGGATATAAAAACATTAAATAAGACAAGATGGAGAGGTGGATGGATGAACGGACAGACAGATGAACAGGACAGAGAAGGAGGAGGAGGAGACAGATGTCAGGGGAATGGATTTCAATTATACCAGACAAATTAAGTGAAATAGGTAACTAAATTTTCATTAGGAGACTGCATCCATTTTCCCAAAGCACAAGTAAAGTAACCGATGATTTTTAAACTGATTATTAGTCATGTATGAACTGTTGGTTCCGAAACCCATTCCAGCCACCAGGAGAGAAACATCATACTAGCCATCAGACCACATTTGCCTCACATTTAGTAATAACGTATCTGTGGGGGAAGGGTAGAGGAAGGCTTAAGAAAATAAGTATAATAATTATATTGAGTAAAGTTATCACTAAACATACCTTTCAGATAAAAAGAAGTTCTTGTGAGGATTTAGATTTTGACAAGATTCTAGGCTGCCATCAGATGATGAAGAAAGCTGCTCTGATTGCAAGTTGTCTGTATCACCCAAAGTGGCCTCAGTTACAGGAGAGGTCTTTATGTATTTTCTTCCTAACTCCGTTCCCAGGATATTCGTCAATATAACTCTGGGTATCCTGTCACACAAAATAACAAATACTGTACTGTACTGAAGTCTGCAGTAAAAAATATATTCTAGGAAGTTGAATTTTCAAACATTTTCATCTTAGCACAAGTGAGATGAAATCGCCCTAGAAATCAACCTGTAAATACTCAAATTTTGGATGAACACACTCTATTTTTGTTTCTAGAAGTACTGTGTCTTATTATTTGGCATAGATTAGCCTACCACTACAATGGCTTTAACTGTCATAATGGCTGCTATTGGGGTACTTTAAATTTTAAACAATTTTTCTCAAAAAATGCTTTCCTTCTCTTTTCCAATAATTATTAAAAACGCAGATCACTGCAAACCAATTCAGTAAGTCATTCTTCTCATTCTACATAAAGGTCCTCGATATGTAATTATATATTTATAATTGGCAAAGAGAGATGACAAATGCTAAATCCAACAAGAAAGAAGACATCATTCAGATTGCAGCTAAGGTAATGACAGATTCCATGAGTAAAACAGCACATATATTGATGGCAATATATATAGTTTATATAATAGCATCAGGGAAAGAGTCAGTAAATTGTTTATAAAATTAAACTGTATTTTAAAAGCTCTAAACTTTTTTAATTGGCAGGGTTTATATCAAATGTACTACATAACCCTGTATCTTCTTAAACAGAAGAGGATAGTATAATCTTTTCTTGGTTAGCCAGTTGTATTATGAACAACTGATGTACCTTGCCACACTACAATGATGCCCTTGAGGCTACTACTTGGCCCTGAATTGACTGGCCCAAGCCAAATTATTATAATCTTTTAGTGTCCATAACTGCATTTTTTAAGTTTTCATATCACTATTATCAATGTCATTAGCAGCACTTTACTGACCTTTTGTGAAAGACAAGAGATTAACACTCAGAAAGGTCAAAGTACTTTGTTTCAGTGAAAACATGTGACTATCTTTATATTTTATTATATTTGCTGTAGTACTTAGAGAGGTACTCTATTTTTGCTACACGGAGGCACTATGTTCTTTTCACTATGTACAAAACAGCATAGGATTTCAGGACTTAGGAGAACTTTAAGATAATTTGGTTTTCTGTTTATTTTAAACATGAAGAACTCAAAGTTTAGAAAAATTAAATGCTTGTCCATGTATAAGTAATTCTTCCTAGTAGAAGAATCTGGGCCTGTTATGTTATGGTTTTTAATTTTATTCCATTACACTGTATCCACAACACTAACATGACAAAGGATCCACATAACTAAGCTTTTCTATCAGCACTTCAAGAAACCTTTAGAAATATCCATTTCCAGTACAACCACCACACACACAAAAAATTGTACTGCAATAATTATGTAGTATCTATAACCTAAAAACAAAGACATAGCAAATATAGAGTGGGGCAAAAGTAGGTTTACAGCTGGGAGTATGCAAAACACATAATTAATAAAGCTATTGTGTCCTGGCCAGTAGGGCTCAGTTGGAGTATTGTCCCGTACACCAAAAGGCTGGGGGTTCGATCCTCGGTCAGGGCACATACCCAGGTTACAGGTTCCATCCCTGGTCGAGGTACAAACAGGAGGCAACCAATCAATGTTTCTCACATCTGTTTCTTTCTCTCCCTTTCTCTCTCTCAAATCAATAAAAACATATCCTAGAGTAAGGATTAAGAAAATAAAAATAGTCCTGGTCAGTGTGGCTCAGTTGGGTGGGTGTCATCCCATGCACTAAAGGGTTGCCAGTTCAATTCCTGGTCAGGGCACATGCCAGGACTGCAGGTTCGATCCACAGTAGGGGACATGCAGGAGGTAACCGATCAATGTTTCTCTCTCCTATCAATGTTTCTCTCTCTCCCTCTCTTCTCTAAAATCAATAAAAATATCTTTTAAATTAAAATTAAAATAATAAAGCTATTGTAATAACCATAATCTGCATGTCTTTTTCCATACAAACAACTGTAAATCTTCTTTTGCCCCACCCTGTACAACTCCTTGAACTCAGAGTTTAAGTGAAGAAAGAAGGGAAAGGAAGTCTGTCATCTACTACAACCCCTAATTGTGAGGAGGGGAGAGGACATATATATATATATATTCTTTTTAAATGTCTATTCAGATCCTTTGCCCAATTTTTTTTAAATATGTTTTTATTGATTTTTAGAAAGAGAGGAAGGGGAAGGAGAGAGAGATAGAAACATCGATGAGAGAGAAACATCGATCGGTTGCCTTCTGCATGTCCCCTAGTGGTGATCAAGCCCACAACCCAGGCATGTGCCCTAACCAGGAATCGAACCAGCAACATCTATGATGCCTGGGTCCACGCTCAAACACTGAGCCACACCGGCCAGGCAGCAGAGATATTTTTCTACCTCCTTGCATGATTTAAATCTCTAAGGGTCCTGTTTATTATTGTCTGCTTTATATATCTAATGCCTGAGAGAACCCTCTTTAAACACCTGGAATTGAAATGGGAATGGGGACGATATAGGACCAGTAAGGAGTCTCAAGATTTCTTTTATCTGACCTCACACTAGAAACTGCTATGAAATGAATCATTGAAGAAAACTCAACTGTGGTTCTCAATAGTTTAGGAAAAATACAGGAATATTAGCAGATAAAATTTTTTCTTTGTTAATCCTCACACGAAGATATTTTTCCATTGATTTTTACATAGAGTGGAAGGGAGGGAGGAAGGGAGGGTGGGCGAGGGAGAGGGAGAGAGAGACATCGATTGGTTGCCTCCCACACGACCCCGATCAGGGCTGGAAATAGAACCTGCAACCCAGGAATGTGCCCTTGAGTGGGAATTGAACCCACAATCCTTCAGTCTGCAGGCCGATACTCTAACCACTGAGCCAAACCAACCAGAGCAGCAGAGAAAAGTTTATTCAGGTTAAAACTATCCTTTTCTAGATAAATATTATGGTATAAATAAAGCTGTACTTTAAGAAATGAGAGAATCTGGAGGACAGTCAAGAAGATGGCTGAAGCCTAAGGAAGTTCTGTCCGCTTGATCCTAGCACAAGACTGGACTTGAGGCTAAACTGTAGAACATTCAACTTGAAAAACCACCTGAAAATAGCTGGATTGGGCGTCATCCCATGGACTGAGAAGTCCCGGTTCAATTCCAGGTCAGGGCACGTGCTGGGCGGCCGGCTCAATCCCAAGTAGGGGGCGTGCAGGAGGCAGCCAATGGATGTTTCTATCTCTCTCTCCCTTCCTCTCTCTTTCTAAAAAAAAAAAAAAAATCAATAAAAACATATTTTAAAAAATAGCTGATTGGAAATACTGCGAGTGGGGAGCACAGAGAGGGGATAGGAGAAGAAGCAAAGTGGGTGGAGTGAACTTGTGCAGCTGCACAGCACCACTAGAAAGCCAGAGGGAAGGTACAGAGAGCAGCTCCTGCCCCTGGGAGTGGGGAGACTCAGCCCCACACAGAGCTCCCCAAACAACAGCAACAGAGAAGGGAAGGGGAGCCCACATAGCATCAGACCGTGGAGTCAGAGGTGATTAGGCCCATCAAGGGGACTCAGCACTATCCCCGGCTAAAAGCAAGTGTGAGGTTACACCACCAGCCTGGGAAGCTCGCCCTGACTGTGGGTGCCAGAGGGGTCTGAGCGGATCACCCAGTGAACCTGAGGGGCAGAGTATTCATTGAAAGAACTTTGACAGGGGCTAGCCAGAGTGCCCTGGGAAAGAGGCTTGTTCCTCCCCACCTCCTCGACACAGAGGAGGCATCCCTTACCCCACCCACAGAACAGCTCTGGGTTGGAAATGGGCACCTCAGTGGCAGGGCCAGGCAGCGCTGGGAATTCAGACTTCAGGTCAGGTGGGAGCCTGGGCAGAAGCTCCACCCATCAAGAGCCAGCCATGCTAAAAGATTAAAAAGTCAAGCAGGCTATGTTTTGTTTTGTTTTTCTTTTTTTTTTTTTTATCCTCACCTGAGGACATTTTTTCATATTTTGTTCAGATAGAGTGGGAGGGAGAGAGAGGAAGAGAGAGAGAGAGAGAGAAACATCGATGTGTTTCACATCGAGTGGCTGCCACCCGCACAACCAACAAAGGCCGGGGACAAACTGCAACCGAGGTACATGCCCTTAGTGGGAACCGAACCCGGGTCTCTATGTACCGCAGGCTAACGCTCTAATCGCTGAGCCAAACCGGCCAGGGCTGTTTTGTTTTTCTTTATTCTCCCCTGCTTGGAGTGGCAACTAGAGGGTGCCAGCAATGCAGGCAGAACTGAGGCACTGGAAAAAGAGGAAGAGACTGACTGCCCCTCCTATAAGCTATAGGCACCACCCCTAACACAAATCTGTTTAAACCATCCTGACTGGACCCGATACCCCACAGAGCCAAGTGCTGTGGAGGAAGGGAAAGCAACCCAGAACAAATACATTCAAGTTGCAAGCCCGGAAGACAACCTATGCTGTGAGCTAGGGAAGCCCCACCCACCAGACTACCTGGGACCCTGCCCTGCAGGGCTTCAGCCAGGAGGCCCAGGGCCAGACAGGGACAGCAATTCACATTGGCCTGCACCAGAGAACTGCCCAAGATGACAGGGACCCACATCCAAGGGACCAGATCAACAACATTGGAGCACACTCCAGTGAGCTCCATAAAGAACAGATCCAAGGTTTTTTTGGTTGTTGTTGTGATTGTTTTGGGGGGAGCAGTTGTTTTGTTTTTCTTTAATTCAATTTTTTTCCTTCTTTTTTTTTTCCCCATTTTTTACTTTCCTATTCTATATTTTATTCAATTTAGCATTATTACTCTCTAAAATTATTATTATTACTATTTCAGTCATTATTTTCTACCTTTTATTTTTTATACTTACTCTAGTTCAGGTTTCCACCTTCTTTGCTTTCATAATCTTTTTTTTCTTTCTTTGTCCCTTTCCTAATTCTTTTGGTCTCATGCCTTCTAGTTTTCTTCGTGTGTGTGTGTGTGTGTGTGTGTGTGTGTGTGTGTGCGTGCGTGCGTGCGTGTGTGTGTGTGTGTGTGTGTTTTCTGTCTGTCTGGTTGTCTTTTAATCTTTTTGTTGATGCTGGTGCTTTTATCATTGTTGATGCTGATATGTTTTTCAGGTGCTTATTGGTTTGGTCTGGTTTTGCCTTGCCTTCTTTACTTTCACATTTTCTTCTCCCTCTTTTAATTATTTTGGTCTCACGCTTCCTAGTATTTGAGTGTGTGTGTATGTGTGTGTGTGTGTGTGTGTGTGTGTGTGTGTGTGGTGTGTGAATGTGTTTTTCATTTGTTTCTCTTTTAATCTTTTTGCTGAGGCAGTTGCTTTTATTATTGTTGATGCTGATATTTTGGGAGGTTTTGGGGTTTGGTCTGGTTTTGCTTTGTTTTGTTCTGTCAACAATTATATAACAGTTGGCATAACAGGGTCAGGGTTGAGACTCACAGACAACAACCTTGAGAGCTCAGCCCACCAACAAACGGTCAACAGCAATCAAGACCCAAATTCAACAGGAGAGCCCACATAACCCAGACAAGGGTCATTCCTAGAGCACCTAGCTCAGAAGATCAAGGAGACTACTCCACTGGGTCCCACAAGAAGGTAACCATACCAAGACTGGAAGGCATAGCAGTCTCATCTGATACACACCAACCTGCCTACACATCCCAGTACACCTGATCCAGCCCCGAACTACCAGACTACTAAAATGGTGAAACAAAGAAACAACCCCCAAATGGAAAAAAAAGGAAGAATCACCAGAAAAGGAACTACATAAAATGGAGGCAAGCGGTTTGTCATAGAAGAATTCAAAGCAATGGTTTTAAGAGTGCTCAAACAACTTAGTGAGAATTACAAACAACTTAATGGGAATTACAAAGTGCTCAAAGGGAACTACACTGGCATAAAAAAAGAGATAGAAGCAATGAAGAAAAATCAAGTGGAAATTAAGAATGACATACCTGATATAAAAAATACCCTGGAAGGATTTAATAGTAGATTAGAAGAAGCTGAACACCGAACCAGTGAGTTAAAAGACATGTAGAAAAACACACCCAATAAGAGCAGCAAATGAAAAATAAAATAAAATAAAAAAGCAGGAGGAGAGTTTAAGGGAGCTTTGGGACAACTTGAAATGTAGCAACATTCACATGTTAGAGGTAAGAGAAGAAGGATCAGAGAAAGGAATAGAGAACCTGTGTGAAGAAATAATGACAGAAAACTTCCCTAACCTGGTGAAGGCAAAAGTCACACTAGTCCAAAAAACACAGAGAGTACCAATCAAGATGAACCCAAAAAGATCCACATCTAGACACATCATAATTAAAATGGCAAACATTAAAGACAAAGAAAGAATCTTAAAGGCAGCAAGAGAGAGACCAAAATTTACCTACAAGGGAGCTCCCATTAGACTGTCAGCTGATTTCTCAATAGAAACACTGCAGGCCAGAAGGGAGTGGCATGAAGTATACAAAGTAATGAAAAGCAAGGGACTGAATCCAAGACTACCCTATCCAGCAAGACTATCATTCAAAATTGAAGGCAAAATAAAGAGCTTCGCAGACAAAATAAAGGCTAAAGGAATTTACTACCACCAACCAGCACTGCAAGAAATGCTAAAGGGACTGTTGTAAGAAGAAGAAATAGAGGGAGAAGAGGAATACAGGCATAAAGAATAAAAATGGTAACAAATGAGTACCTATCAATAAAAACCTTAAATGTAAATGGCTTAAATGCTCCAATCAAAAGACGTAGGGTAATGCATAACCAATGGACACAGACAACAATGCTGTAGGTGGGTGGGGTGAAATCAAGAGGAGGGTGTCAATGAGGGAAAAAAGAGAAACATCAGTAACAAAAATAATAAACTAAAATAAATTTTAAAAAAGACATAGAGTAGCTGATTGGATAAGAAAACTTGATCCATATATATATGCCGTCTACAAGACACCGGCAAAAAAACTCACACAGGATAAAAGTGAAGGGATGGAAAAATTTTTTCCTTGCAAATAGAAACAAAAAAAAGGCTGGGGTAGCGGAACCCATATCTGATCAAATAGACTTCAAAACAAAGGCCGTAATAAGAGACAAAGAAGATCACTACATAATATTAAAAGGATTGATCCAACAAAAGGATATAACCCAGTGAACATATAAGCACCAAATACAGGAGCACCAAAATATATCTAAAAACTTCTGGAGAACTTCAAGAGAGAGATCAATAGCAATACAAACATAGTAGGGGACTTTAACACCCCACTGACATCACTGGATAGATCTACTAGACAAAAAATTAACAAAGAATCAGAGACCCTAAAGGACACACTAGATCAGATAGATTACATTGATATTTACAGAACATGTATCCCAAAGCAACAGAATATACATTGTTCTCAAGTGCACATAGGACATTCCCAAAGACAGACCACATGTGAGGACACAAACTAAGTCTCTACAAGTTCAAGAAGATTAACATCATATCAAGGATCCTCTTGGATCACAACAGCATGAAACGAGAAATCAACTACAATAAAAGCACTCAAAAACATTCAAATACACAGAAGCTAAATCACATGTTATTAAACAATGAATGGGTTACCAAAGAGATCAAGGAAGAAATCAAAATTTTCCTGGAAACTAATGATAATGAACACACAACAACATAAAACTTATGGGACCCAGTGAAAGCAGTCCTGAGAGGGAAGTTCATATCATTACAGGTCTACCTCAAGAAACAAGAAAAATTTCTAATAAACTATCTAACCATACAACTTAAAGAATTAGAAAGAAAACAAAAACCCAGAGTTAGTAGAAGGAAGGAAATTAAAAAAAATCAGAGTGGAAATAAATGACATAGAGATTTTTTTAAAAAACACAAAACATCAATGAAACCAAGAGCTGCTTCTTTGAAAAGCTAAACAAGATTGGTCAACCTTTAACCAGACTCACCAAGAAACAAAGAGAGAGGACTCAAATTAATAAACTCAGAAATGAAAGAGATGAAATAAAAACCAACTCCACAGGATAACAAAGAATCATAAGAAAATACTATGAACAATTATATGCCAACATTCGACAAAGTAGGCAAAATGGACAAATTCCTAGCATCATATATAGTCTTCCAGAACTCAAGCAGGAAAAGTCAGAAAACCGGAACAGAACAATAACTACTAAGAAAATAGAAGAAGTAATCAATAAACTCCCAGTAAACAAAAGCCTTGGTCTGGACAGCTTCACAAGGGAGTTTTACTAAATATATAAAGAAGAACTAAGACTAATTCTCCTCAAATTATTCCAAAAAATTCTAGAGGAAGGAAGACTTCAAAGGTCTTTATATGAGGCCAGCATAATCGTAATCCCAAAAACAAATAAAGACACTACAAATAAGGAAAATTACAGGCCAATATCTCTGATGAACACAGATGCCAAAATCCTCAACAAAATATTAGCAAATTGGATCTAGCAATACATTAAAAAAATTACCCACCATGACCAAGTGGGATTAATCCCAGGGACGCAAGGCTGGTACAATATTTGCAAATCAATAAATGTGATACACCACATTAATAAAATGAAAGATAAAAATCATATGATCATGCCCTGACCGGTTTGGTTCAGCAGTTAGAGCATCAGCCTGTGGTCCAGAGAGACCCGGGTTCGGTTCCCACTAAGGGCACGTACCTCGGTTGCAGTTTGTCCCTGGCCCCAGTTGGGTTGTGCAGGAGGCAGCCACTAGATGTGTCCCTTTCACGTCGATGTCTCTCTCTCTCTCTCTCTCTCTCTCTCTCTCTCTCTCTCTCTCTCTCTCTCCCTCCCTCCCTCCCTCCCACTCTATCTGAACAAAAAATGGAAAAATGTCCTTGGGTGATGATAAAAAATAAAAAATAAATCATATGATCATATCAATAGATGCTAAAAAAGCATTTGACAAAATCCAGCACCAATTCTTGACAAAAAAAACTCTTAGCAAAGTGGGAACAGAAGGACCATACCTCAACATAATAAAGTCCACATATGACAAACCTACAGCCAACAGCATACTCAGTGAGCAAAAACTAAGAACAGGAACAAGACAGGGATGTCTGCTTTTGCCACTCTTATTCAGCATAGTACTGGAAGTCTTAGCAAAAAGCAATCAGACAAGAAGTAAACAAAGGCATCCAAATTGGAAAGGAGGAAGTCAAACTGTCATTTTTCACAGATGATATGATATTGTATATAGAAAATCCTAACAACTGCATCAAAAATCTACTAGTTTTAATAAATGAATTTGCCAAAGTAGTATAATACAAAATTAACATCCATAAATCACTGGCATTTTTATAAACCAATAACATACACCCAGAAAGAGAAACTATAAAAATAATTCTACTTACCATAGCAACAAAAACATTAAGATACCTAGGAATAAACTTAACCAAGGAGGTAAAAACCTGTTCTCAGAAAACTACAGGACACTGAAAAAAGAAATACAGAACGATATAAAAAAAAAAAAAAAAAGTAGAAGCATATACCATGTTCGTGGATTGGAAGAATCAACATCATTAAAATGTCCATACTACCCAAAGCAATATATAGATTCAATGCAATACCTATTAAAATACCAACAGCATATCTCACAGATCTAGAAAAAATACTCCAAAAGTGTATATGGAACCAAAAAAGACCCCAAATAGCCACAGCAATCTTAATCTTATAAAAAAAAAAAAGAAGAAGAAGAACAAAGTAGGAGGGATCACAATACCAGATATCAGGTTATATATACTACAAAGCCACTGTAATCAAAACAGCCTGGTACTGGCACAGGAACAGGCATATAGATCAATGGAACAGAACAAAGAACCCAGAAATTGACCCAAGCCAGTATGCTCAATTAATATTTGACAAAAAAAGGCAAGAGCATACAAATGGAGTAAGGACAGTCTCTTCAATAGATGGTATTGGAAAAATTGGACAGCTACATGCAAAAAATGAAACTAGACCACCAACTTACACCATACACAAGAATAAACTCAAAATGGATACAACACTTAAATCTAACTCATGAAACCATAAAAATCCTAGAAGAACATACAGGCAGCAAAATCTCAGACATCACACGTGGCAGAATTTTCACTGATACATCACCTAGGGCAAGAGAAACAAAGGAAAAATTAATAAATGGGACTACATCAACTAAAAAACTTCTGCACTGGAACAGAAACCAGCATGAAATGAAACGGGAACCCACTGTATGGGAGAACATATTTGCAAATGATACATCGGATAACGGGTTAGTTTCCAAAACATAGAGTACTCATACAACTGAAGAAAAGGAAGATAAACAATCCAATTAAAAAATGGGCAGAGGGCCTGAATAACACTTCTCCAAACAGGACATACAAATGGCCAAGAGACATAAAAAACTGCTCAATGTCACTAATCATCAGAGAGATGCAAATTAAAATAACTATGAGGCATCACCTCACACTTGCCAGAATGGCTGCCATCAACAAATCATCAAACAAGTGCTGGTTAGGATGTGAAGAAAAGGGGACTCTAGTACACTGCTGGTGGGAATGCAGACTGGAGAAGCCACTATGGAAAACAACGTGGAGTTTCCTCAGAAAATTAAAAATGGATCTACCATTTGACCCAGTGATCTCACTTCTAAGAATATATCCTAAGAAGCCTGAAACACCAATCAGAAAGAATTTATGCAACCCTATGTTCATAGCAATGCTATTTATAATAGCTAAGATGTGGAAACAGCCCAAGTGTCCATCAACAGATGAGTGGATAAAAAAGCTGTGGTACCTTTACACAATGGAATACTATGCAGCAGCAAGACAGAAAGAAAGAAGCCAGTCAGAGAGAGATAAGTATCACATGATCTCACTTATTTGTGGAATATAATGAACAAAATAGATCCAGAGACATGGAAGTGGAGAACAGACTGACAAACCTCAGAGGGAAGGGTGGCGGGATAGGGGGCAAGAGAGATAAACCAAGGAACTGATATGCATATATGTATAACCAATGGACACAGTCAACAGTGCAGTGAAGGCGGGGAGTGGGGGCTGGAGCAGGGAGGAGGGTGTCAAAGGGAGAAAAGGGAGGGACATCTGTAATAAAAAGTAATTAATTAATTAACTAATTTTTAAAAAAAGAAATGAGACAATGTGATATACTAAATTGGTCATTCATTTTAAGAATTGTATCTTTATGGTCCCTATCATGATCAAATTCTAAAATGTGTCCCATAATAAAAATATCCAGAGACTATAATATTTAAGTAAAGAGAAAATTTGAGACATAGAAGGAAACCTATCAAAGAAATGTTAGCTATCATCTAGTATCTCTTTTAAATGTTTGACTACAGTATGTTTAAATTTGTTTTAAAATATTGAGTTTCTTAAAAAAAAGCTATCTCTCCAAATAAGGAATATATTATCCATAGAAGATTAGTCCTATACAAATAAGGAATATATTGTCCATAGAAGATTAGTCCTATACAAAGTTAAAGAGAATAAAAAAAAAAAAAGTACAAACATCAGGAAGAAAGGGAAAGTTTTTAAAGATTAGAATTCTCTTCTGAATAATAAATCATCCTATTCTTGTATGGTTTGTTTCACTGTTAGATTTTTTAAAAGAAAAAGCAAAGAATAGATATGAAAAAAGAACTTTGGGAGAGAAATGAGACCTTTTAAGTTGAACAAATAGCTAAAAGTCTTTCCTAGAAGAGAAAAATGTCAAAATGCATCCAAAAAACATTTGAAAAGATTATATACTGCCCTGGCCAGTTTGGCTCGGCGGTTAGAGCATCGGTCCACGGACCAGAGAGACCCGGGTTCGGTTCCCGCTAAGGACATGTACCTCAGTTGCAGTTTGTCCCCGGCCCTGGCTGGGGTTGTGTGGGTGGCAACCAGTGGATGTGTCTCTCTCTCTTCCTCCCTCTCATCCTCCTGCTCTATCTGAAGATAAGTGCAAGAATGCCCTCGGGTGAGGATTAAAAAAAAAAAAAAAAGATTATATACCAAACTGCAGTAGAATCTGCATCTTTAAAGCACAAGAACCCTAGAGGGCCTCTGAGGCTATCAGAAAGTTCAAGGAACTATCTCAGCATGTCTACCGTGGTATAGCTTTCAATTAGAAAGCACTCAATTACAAGACGAACCAATTTCACAAGGAAAAATTTAAAGAATACATAGAATATTTAAAGGTTAATGAAACAGGCATCATATAAAATATATAATAAAGTCCAATTCCTACTCTACTTATAAAAAAGAAATTAAAGTTCATTAGCGTGATAAGCAGTTTGGCACAAGAGCTAAGAGCAAGGATTCTGGAGTCAAACACAGGGTCAGGTTCAGATTTCAGCACCGCATGACTACATAACCTTAGGTTAATTACTTACCTTAATTTACGCCTCCTAGCATTACTCTCATCTCTAAAATAGGGAGAACACTACCCACCTTACAAAGTTGTTAAGATTAAATGAAATAATAGATATAAAGCAGTTAGCACCAGTCCTGGCACATAGTAAGTACATAATAAATGAAAACTCACTTTAATTTTCCTATTATTAAAGTCTTGCCCTGGCCGGTTTGGCTCAGCGGTTAGAGCGTCGGCCTGCGGTCCAGAGAGGCCCAGGGTTCGGTTCCCGCTAAGGGCACGTACCTCGGTTGCAGTTTGTCCCTGGCCCTGGTTGGGTCGTGCAGGAGGCAGCCACTCGATGTGTCCCTTTCACATCGATGTTTCTCTTTCTCTCTCTTCCTCTCTCTCCCTCCCACTCTATCTGGACAAAAATGGAAAAATGTCCTCGGGTGAGGATTAAAAAAAATAAAAAATAAATAAAATAAATAAAGTCTTGCTCAAAGTTATAAATTATCCTTTTATAAATAATGCACAATTGTCATAATTTATCTTGTTCAGCAATCTTGATGAAATATCCTATTAGATAAATACCTGATTAAATTGTTAGCAATGCCTATAGTACACCCAGCTGGTCATAACACAGAGTCATAGCCCAATCATCTTTCATCAACTATTGGCAACTTATCCAATGTGAGTACCTTGATGAAACAGAGAGCTTTGTGTGACAGACTTACAGAATACAAATCTATAAAGTGATGACTAAGTTAATACCAAAATTGTCTTTTGGTGTACAATTCTATAAATTAGCTTTAGAATATAAATTCCAGAGACAGCCAGCATTTCAAAAGGTTCTTTTTTTTTTTGCTTTGTTTTGTTAATCCTCATCAGAGGATATTTTTTCCATTGATTTTTAGAGAAAGTAGAAGGGAGAGAGGGAGGAGGGGAGAGAGAGAAAGAGACACACACACACACAGATAAGTTGCCTCCCACAGGTGCCCCAACCAGGCTGGTGATCAAACCTGCAACCCAGGTATGTACCTTTGACCAGGAATTGTACCCGAGACCCTTTGGTGTGCTGACTGACACTCCAACCACTAAGCAACACCAGCCAGAGCAAGTTTCTGAATTTTTAAAAAAGAAATTTATAGCCCAAGCCAGTGTGGCTCAGTTGGTTGGGCATTGGTTATCCCATGTACTGAAGTGTTGTCAGTTCAATTCCCAGTCAGGACACATGCCCAGGTTTCAGACTCAATCCCCAGTAGGGGACATGCAAGATGCAGCCAATCAGTGTTGCTCGACATCAATGTTTCTCTCTCGCACTCACTCTCTCTCTCTGCCCCCTCTTCTTCTATCTCTAAAAATCAATAAAAAATCTTACAAAAAATAAATAAAAGAAATATATAAAAGTGTATACTTCATTTCTCATATTATTTCAATATAGAAAGACTGAAAATTGTCATTAAATAAAGTTCATCCAATTTTTTCCCCAAGTATGTAAATAGTATCCATAAAATAAAATAATTTGTTTCACTGCAATAATATTTTGAAATCACACTTAAAATATAATATGCTATAACAGTCTGAGGAACAGGGTAGACCCAGAGATGTGGAAGTAGGGTATAGACTGACACCCCTCAGAAGAGGGGGGGGGGGAGGGAAGAGATAAACCACAGAACTTATGCACATGTACGCATAACTGATGGACATGGACAACAAAGCTGGGGACGGGGTGGGGGGATGGGGAGGAGGGTGTCAATGGGGAAAAAAGGAGAAACATCTGTAACAAAAATAAACTAATAAATTAAAAAAAGAAAAAAGAAAAAATATATATATAATATGCTAAACCAAAGTAGAAACAAATATATATATATATATTTTTTTTATCCTCACCCGAGGACATTTTTCCATTTTTTGTTCAGATAGAGTGGGAGGGAGAGAGAGGAAGAGAGGGAGAAAGAGAAACATCAACGTGAAAGGGACACATCAAGTGGCTGCCTCCCGCACGAACCAACCAGGGCAGGGGACAAACTGCAACCGAGGCACGTGCCCCCAGCGGAAACCGAACCCGGGCCTCTCTAAACCGCAGGCCCACGCTCCAAGAGCTGAGCCAAATCGGCCAGGGCAGTAATGCCATATATTGATTGTATCTCTGCATGGTTATTATCTCTGATTCTTAATTTTCTCAATTACAAATTGTCAAGACCTTCCCTGCATAAGTAGCAAGGTAAATGTAAGATTCAAATAATTGGATAAATGTGGGAAAACTTTGAAAAACTGGTAAGAGCTATTAATATAAACTTCAGGTCAACAGCAAATTTTTAAAGAAATGGAACCCTTGTTGAAAGAGAACAAAGTTATATCTGGTAAGAAAGCTATAATATAACAAGCAAAAAAAAAATTATAATACCCCTGGTCTAGTAGTTCAGTTGTTTACAGGGTTTTCCTGATACGCCAAGGTTGCAGGTTTGATCCCTGGTCAGGGCTCATATAAGAATCAACCAGTGAATGCATAAAAATAAGTGGAACAGCCCTGGCCAATGTTGTTCAGTGGTTAGAGCATCGGCCTGCTCACCAAAGTGTCGTAGGTTCAATTCTCAGTCAAGGACACATGCTTGGATTGTAGGTTCAATCCCTGGCCCTGGTTGGGGCACGTGCAGGAGGCAGCCAATTGATGTGTGTGTGTGTGTGTGTGTGTGTGTGTGTGTGTGTGTGTGTGTCTCCCCTCCTCCCCTTCCACTGTCTCTAAAACTCAATGGAAAAAAATATCCTCGGGTAAGAATTAAAAATAATAATAATAAAAACAATAAGTGGGCCCAGCCGGTGCAGCTCAGTGGTTGAGCATTGACCCATGCACCAAGAGGCTGCCAGTTCGATTCCCAGTCAGGGCACATGCCCGGGTTGTGGGCCCAATCCCCAGTGGGGGGCATGCAGGAGGTGGCCAATCAATGTTCTCACTCATCGATGTTTCTATCTCTCTCTCCCTCTCCCTTCCTCTCTCTCTGAAATCAATAAAGAAAAAATATTAAAAATAAATAAATAAATAAGTGGAACAACAAATCTCTCTCCCCCCTCCCTTCCTTTCTCTCTCTCAAGTCAATTAAATTTAATTTAAAAAAATATATAAATGCAGAGGAGTAGACAGACACAAGGCTAGAAACAAGCAAAAGTGAGATCATTAAGGACCTTATATGCCAAGCTAAGGAGATTAAACTTTACCCTGACGGTACATGGAGTCACAGAAAAATGTTAAAATAGAAAATCACAAGTAATATCTGTTTTTAGAATGAATGTAATACAGGCAACAATACACGAAAATAATGAAGAAGAAAAAGACTATGCACAGGAAGCCCAATCCAGTTATGGTCTGTAAAGGAAATTCTATCGTAGTAATAAAGGCACAAAGTTATTAGGGTTTGAACTGAGGCAGTGCCAATGAACATGGATAGGAGATAGTTTCCAGACTTAGGAGGTAAAAATAACTAGACCATGATAAATGACTGTATATGAAGGGTAAAGAAGAAAGAGCAATCAGGACAATTATAAAGTTCTAACTTGGAGATCTGAGAGTATAGAGGAGTCATATACTCAGACAGGGAGGGGATACAGATACAGGAACAAGACTGAAAACAAAGATGATGCATTCACTTTGAACAACTTAAATTTACAAATCCTGGAGCTCAGGAAAAAAGTTCTATAATAGCTAGTAGTTCACACAAAATAGCGCGCACACACACACACACAGTAAAAACAAAATTCGAATCTTATTGGGACTCTTTATATTATATTTAAATTTCATGAACACATAATCCAGCTGCTAACAATGCCTGGTGAGAAAAACTATTCTTTTTACATGATGAAACATTATACTCTTTAGCTGGGAAAGGACAGATGAAATGAGGAACTGATGAAATTGTCATCTGGAAGAGAGTTGAAGCTTCTTTTCAAAGTCTCAGGCATTGGAAGAGCCATTCCTTTAACTATCCCCTTTATCTATCAGCACAGTAAGGGAATAGTTTACCCATACTAAAAAGGAAAAATGTTAGAATCCAGAAGAATGAGAGAAAACTGCTTCATAAATTACTGAAGCTAAGTTGTCTGACTCTAAGATTCAGAGTGCTTTAGAAAGTTAAATTTACATCAGGTATGGTCTGTAAAGGAAATTCTTGTTACTTGGCTTTTTATATTTTCGCCTTTTTTAAAAGAAGCATCCTGCCTGGCCAGTGTTGCTCAGTGTATTGAGCGTCATCCCATGGACTGAGAGGTCCTGGTTCGATTCCTGGTCAGGGCACATGCCCAGGTTGCAGGCTTCATCCCCAGTGGGTGGCATGCAGGAGGCAGCCGATCATGTTTCTCACATGGATGTCTATCTCTCTCTCCCTTCCTCTCTCTCTAAAAAAATCAATAAAATATTTTTTTAAAGAAGCATTCTTTTTTAAATTAATATATATTATGTTCAGGTGTTCTGACAGAGTTTTACTTTTATTTTTAAAATAACTGTGTTGAAATCAGAAATGAAAGAGAAGTAATAACTGACACCACAGAAATACAAAGGATCATTAACAAATACTATGAACAATTATACGACAACAAATTAGACAATCTAAGTAAAATGGGCAAATTTCTAGAAACACATAGTCTCCCAAAACTGAACCAGGAAGAGATAGAAAACTTGAACAGACCAATAACAATGAAGGAAACTGAAGATGTAATCAAGACTCTCCCAGCAAATAAAAGCCCATACCCGGACGGCTTCACGGGGGAGTTTTACCGAACATTCAAAGAAGAACTAACACCCATTCTCCTCAAACTATTTCAAAAAATTCAAGAGGAAGGAAGACTTCCAAACTCTTTTTATGAGGCCAGCATAATTCTAATTCCAAAATCAGAAAAAGACACTACAAAGAAAGAAAACTACAGGCCAATATCCCTGATGAACAGAGATGCCAAAATCCTAAACAAAATACTAGCAAATCAAACCCAGCAATACATTAAAAAATTATTCACCATGACCAAGTGGGATTCATCCCAGGGATGCAAGGCTGTACAATATTCGCAAATCAATAAATGTGATACACCACATAAAAAAAAAGAAAGATAAAAACCATATGATCATATCAATAGAGGCTGAAAAAACATTCGACAAAATCCAGCACCCATTTCTGATAAAAACGCTCAGCAATTTGGGAATAGAGGGATCATATCTCGACATAATAAAGGCCATATATGAAAGACCTACAGCCAACATCATACTCGATGGACAAAAACTAAAAGCATTTCCCTTAAGAACAGGAACAATACAAAGATGCCCACTTTCGCCACTCTTATTTAACAAAGTACTGGAAGTCTTAGCCACAGCAATCAGACGTGTAGAAAAAATAAAAGGGATCCAAACTGGAAAGGAGGAAGTGAAACTGACATCATTCGCAGATGACATGATATTATACATAGAAAATCCTAAAGATTCCATCAAAAATCTACTAGACTTAATAAATGAATTTGGCAAAGTAGCAGGACACAAAATTAACGTCAAGAAATCAACGGCATTCTTTTTTTTTTTTTTTAATCCTCACCCGAGGACATTTTTTCATTTTTTTTGGTTCAGATAGAGCGGGAGGGAGAGACAGGAAGAGAGAGAGAGAAACATCGACGTGAAAGGGACACATCGAGTGGCTGCCACCCACACGACCAACCAGGGCCGGGGACAAACTGCAACCGAGGTACATGCCCTTAGCAGGAACTGAACCCGGGTCTCTCTGGACCACAGGCCGACGCTCTGACCGCTGAGCCAAACCGGCCAGGGCTCGACGGCATTCTTATACACCAATGATGAACTCACAGAAAGAGAAACTAAAACAACAATCCCATTCACCATTGCGGCAAAAAAATTAATATACCTAGGAATAAACTTAACCAAAGAAGTAAAGGACCTATTTGCAGAAAACTACAGGACATTGAAAAAAGAAATAGAGGAAGATATAAAAAAAGTGGAAGCACATACCTTGTTCATGGATTGGAAGAATTAACATCATTAAAATGTCCATACTACCCAAAGCAATCTATAGATTTAACGCAATCCCCATCAAAATACCAACGACATACTTCACAGAAGTAGAACAAATACTTCAGAAGTTCATATGGAACCAAAAAAGACCCCGAATAGCTACAGCAATCTTGAAAAAGAAGGACAAAGTAGGAGGGATCACAATACCGGATATCAGGTTATACTACAAAGCTACTGTAATCAAAACAGCCTGGTACTGGCACAAGAACAGGCACATAGATCAATGGAATAGAACAGAGAACCCAGAAATTGACCCAAAACATTATGCTCAATTAATATTTGACAAAGGTGGCAAGAGCATACAATGGAGTAAAGACAGCCTCTTTAATAAATGGTGTTGGGAAAATTGGACAGCTACATGCAAAAAAATGAAACTAGACCATCAGCTTACACCATACACAAGAAAAAACTCAAAATGGATAAAAGACTTAAATGTGACTCATGAATCCATAAAAATCCTAGAAGAAAATGTAGGCAACAAAATTTCAGACATCATACACAGCAAAATTTTCACTGATATATCACCTAAGGCAACAGAAACAAAGGAAAAAATGAACACATGGGACTACATCAAACCCAAAAGCTTCTGCACAGCAAAAGAAACAACCATCAAAGTGGAAAGGCAACCCACTATACGGGAGAGCATAATTGCCAATGATACATCAGATAAGGGGTTAATTTCCAAAATATATAGAGTGCTCATACAACTCAACAAAAGGAAGACAAAGAACCCAATTAAAAAATGGGCAGAGGGGCTAAATAGACACCTCTCCAAACAGGACATACAAATGGCCAAGAGACATATGAAGAAATGCTCAACATCACTAATCATCAGAGAGATGCAAATTAAAACAACAATAAGGTATCACCTCACATCTGTCAGAATGGTCGCCATCAACAAAGCATCAAACAACAAGTGTTGGCAAGGGTGTGGAGAAAAGGGGACTCTAGTACACTGCTGGTGGGAATGCGGACTGGTGCAGCCGCTATGGAAAACACTATGGTTTTACCTCAAAAAATTAAAAATTGAATTACTATTTGACCCAGTGATCCCACTTCTAGGAATATACCCCAAGAAGCCTGAAACACCAATCAGAAAGTATATGTACCACCATGTTCATAGCAGCGCTATTTACAATAGCTAAGATCTGGAAACAGCCCAAGTGTCCATCAGTAGACGAATGGATAACAAAGCTATGGTACATATACACAATGGAGTACTATGCAGCTGTAAGAAAGAAAGATCTCTTATCCTTTGAGATGCAATGGAGGGACCTCGAGAGTATTATCCTAAGCGAAACAAGCCAAGCAAAGAAAGACAAATATCATATGATCTCACTTATTTGTGGAATATAATGAACATAACAGTCTGAGGAACAGGGTAGTCCCAGAGACGTGGAAGTAGGGTACAGACTGGCAATCCCCAGAAGAGGGGGTGGGGGGGAGAGATAAACCACAGAACTTACACACATGTACGCATAACCTATGGACATGGACAACAAAGCTGGGACGGGATGGGGAGGGAGGGGTAGGAGGGTGTCAATGGGGGAAAAAGGAGACACATCTGTAATAAAAATAAATAAATAAAATTGGGGAAAAAAAGAATTTTCAAAAATAAAATAACTGTGTTTAAAGTTAGTGGTTTTTATCTGGATCTTGGCTTAAAAACACTTATATAGAGTGTCATTCAGTTACAGACCATATAACCAAAACACTAACTAGCTAATGACAGGTTATTCTAAAGTACCTCCTCCAAAAACTATTCATTTAAGGGTTAAAACTTTACATGAAAATATACTAAAAATATGTTACAGATCACAAGTTCCCAGAGCTAATTTATAATTTTTAGCCCCAAACTCCATACACAATTCTTTTAAAAAATGCAAAACAAATCTGGTCGTGTTAGTTTTGAAAATTAAACTGCACGTTTACATTAAAAATCTGGTGGTAATATTTCAATATCATCTCCTTTATAAAAAAAAAATGCATGTAAAATACTAGAAAGCTCAAAAAAGTTGAAAGTGCTAAGTACCTAGATTAAATAACACCTAAATAGTATGTTAAAGATGCAGAAAATAGAAAAGATATGTTAACATACCCTTTAAATATTATTTAACCTAAGTCATTACCTATATGAATCTCTTCATTTTATATCATAAATGAATCTTAATATATGTATATGTGAATCATAAAGTAAGTTAAATGTACTGATACTTGTTTTTTAAAATAATTCTGTCAATCTACTTAATCAAGCATTGAATTATTGTGAGGTTTGTAAATTAAGATTGTAAGCTTTAAGATTTGCTTTCAAATGGGGCACACCTGCATATGCAGATTTTCTTAAAGATCATTTCCAAGAATCTTATTTTTGAGACTATTGGACTTATTTCTAAATGTGGTAAGTTGAACAAAATCAATACTGAACAACATACCTTTCAGATAATTTAAGGCTTTGGTGAAGAGGTTCTAATTTTTGACATGTCTCTAGGCTGTCAACAGATGTCGAAGGCAATGAGTCTGATTGCACCTTGTTGGCATCACATAAATTAGCATCGTTTCTAGGTGAGATCTTTCTGAATTTTCGTCCTAAATCCGTCCAGAGGACATTCGTCAACATAACTTTGAGTTGCCTGTTATACATATAAATAATTAATACATACAGTACTAAACATTGTATAATACATGAATGCATCACAAACAATAACAAATGAAAACCTCCAAGAATTCTAAATTTCAGTTCCTCAAGCAATTAAAAAGAATAGTAAACATCATGAGTAAAAATTTTGCCTAACCATTCTCGAATATACATTAAAAAGTAAAGCCTATTTCACTTAAATTGGGATTTTCTTCAGAATTCTGCCTGTTATACTACAACTGTAGTCACACACATGTACAGCTGTTGGATTCCTGGTAACCCATCTGTGCCTATTCTCCGTTAGTGGAACAACAATACACATCTGCACATCTCATCACAGAGACAACCACTTTCTGCACTAAAAATGTTTTTTCTTTTGCCCTGCCTGGTGTGACTCAGTTGGTTGGAGCATCATCCCATACACCAAAAGGTGGTGGGTTTGATTCCTGGTCAGGGAACATACCCAGGTTGCAGGTTTGATTCCTAGTTGGGGCATGTGCAGGAGCCAACCAATCGGTTTCTCTCTCTCTCTCAAACTCTCTCTCCCCCCACTCCCTCTCCTTTGCCCTCTCCCTCTCTGTCTAAAAAAATCAATGGAAAAATATCCTCAGGTGAGGCATTTAAAAAACTAAATAAATAAAAATAGGTCAATTTAAAACATTTACTTTAATTGTACCTACACCAATTCAAAAGTAAAACTGATAAATGAAAACAGTTCCAGCTTTTTGCCTCATTACATTTTTCCCATTACTTATTCAATACATCTGTGGGCTAACAATACTGGAACCATGGAATATAGTTTTTGCAGTACTGTAAACGGGCCAACAAATACATACTGAATACCTGCTCACAGAAAAACTCTAGAAACTGGAGATACAGCAATGAACAAGATGGTATAGTTATGCCTTAACAGAGCTTACATTCCAGAGAAGAATTACCCAACTAATTACTTAATTGCAATTGTGATGAGTGATATGAAGGAAAAATACAGGTGGCCGTACTTCATTTGAACCAAATCAGGAGAGGTTTTACTGAGAATATGGCATTTAAGCTAAAAACCTCAAAGAATAGACACCATCCAAAGGAAATGGGGGAAAAAATGCAAATGGCTCTGATATGAGTAATGCTTTCAAGGAAATTAAAGGACTTACCTGGTTCAACTGCTTAGAGTGAAAAGGAAATTTATACAAAATATGGATGGGTAGTTGGGTGGGACCTAGTGAACTATATTAAGGATTTGAGACTTTATGTCAACAACAACAGAAATCTACCAGTTTTAACAAGAGAATGATGCAATCAGAAGACATTTTTAAAAGATCACTTTTATCTTTATGAAGAATGAAATGGAAGCACTAAAGTCAAAGGGTAATAAAAATGAATTTAGAGACATAATGGTGACTTTATTGGGGGTAAGTTAGCAGAATGGTGGCAGCAGAAATCAGAATACAATGGGATGAGTAAATGGGAAAGGAGGAAAGGCATGCAAAAATATAGGCAATTGATATATGGCCATGAATAGAGGATACAGGACAAAAGCTGAAGATAGATGTGAGGTGCAGGAAAGGTTTCTTAGTAATTGGTTGATTAATTAGCTTAAGACAAATATCTATCTATGTAAGTGCTTATGGGAACAGGTCAGCAGAGTGGGAGAGGTTGAAGCTACAGGAGACAGAATAATTAACAAATAAAGTTTCCTAAGACATGATATAAGAAGAGCTAATATTTGCCTGGCTCGGTGGCTCAGGTGGTTGGAGCATTGTACCCATACAGCAGGGGGTTGTAGTTCGATTCCCAGTCAGGGCACTGCCTGAGTTGTGGATTTGATCCCCAGTCGGGGTGCATATGGGAGGCAGCTAATTGATGTTTCTCTCTCACATTGATGTTTCTCTCTTCCTCTCTCCCTAAGCGTCAGTGAACATATCCTTGGGTAGGGGGTTAAAAAAAAAAAAAGACAAGCTAATATATCAGGCATTTTACAATAATTTACTTCATTTAATCCTCACAACTATTCTATGAGGTACAATGGTAACACTTCTGTAATTGAGAAGACCAAATAGAATGATTAATAACTAAGCCCACAGTAAAATGGGTGAGTAGTAAAAGTGGAATCCTGAACCATATATTCCTAACTCTATTGCCAGCACTTTAACTGTTCAACCATGCTGATTTGTGATGGGAGAAGAGACATCCCTTTCCTTCTTCCAAGAAGTAGAAGGAATCAAGATCATCTTTCCAAAGTGATATGAAAGGTAAAGGAAAAGAGGCTTGAAAAAAGAAAAGGTTTCAAATCATCATTGTAGAGAGGGGGAACACAAGCTAACTAGAGAAACACAGTAAGATTATCTTGCAGTTTAGGAATCTAGTGATATTAATAATCATTAATTTTAGGCCCTGGCTGGGTGGTTCAGCTGTTAGAGCACTGTCTCAATACACCTAAGTTGTGGGTCTGATCCCTAATCAGGGCACATACAAGAATCAACCAGTGAATGCATAAATAAGTGGAACAACAAATCTACATTTCTTTCTCTCTCTCTCCTTTCCTCTCTCTAAAATCAATAAAAATTAAAAATAAAAATGGGGAAAAAATAATAATCATGAATTTATAATGCCACAAATATACTGTTTTGTGACTTCTTTTCATCAGTGCTCAGCCACCTTGATGTCAACACAATGCAAACAGATAATTAGGTTCACAGGTGACTATTAATTACAAATAAGAAAAGCACCTTTACAATGGAGAGATTCAGCAGCCACCACCTTAACTAAGTGATCAAATACAGGACCACCAACCAACAACAGTGAGACAAGTAAACATTGTATATCCCCTGATATGATGTAATAAGCAAATGGCATCAGCTATGAAGTACTCTTGCAAAAATGTAACATGAACCTAATTATGAGGACAATCCCAGATAAATCATAAAAATCTAGAATGTAGGGCATTCTAAAAGACAACTAGCCAGGACTCTTCAAAATAGTCAATGTCATGGTTTCAAAAAGAGAGAGACAGAAACAGAGAGAGACAGGCAGGGGCTATTCTAAGATTAAGAGACTAATGAGACATAATAACCAAAAGATATAATGCAAGAACTTCAATTTGATCCTAGATTTTAAAAAATAAAATAAAATAAAAGGCATTTTGGGGACATTCACTGAACTCTGATTCTAGACTTAATATAAGATGATAATATGAAATCATTGTTAATTTTCTTCACAATGTATTGTGGTTGTTATGTAAGAGAATATCTGGTTCTTACAAAGTGCAGATTGAAGTATTCAGAGGTGAGGTGTCATGATGCCTGCAACTCACTTTCAAAGGGTTCAAAAATGTGTAATATATGTGTATATGTGATATGCACTTACATAAATGTATGAAGAGACTGAGAGAAGGCAAATGTGGAAAAATGTTAACAACGGGTGAATCTAGATGAAGGACAGAGTATGAGTATTTGTTATACTCTTGTTAAAATAATTCCATGTCTGAAATCCTGTGCCACAAAAAGTATGAAATAGAGGGGGAGAAAGCTATGCACAAAGATATTCATTGTGGTATTATTTATAAAAGCAACAAGCTAAAAGCAACCTTAAATGCCCAACAACAGCAGAATGGTTAAGTAAACCACGGAATATTACTTACTAGTCTCTTAAAATCTTCTACTTTAAATTTTAAGAATGGCTGATTATCTCTGTGGAGTTTTTGTTTTTTTGTTTTCTACTTGCCTTTATTTCTGTTTTCCATACAAGTACTATTTATATAAAGACAAATGTCAACTAATTATTTTTTTAGAGAAAGGTAAACATTTCAGGTTTACCTAACCAAAACCTATCAATCAAGGAGTGAAATGAATATATATTTTTGGCATTCTGGAAAATAAGACTATTCTTTTGTAAGGTTTTACAACTGTGCAACTTAAAACTCTAAATGATCAAATGAAAATACTTTAAAAATCTTTAAGATACATAAGGTATACTTTTAGTCTAATAGGAAAATTATTGATTATTTGTAATTTACTAAACTCTTTGGGAAATAATCTCAGTGGCAATTTTAATTAAAAATATCTAATGTTGGAAAAGGCCATTTTTCTATTCACCCAGATAAATTAAAATTTATGTTGGGGAGCTGCCCTTCCGCTGGTCACCCCACGTGGACACCTGCACCTGACCTCAGTTTCCCCATCAGCTCCACAGAGGATGGAGGCTACTGGAGGCACGAAGTACATATCTAAAATACCACCCAGAAGGAAGAAGCCACCAATGCAAATAAGAGAGCTGCTTCACAGCCCCAGCACTGAGAGTGCCCGTAGAATTGGAGCACCCCGGTCCCTGTACCTGTCCCTGTCCCAGTCCCACTGACTCTGGGCTGGCGAGCCCCCATGGGAAAGGGACTTCCCCTCCCTGAATCTCTGTCTGCACCTCTGTAAGTGGGATAATAGCCACCTTGCCTCCAAAGGCCGTGGTGGGGTTGAAGCAGTCCGGCTAGCCGAGTGCCTGCAGGCTAACAAGCACTCAAGCTCACTGCTGTTTGTTGTGCCCTGTCTTGGGCAAGCTGCTTCACCTATCTGATGGCATGGGCCTCCACCCTCAGATTCCCTGTTGGAGTCAGAGGCCTGGTCCTTGGCAGCTCCTACCTGCTTGGGTATATGTGGGCTCCTCTCCCAGGAGGCCTTCAGGCTGGCCAAAGGCTGGTGAAGGTCTAGCCTCTATGCATTGTGCCTCCTCCACCTCCCACCTGCACACAGGCTATTATGGAGAGGACCAGCCACCTGCTGCACCTAACAACTTGGGCCCTGCTCCCACCTAACTGTCTATACTAGGCTCCCCTCCCTGGTTTGCTGGCCTCCACCTCCATTTCCAGGCAGGCTCTCAGGGCCCCTTCCCACTTCAACCAACCTCTGACTACAGCTTCCCTACACCTCCCCACAAGGAGGATCCATCCTGCCTCTGAGCCTCTGTTCCGTGTCCTTGCCAATTCCTCCTTTGGCAGCATACAAGGCCGCCTCCTCATTCTCCCAGACTTCTCTCTGCCACCTCTGGGCAGGTCCCACCGCTTCCTCTCAATTCCCTCCCCCACTTTCAGTCCCTTCCCTCCATCACCTCCACTCAGCACATTCTCTAACACATACACCATTCCCATCACTTCTCTGTTCTGGATCTCCAGGGTCTCCTCAAACCCATGTGGCCCTACTAGATCCCTCACAGCTCTCCCCTTGCTCTCTACCTTCTGTAATCCTTCGACAGCCAGACCTATAGCTCCCCTTACCCAAATCCACCAGGCATCCTCCTCCAGGCTCTCCTCTAGTTTCCACTGCCTGTGGTTGCTGAACTAAGTCAGCCTCAATGAGCACCAATCCTTCACAAACTCTTCCAAAAACAGAAGAGGAAGGAACTCATTCTATGAGGCCAGGGTTACCCTGAAAGCAACACCAAAGACATCACAAGAAAAGAAAACAGACCGATATCCATCCTTTAGGGATGTAGACATGAAAATCCTCACCAAATACTACCAAGTAGGATTCATCCCAAGAATGCAAGGTTGGTTTACTATTCAAAATTCAATGAGTATAATATATCATATCAATCGAATAAAGGATAAAAACCACCAAAAAAAAGGGTTAATGTTGGAAAATATCAAACTATTGATAATTTCATTGATTATTCTAATAGGGAGGCTCTAAATGAAAAAGACAATTGGGCCCTGGCTGGTTTGGCTCAGCAGTTAGAGCATTGGCCTGCGGTCCAGAGGGACCCGGGTTCGGTTCCCGCTAAGGGCACGTGCCTCAGTTGCGGTTTGTCCCCGGCCCTGGTTGGTCGTGCGGGTGGCAGCCACTCGATGTGTCCCTTTCACGTCGATGTTTCTCTCTCTCTCTCTCTTCCTCTCTCTCCCTCCCACTCTATCTGAAAAAAAAAAAAAAAAGAAAAAGACAATTGGATTCTCTAGGAAAATACTTATTCCATGTTTATAAATTTGGCTTTATTTTAATTTGGCTGGCTAATATCCTACAGCAGAAATCAGCATTCTTTTTCCCAAAAATCATTAAGATGAATTTTTTTTTAATTATACATATAAATTCCACAAGATTGCTATGGATACTGGAAAAGAAACTTAAGAGTAAAGAACAACATTCAAACCAGACTAAATGAAACCTAAGCTTAGTATTTAGAGAGACAAACTTAGGTGATAATATTATTAAAAAAAAAAAAAAAAAAAAAAGTAAGAAAGTAGTACCTTGAAAGTTAGGAGATAGGCTAGTTTTAAAGGGAGGAAAGGAGTTGTAAATGCAAAAGTACATGAGAACTTCTGGGGTAGTTTTCTATTTTGTACCTAGATGATGGTTACATGAGCATATTTGCCATATAAAAAATGTATTAAATTATAATGAATAATATATTAAACTGCTTACCTTTTATTCATCTTTTGGGTAGGTTCATTATACTTCACAATAAAAATAAAGAGGAGAGGACAGCTAAATGGAGAGCTCCATCTAACCCAACATTCTATATACTATCCCTGCTAAAGAACGTACCTAGGCTATTTAGAACCATACAATTATCTATTTGCGAAATGTCCCTTTCAAGCTATAATCCATTATACTACTTTTCATTTAATTTCATTTATAAGGGGAAATAATTACTGATCTATGTACTCAGAGTCTAAAAATATCATTCCTAGAAAATAATAGCCCTCTGCCTTGGCTGGTTTGGCTCAGTGGTTAGAGCACTGGTCCGAGGAGCAAAGGGTCTTGTGTTCGATTCCTGGTCAAGGGCACATACCTAGGTTTGATTCCCAGTCCCGGTCAGGGTAGTGCAGGAGGCAACCAATCAATGTGTCTCGCATCAATGTTTCTCTCTCTCTCTTTCCCTCCCTCCCTTCCACTCTATCTGAAGATAAAATGGAAAAAAATCTTTGGGTGAGAATTTAAAAAAAAAAAGAAAGAAAGAAAATAATAGCATAATAGCCCTGGCCAGTGTGTTTCAGTGGTTAGAGTGTCAGCCCACACATCGAAGGGTTGTGGGTAAGGGCACGTACCTGCGTTGCAGGTTCAATTCCCAGCCCCAGTTGGGGCACATGCCAGAGGCAGCCAATTGATGTGTCTTTCTCACATAGATGTGTCTCTCTCACATAGATGTTTCTTTCTCTCTCTCTCCCCCCCTCCCTCTCTCCCTTTCACTCTCTCTAAAAATCAATGGAAAAAATATCCTCAGGTGAGGATTAACAAAAAATAAAATAATACACTAGATCTCTTCCGTAGCACTATTTTACACATCTGAAAATTTGTAATTGTAGGAATATTCAGTATAACCACAGCAAAAGAAAAAAATCAAAAAATATTTTTGTCTAGGAACAAAACACATAGAGTTTCTAGAGAAGCTCAAATTTTGTAAAATTTAAATTATTTAATACAAGCAGGTCATTCAATAAATACATAACTATAACTTAATTCTACAACTTGGTTAAATTAATTCAGAAATCAGAAAAAATAATCCTTTCTCAAACTCTGAGTCCTGTTTTTTGGTTCTGGAAACTAATGACTGGAATAAAGGTAGTGTTTAGGGCTGTGGGTTTTTTCTCATAATTTGGAGTATTTCTTTCCTCTAAGAAAATAGGTGTAGAAAATCAGAATATGCTACCCCAAAATATGTCACTTTGGCATAAGTATTATTTTGAGGTGCCGATAACTAAGAAACAGCAGATACCCAAAAAAGCTCTCTGTCCCCACTTGCCTCAAAGCAGACTTGGACTGTTCATCACCAGACTCTTAACAGCCCAGAGTTGAAATCCACATAACAAGTCTTTCTAAACAAAATTTATCGACCATTTGTTTCCCCCATATATTTACCATCCACAGTATGCCATCTCTGGAAAATTAAAACCTTTTTCCTTTGTCTTGTCAATCCTCTAGAAATTTATTGTTCTTTGTTGAGACACTATATAAGCCCAAGGTCTAACACTCCTTGGAGTTACTCATCACTGAATTCCTCCCACAAATATGCACAACGCATGTGCTAAGAAACTGTTTTCTCTTATTAATGTGTATTTGCCAGTCCAAAATGCAGGACCCCAGTGAGAGAACTTATGGTGACAGAGAAAAAAGATTTTTTACCTACTCTACATGAACAAAAGACTTGGACACTCACCCTGGCCAGTTTGGCTCAGTGGTTAGAGCATCAGCCTGAGGACCGAAGGGTCATGGGTTCAATTCCAGTCAAGGGCACATACCTGGGTTTCAGGTCTGATCCCTGCCCTGGTTGGAGTCATGCGGGAGGCAACCAATTGATGTCTCTCTCTCTCATCAATATTTCCCTCTCTCTCTCCCTTCCTCCCTTCCACTCTATCTAAAGAATCAATGGAAAAGTATCCTTGGGTGAAGATTAACAAAAAACAAATAGAGATAAAAATAAATAATTTTAAAAAGGGAGAGAGGTAACAAAAGATTTCAACACATTTTAGAGGAGATACAAAAGCCAATTAACACATGAAAAGATGCTCAACAACATCATTCACCAGGAAATGCAATTAAAACCACAATAAGATACCACTACACATCAATTATGGGGGATTATGATAAACAGACGGACCACACTAGTGTTGTCAATGTTGTAGAGGAAGTAAAATCTCCTACACCATCAGTGTGAATGTAAAATGGCACAATCGTTTTTGGAAAACAGTTGGCAGTTTCTTACAAAGTTGAAAACACAATTTCAATGATCCAGCAATCCATCTCCTAGGTATTTACCCAAAAGAAATAAGAACATGTCCACTTGTACATGAATACTCATAACGTCTTTATTCATAGGAACTCAAAAAACTGGAAACAACCCAAATGTCCAGCTGAAGGAGGTAAGACTACGTCACCACAAAATATGCCGCTTTCGCATATTGATTATTTTGAGCTGAAGGCACTTGAGAAACAGCAGATGTAGGAAGGGCTCTTTGACCTCCCGTTTCTACCTGAAAGCAGGCCACAAAATTTTCCATGAGAAAGTGCCCTCTCTGTACTACGAAGACATTCTTATCACTAGCAACTGGAAATCAACACTAAAATGGAACTATACAAACAAATCTACTAAAATAACCCTTATCTTCCATTAGTTTCTCCCATGTATTTCCAGTCACTTGACAATAATTTACTGCACCTAGAAGCATAAACCCTTTTCTTTAGTTTTGTCACTTTTCCACAAATTTATCATTTTTTTGTTTAAAAGGTATATAAGGGGAGAGGTGGAAGAGGGTAAAGGTGGGGATAATGGTGACGAAAGGAGACTTGACTTTGTGTGGTAAACACACAATACAATATACAAATGATGTATTATAGAACTGTACACTTGAACCTATGTAAGTTTATTAACCAATGTCACCCTAATAAATTCAATAAAAACTTTTTTTTAAAAAGGGGGTGTATAAGCTCTCAGTCCTAACCACATCTTCAAGTCTTCATTTTTCTTACAAGGGTTCTGTGTGCACATAAAAATAGTAAATAAAATGTATATGCCTTTTTCCTGTTAATCTATCTTCTGTCAATTTAATCCCAGGCCCAGCCACAGAACCTAAGAAGGTAGAAGAAATGTTTTTCCTCTGCATCCGATAAAACATAGTATTTTTAGCCCAGCCAGTGTGGGTCAGTGGATGGAGCATTATCCCATGGACTGAGAGGTCCTGGTTCGATTCCTGGTCAGGGCACATGTTGGGGTTTCAGGCTTGATTCCCAGCAGGGGGTGTGCAGGAGGCAGCCGATCAATGTATCTCTCTCACATCAATGTTTCTATCTCCATTTCTCTCTCCCTAAAGAATCAATAAAAACATTTTAAAAAAATATATAGTATTTTCATATAATGGAATACAACTCAGCAATAAACAGAAATAACTACTGATACGTCCAACACTATGGACAAATCCCCAAAACATGCTCAGTGAAAGAAGTTAGACACAAAAAGAATATACATACTATGTTTTTATATATTTGCAACTCTAGGAAGACAAATCTAACCTTTGGTAACAGAAAGCTGGGGTTGGAGGTGGGTGGGTTGGGGGATAAGTGGGAAAGGGCGCATGGAAAGTATTTGACATATTGGATGTTCCACAGATTGTGGTGGTGGTACTATAGCTGTGCAAATTTGTTAAAAGTCATAAAAACATACACATAAAATGCATATATTTTATTATATGTAAATTATACATCAATAAAGGTAATTAAAAGCCATTAAGAACATGCAAAAATATTTATATTGCCTTAATGAGTCTACCTTATTACTTTTCCTCATCATTTGCCAAATCATAAATAATCAATTGACTAACATTTTTATTAATTTATACAAGTACACTTTGCTAAAATTTGGATTGAAAAATCCATAAGAATAATTTCAGGGACTCTAAAAAATAATGATTACTAGAGTCGGCCTTAGGCACCACCTTCCCAGTACAGGAATGTGTTACCTGGACACTTACCAAATGTGTTGGCAAGCATCTTTTGAATAAGAAAGGTACTGTAGCTGATTCTGTGAAATTAAAACACTGATACTTAACATAGGAGTATGCTTTGGACTTTAAGGTACTACATAAATCACCAGTCGAATGAATACTTTTAATTCATAATCCATATAGTTAACAGAATAAACTGCATACCTCTGTGTCCTAGTCCCCTTTTATAATGCCTTAGTGAACTCAAGCTATAACAAGATACCACAGACTGGGTGGCTTAACAACAAACATGCATTCCTCACAACTCTGGAGGGTAGGGAGCCCAAGATGAAGGCATCGGCAGATTCAGGATATGGTAAAAGCTTATTTTCTAGTCCATAGAAAACCATCTTCTCACTGTGTCCTCACATGGCAAAAGGGATAAAGAGCTCTCTGGAGTCTCTTTCTTTTTTTTTTTTTTTTATCCTCACCCGAGGACATCTTTTCATTTTTTGTTCAGATAGAGTGGGAGGGAGAGAGAGGAAGAGAGAGAGAGAGAAACATCGACGTGAAAGGGACACATCGAGTGGCTGCCACCTGCACGACCAACCAGGGCCGGGGACAAACTGCAACCGAGGTACATGCCCTTAGCGGGAACCGAACCCAGGTCTCTCTGGACCGCAGGCCGACGCTCTAACCGCTGAGCCAAACCAGCCAGGGCTGGAGTCTCTTTCTTAAGGGTGTGAATCCCATTCATGAAGGCTCCACCCTCATGGCCTAATCACCTCCCAAAGGCCCCATCTCCTAATACTATCACATTGAGGATTAGGATTTCAACAGATGAAAGGGGGGGGGGGGGACAACACAAACATTCAGTCCATAACACATACTTAATTTCAGCTATACTATACTCCAAGTTTCTTTACCACTTATTGATGATAATCTTCGTTTTCCTCTGAAGCTGCTATTAGTACCCAGTTCCATCATATTTCACTTGCATCCAGCACCAGCTTCATGAACATATAATCTGAACAGCATACAGGGCCCTGAGCTCAAGGCTCCACATGTGTTTTAATGGTCTGCTGTTGCTATTTTGAAATTCTTAATAATTTTATCTTTGAACTTGTGTTTTGTAAGTGAAATTCATAGGACAAAGGAACATGCACATGAGCAGAGAAGATATTCATAAAATGAATGTCCACTGTTCCTGGCTGCTCCATTCACATATAGTATTTGAGATGTCCATGGGGAGAATATTCTGGTGGACTCACCAAGTGTGAGAGTTCTGTGAGATTCAAAGTGAGAACGAGACAAGCAGAGATACTGAAAGTCCTGAAAGACTACATATTTCATTTGAACCACTCAATGGTTCCAACACACACAAAGGTAATGCCATCCTGTGAAACACGAACAACCAGGGTACACTATTATATCCTTTCTTAATTGCGTTAATTCCTTACACTGAAAATGATGACACTACAGGAAAGGGAATGATGGGCAATTCTGAGTTGCTTTTACTTTCAGTCACTCCTTAGTCATCAGTATGCCAAAGGTAGAGTATTAGTGAAATGCGGATGTATCAAAATGTAAAATGAGCCTTGGCAGGTGTGGCTCAGTTAGCTGAGTGTCGCCAGTTTAATTTTTGAACAGAGCACATACCCAGGTGGCAGGTTCAATCCACGGTTGAGGTGCACAGAGTAAGCAACTGATTGATGTTTCTCTCTCACATCGATGTTTCTCTCTCTCTCTCTCCCTCTCCCTTCCTCTCTAAAAAAAAAAAATCAATAAAAATATTTTTTTTTTTTTAAAAAAAGACTTCTCTGAATTTCAGGAATAAACCACTTTAAATTAAAAAAGTAAAAGGAAAGCAGCTGAGTTAGTTTTGTGCAGCATTTCCACTATTATGGTAAGAACAAAATATATGTACAAACTATGAAACACACATTATATATTTCGTAAATTCTTATATAGCTTTAATGCTCTTATATCTAAATCCAAAACTGGCAGTTCTCAATATAAAGATGAAGAGTAAAATTATTCCTAATAATTTAAATTTTTTATTTTTTTAACTTAGAACATATAACTATAAATAACAATACACCATACAAGTGGAGACACAAACAACAGAAGAAAAAAGTTATATAGTTTAGTGCTATGATATAATGAAAAATACATAGTTGGTCTTTGTCTCTGGTAAACACATCAAGATGCTGGAAGGGTGACACACCAGAAGAGGTCAGGGGAAGCTCCACACCCCAAGGCCATACCTTGTCGTATGTATCTCTTCCATTTGGCTATTCCTGAGTTTTATCCTTTATAATAAACCTATAAATGTAAGTACTGTGTTTTTCTGAGTTTTGTGAGCCATTCTAACAAAATATCAAACCTGAAGAAGGGGTCATGGAAACCCCCAACTTATAGCCTGTCAGTCAGAAGTACTAGGGACAACCTGGGACTTGTAACTGGCATCTGAAGTGAGTGTAGTTTTGTGGGGCTGAACCCTAAAGTTTAATCTGATGCTAACACAGGCAGATAGTGTCAGAATTGATTGACCTGTGTAGTACATCCAGTTGTATACTGAGAGTTAGCGAAATGGTGTTAGAAAATATACCACGCACTTTGGTGCCAAAGTGTGAGAAAAAATACTTTGTAATTACCTTTAAGTTACAAAATTTTTTATAGCTTTTTTTTAAATCTTTGTTGTCAAAAGTAATACAGATATCCCTCCTTTTTGCCCCCATTGACACCCCTCTGCCTGCTCCCACCCCCTCTACCTTCACCGAACTGTTGTCTGTGTCCATTGGTTATGCATATATGCATATCAGTTCCTTGGTTTATCTTTTCCTGCCCCACCCCCACCCCGTCCCTCTGAGGTTTGTCAGTCTGTTCCCCACTTCCATGTCTCTGGATCTATTTTGCTCATCAGCTTATTTTGTTCATAATATTCCACAAATAAGTGAAATCATGTGATACTTGTCTTTCTCTGACTGGCTTATTTCACTTAGCATAATACTCTCCAGGTCCCTCCCTATCATCTCAAAGGGTAAGAGATCTTTCTTTCTTACTGCTGCATAGTATTCTATTGTGTAAATGTACCAGTTTTTTTTTTTTTATCCACATCTATTTATGGACACTTGGGCTGTTTACAGATCTTAGCGATTGTAAATAGTGCTGCAATGAACATAGAGGTGAATAAATTTTTTCTGATTGCTGTTTCAGGCTCCTTAGGATATATTCCTAGAAGTGGAATTACTGGATCAAATGGTAGTTCCATTTTTAATTTTTTGAGGAAACAGTATATTGTTTTCCATAGTGGCTGCACTAGTCTGCATTCCCACCAGCAGTGTACTAGAGTCCCCTTTTCTCCACACCCTCACTGGCACTTGTTGTTTGATGATTTGTTAATGGCAGCCATTCTGGCAGGTGTGAGGTGATACTTCATAGTTGTTTTAAATTGCATCTCTCTGATAATGACTGATGTTGAGCTTTTTCTTTATGTCTCTTGGCCATTTGTATGTCCTGTTTGGAGAACTGTTATTCAGGTCCTCTGCCCATTTTATAATTGGATTGTTTATTTTCCTTTTGTTCAGTTGTATGAGTACTCTCTATATTTTGGAAATTAACACCTTATCCGATGTATCACTGGCAAATATGTTCTCCCATACCGTGGGTCCCCTTTTCATTTCATGCTGGTTTCTTTTCCAATAGAAGCTTTTTAGTTTGATGTAGTCCCATGTATTAATTTTTTCCTTTCTTTCTCTTGTCCTAGGCAATGTAATGGTGATAATTCTGCTACGTGTGACGTCTGAGATTTTGCTGCCTACATCTTCTTCTAGGAATTTTATGCTTTCACAAGTTAGATTTAAGTCTTTTATCCATTTTGAGTTTATTCTTGTGTGTGGTGTAAGTTGGTGGTCTAGTTTCATTTTGCATGTAGCTGTCCAATTTTCCCAACACCATTTATTGAAGAGATTGTCTTTACTCCATTGTATGCTCTTGCCTCCTTTGTCACACATTAATTGAGCATGCTGTCTTGGGTCGATTTCTGGGTTCTCTGTTCTGTTCCATTGATCTATATGCCTGTTCCTGTGCCAGTACCAGGCTGTTTTGATTACAGTGGCTTTGTAGTATAACCTGATATCCAGTATTGTGTTCCCTCCAATTCTGTTCTTCTTTTGTAAGATCACTGTGGCTATTCGGGGTCTTTTTTGGGTTCCATATAAACTTTTGCAGTATTTTTTCTAGATCTGTGAAATATGCCATTGGTATTTTAATAGAGATTGCATTGAATCTATAGATTGCTTTGGGTAGTATGGACATTTTAATGACGTTGATTTTTCCAATATGAGAACATAGTATATGCTTCCATTTTTTTAACTCTTCCTCTATTTCTTGTTTTCAATGCCATGTAGTTTTATAAGAACAGGTTTTTACCTCCCTGGTTAAGTTTCTTCCTAGGTATCTTCATTTTTCATTGGTGTAATAGTAAATGAGATTTTTTTTTTTTTTTTTTTTTTTTTTAGTTTCTCTTTCTGAGTGGTCATTATAGGTCTATAAAAATGCCAACGATTTGTGGATATTAATATTGTATCCTGCCACTTTGCCAAATTCATTTATTAAATCTAGTAGAGTTTTGGTGGAGTCTTTAGGATTTTCTATGTACAATATCATGTCATCTGTAAATAATGGCAGTTTGACTTCCTCCTTTCCAATTTGGATGCCTTTTATTTTTTATTTTTTTATTTTTTTAATCCTCACCTAAGGACATTTTTGCATTTATCTTCAGATAGAGCAGGAGGGAGAGAGGGGGGAAGAGAGAGAGTGAAACATCGACATGAGAGACACATCGACTGGTTGCCACCCACATGACCCCAACCAGGGCCGGGGACAAACTGCAACCAAGGTAAGTGCCCTTAGCAGAAACCGAACCCGGGACTCTCTGGTCCGCGGGCTGATCCTCTAACCTGCTGTGCAAAACCGGCCAGGGCTGCCTTTTATATTTTATTCTTATCTGATCACTGTGGCTAAGACTTCCAGTACTATGTTGAATAAGAGTGGCAAAAGTGGGCATCCCTGTCTTGTTCCTGTTCTTAAGGGAAATGCTTTTAGTTTTTGCCCATTGAGTATAATGTTGGCTGTAGGTTTTTCATATATGGACTTTATTATGTTGAGATATAATCCCTCTATTTCCACTTTGCTGAGTGTTTTTATCAGAAATGAGTGATGGATTTTGTCAAATGCTTTTTCAGCATCTATTGATATGATCATATCATTTTTATCTTTCATTTTGGTTATGTGGTGTATGACATTTATTGATTTGCGAATATTATACCAGCCTTGCATCCCTAGGATGAATCCCATTTGTTCGTGGGGAATAATTTTTTTAAGATATTGCTGGATCCGATTTGCTAATATTTTGTTGAGGATTTTGGCATCTATGTTCATCAGGGATATTGGCCTGTAGATTTCTTTCTTTGAAGTGCCTTTACCTGTTTTTGGAATTAGGATCATGCTGGCCTCATAAAAAGAGCTTGGAATTCTTCCTTCCTCTTGGATTTTTTGGAATAGTTTGAGGAGAATAGGTGTTACATCTTTGAATGTTTAGTAAAACTCCCCTGTGAACCTGTCCAGACCAGGGCTTTTGTTTGCTGGGAGTTTCAATTTTCTTAGTTGTTATTTCTTCAATTTCCTTAGTTGTTATTAATCTGTTCAGGTTTTCTGACTCTTCCCTGCTGAGTTTTAGAAGCTTATATGATTCTAGGTAAATGTCCATTTCATCTAGGTTGTCCAATTTGTTGGCATATAAGTGTTCATATGCATTTTCTTACAATCCTTTGTATTTCTCCAGTATCCATTGTTACTTCAACTCTTTCATTTTTGATTTTCTTAATTTGGGTCCCCTCTTTGTTTCTTGGTGAGTCTGGTTGAAGGTTGATCAACCCTGTTTATCTTCTCAAAGACCAGCTCTTAGTTTCAGTGATATCTTATTGTTTTTTAGTCTCTATGTCATTTATTTCCTCTCTGATTTTATTTTCTTCCTTCTACTAACTTCCTTCTCTTTATAACTCTTTAAATTATAGGGTTAGATAGTTCACTGAAATATTTGTTGTTTCTTGAGGTAGGCCTGTAATGTTATGAACTTCCCTCTCAGGACTGCTTTCACTGTGTCCTATAGATTTTGTGCTGTTGTGTGTTCATTTTCAATTGTTTTTTATTTCTTCCTTGATCTCCTTGGTACTTATTTGTTGCCATTTTGCCATTTTTATTCTTTATGCCTGTGTTCCTCTCTCTCTCTCTCTCTCTCTCTCTCTCTCTCTCTCTCTCTCTTTCTTCTTCTTCTTACAACAGTCCCTTTAGCATTTCTTGCAGTGCTGGTTTGGTGGTAGTAAATTCCTTTAGCCTTTTTTTTTTTTTGTCTGTGAAGTTCTTTATTTCACCTTCAATTTTGAATGATAGCCTTGCTGGATAGGACAGTCTTGGATTCAGTCCCTTGCTTTTCATTACTTTGTATACTTCATGCCACTCCCTTCTGGCCTGCAGTGTTTCTATTGAGAAATCAGCTGACAGCCTAATGAGAGCTCCCTTGTAGGTAAATGTCTGTCTCTCTCTTGCTGCCTTTACGATGCTTTCTTTGTCTTTAATGTTTGCCCTTTCAATTATGATGTGTCTGGGTGTGGGTCTTTTGGATTCATCTTGATTGGGACTTTCTATGTTTCCTATATTTGTATTACTTTTTCCTTCACCAGGTTAGGGAAGTTTTCTGTCATTGTTTCTTCAAACAGGTTCTCTATTCCTTTCTCCGATTCTTCTCCTTCTGAAACCCTTATGATGCAAGTGTTGTTATGTTTCATGTTGTGCAAAAGCTCCCTTAAACTCTGCTACTGCTTTTTAATTTTTTTTCCCCATGCTGCTCTATTTGGGTGGTTTTTTCTAACTTGTCTTCTATCTCACTTATTCGGTATTCAGTTTCTTCTAATCTACTATTGAATCCTTCCAAGGTGTTCTTTATTTCAGCTATGTCATTCTTCAATGCCACTTGATTCTTATTAATAGCTTCTACCGCCCTGACCGGTTTGGCTCAGCGGTTGGAGCGTCGGCCTGCGGTACAGAGACCCGGGTTTGGTTCCTGCTAAGGGCATGTACCTCGGTTGCAGTTTGTCCCTGGCCCTGGTTGGTCATGCAGGTGGCAGCCACTCGATGTGTCCCTTTCACGTCGATGTTTCTCTCTCTCTCTCTCCCTCTTCCTCTCTCTCCCTCCCACTCTGTCTGAACAAAACATGAAAAAATGTCCTCAGGTGAGGATAAAAAAAAAATAGCTTCTACCACTTCTTTCAAGATCCCACTGAGTGTTTTAGAGTTCTCATTAAGTTGCTTATAATTCTCACTAAGTTGTTTGAGCACTCTTACTACCATTACTTTGAATTCTTTATCTGAAAAACTTATTGTCTTTATTTCATTTAGTTCTTTCATTTGGGGGTTGTTTCTTTGTCTCACCATTTTCACGGTCTGGTAGTTCAGGGTGCTCCAGGTCGCACAGGCAGGTTGGTGTGTCCAGGGGTGTTGGGCCATGCTGGAGCCAGATCTCACATCTAGTACAGTCGTCCAGCAGTGCTGGTGGCTCTTGGAAGCATCTGCAAAGTGGGGCAGTTGGCTCTTGGTGGCTGCAGTGTTGTGTGGTTAGTGGCTCTGCACTGGTGCATGGCCATCAAGGCTGGTCCCTCTCATCTGCTGTGGGTCCAGGAGGATTGACAGCTGGTGGCTCATGCTTGTCTGTAGTTGTAGACGCTGCTGGGGTGTGTGGGTCAGCTGGTGCGCTGCTTGGGTTTGTGTGTCCCAAGGTGCCGCTGCTTCCTGACAGGGTTCAGTTCCCAACTGTCACCACTGCTGCTGCCAGGGGTGGGGATTCCCCTCCCGAGCCACCGCCACTGCTGCTGCTGCTGGGGTGGGGCTCGGCTCACAAGCCACTGTTGCTGCTACCAGGTGGGCTCTACTACTGAGCCCCACCACTGCTGCCAGGCACAGGTCCCTCAGCATTGCAGCTACTGTGCACGGGCCAGTATTGGCACAGCAGAGGCCGCTGGTCTGATGGTGCAAAGTGCAGTCATGGCCATGGGGCACTCGGCCCTACCTGCTCCCCATTGCCTCCTCCCAGGGAGTACCCAGCAGATCTTCCAAAATAGCAGGGCCAGCCCCAAGCAGAGAGAAGCACCCTGTCAAGCAGCACACAGTGGTAGCTGGCTGCTCCCCTGTCCACAGCACCGGAACCATCTGTCCTAAGTTTCTGCACTGCTGTGTAAATGCTCATTCACACTCACACCCACTCACACTCTCTCTCGCACACACTCAGCCTCTCACATACTCACTCTTGTTCTGGTCATGCCCGCCACCATGTTCTTCTCCCTTTTTCCAGCTTTTTCAACAAGGGGTGACTACTGGGGTTGCCCCTCCTCCCACTGTTGTAAGACCCATCTATCTATCTGGCAGAAGTGACTTCTAGGGGACTTAAAGGGCCAGTGACCCTTTTTCCTCTTCATTTTTCTTTTTCCCTTTTTGAAATCCAGATATTTAAAACGATAACATTCAAAAGTAAATGCATAAAAGGAGGAAATCAGAAAGTTACTGTATATACACAGGAAAAGGCTTAGGCTTAAAAAAGATCTGATATGACCATAAGTTTACGTCTCATGCTGAACTCTGACAAAGAGACAGCCTATAACAATCAATTTAAAAAAAAAACAAAAAAAAACCTAGCTGATGTGGCTCAGTGGTTGAGCGTTGACCCATGAACCAGGAGGTCACTAGTTTGATTCCCCATCAGGGCACATGCCCAAGTTGTGGGCCCAATCCCCAGTGTGGGGCATGCAGGAGGCGGCCAATCCATGCTCTCTTTCGTTGTTTCTCTCTCTCTCTCCATCTCCCTTCCTCTCTCTATAAAAATCAATGAAGAAAAAAAAAATTTTTTAATAAAAATAAAAAAAACAATTTATAAAAATCCACAACCACAGACTTCTGATCAAGATGGGGGCATAGGTTAAATGAGGTACTCGCCTCCTCCCACAACCACATTAAAATTACAACTAAACTATAGTTCAAACATCCTTCAGATCCGCCTGAAATCAAGCTGAATGGAAGTCCTACAACTACAAAATTAAAGAAGAAGCCACATCGAGACTGGTTGGAGTGGCGGAGGAGCGGATGGGCTTGTTCCATACCCACATGTGATGGATAAAAATCAGGTTTACCTCGGCTGTGAAGGTCCTCCTTGAGGAGTGAGTGGTCCCCATCCCACACGAGGCACCCAGCTCAGGGTTCCAGTGCCAGGAAGAGAAGTCCCCATAACTTCTGGCTGTAAAAACCAGCAGGAACTGAGGCTGAGGGAGACTGAAGCTGCTGGAGCACCAGACAGTTCCTCTTAAAGAGCCGGCGCATAGATGTATTTGGACTGGCTCCCTCTGAGCTCCAGCGCAGAGTGGAGGCAGCTTGAAAGGCACCAGAGATATACAGGGAAGAACTGGGTTGTTTGGCACTGGGGTGAGGGCTGAAGAGGCAGCTATCTCCTGGACAGACGTGCTGGTGGAGGCCTATGTTCCTTTGGTAAGCCATTCCCCCACAAAGCCTGCAGACAGGAGCCATATCTGGGACTCCAGCAACCTGGCTCACACTGTTTGCCCTTCCCTGGTAATTCCCTAAGGACCTTCCCCACCCAACTTTTGCCCCCCACCCAAGCTGTTTCCAGTGGCTTTATCATAGGATTGGCCTGTCTTGGATCCTGCTTCAGATTTTCCTAAATTTTTTCAAACAAGCAGCATCTGGCCACAGCAACCCCCATACCACTTGCTAAGTGGCCCCAGGCCCGGCAATAGAAGCAACCAGCCTGCGTTCACAATTTGGCTTTTCCTGGGCACCTCCAAGCCCAGCACAAGAAGCAGCCATTGGCAGATCGCTTTGTAGCTTATGCCTGGTGGCCCTGGGTAGAACACAGGCAGTGGCTGATCCTGACCCAAAGCCAGCACATCCAGTGGACAGCTTCAGACCACATCAAAGCACCACCACCGAATCATCTCCACAAGTGACACACTCAAGGAATGGACTCAGTGGGTACCAGAGCCCTGCTGAAGTAAGTCTTGCTCTGTGTGGTGGGCCCCTGCACAGCTGATCATCCAAGTTAGTCATAGGTCAGTGTTTAGTGGGCACAGCCAGTCCTTGCAGCTGATCAGCCTAAGTAAAACCCTCCCACTGATGTGCCAACAGCAATCAAGACTCAATTACAACAGAAGAGTATAAAGTCTACAAGATGGGTGCACCTTGAGGGCCCAGCTGGATGACCAGAGAGGCTGTGCCACTGGACCCTACAGGACAACTATTACAACAGGCTACCTTAGGAAACCTAGGAGACATAGTAACTCTACCTAATACATAGAAACAAACACAAGGAGGTGGCCAAAATGAGGAGATAAAAAAACATGTCTCGATTGAAAGAACAGAACAAAACTCCAGGAAAAGAACTAAATGAAATGGAGATAAGCAATCTAACAGATGCAGAGTTCAAAACACTGCTTATATGGATGCTCAAGAAACTTAGTGAGGACCTCAAAAGCATAATAAAGGGCCAGTGAGAATTAAGGATGCACTAACTGAAATAAAGAATAATTTACAGGGAATCTATAGTAGAGTAGGTGAAGTCAAGAAGCAAACCATCGATTTAGAATATAAGGAAGCAAAAAACACCCAATTAGAACAGCAAAAAGAAAAAAAGAATTTTTAAAAAATGAGGATAGTGTAAGGAGCCTGTGGGACAACTCAAGCGTACCAACATTTGCATCATGGGAGTACCAGAAGGAGAAGAGAGACAGCAAGACATTGAAAACCTATTTGAAAAAATAATGACAAAAAAATTCCAGAACTTGGTGAAGAAACAAACATACAAGTCCAGGAATCACAGACAGTCCCAAACAAGATGAACCCAAAGAGGTCCACACCAAGACACATCATCATCAAAATGCCAAAGGTTAAAGACAAAGAGAGAATCTTAAAAGCAGCAAGAGAAAAGCAGTTCATTACCTACAAGGGAGCTCCCATAAGGCTGTCAGCCGATTTCTCAAAAGAAACATTGCAGGCCAGAAGGGAGTGGCAAGAAATATTCAGAGTGATGAAAAGCAAGGACCTACAACCAAGATCACTCTATCCTGCAAAACTATCATTTAGAATCCATGGCCACAGAAAGAGTTTCCCAGACAAACACAAAGCTAATGGAGTTTATCACCACCAAACCAGTATTATATGAAGTGTTGATGGGTGAAGAAGAAGAAAGAAGAAAGAAGAAAGAAGAAAGAAGAAAGAAGAAAGAAGAAAGAAGGAGGAGAAGATAGATATAGATATAGATATAGATATAGATATAGATATAGATATAGATATAGATATAGATATAGATAGATATAGATATATATCACAAGACATACCAAGAAACAGGAAAGTATAGTTCATTTAAAGAAAAAAAAAATTCAACAAAAAGTGTCCCTGAAAAAGACATGATGGCAGATCTACTGCAGTGTCTTTAAAATAGCCATCTTAAAAATACTCAAAGAACTAAAGAAAGATCTACAGAAAGTCAAGAAAATGATATATAAACAAAATGGAAATATCAACAAAGAGGTAGAGGAACACCTAAAAAGAAACCTAAAAGAAATTTTAGATCTAAAAGGACAGTAATTAAAATAAAAATTCAGAGTAATTTAAAAGCAGATTTGAGCAGACAGTAGGAAGAATCAGTGAAGTTGGAAGGCTGCCTTAATGACTGTCATCCCAATTTTACAGAAAACCAACTAAGGAATCGAGGTTATATTACCCTTGATAAGCAATAGCTACACCACAGGAAGAAAGTGGAATAACCCAGAGCCAGCAGCCATCAAAAATGTATACCAAAAGAGAAAAATCAATCAGCAAACATAAAAATCAGACATTGGAAATGATCAGGTCTGAGGAACAGAAAGAAAAAAGACAGAAGAAAATTAACAGAGCCTAGGGACCAGTGAGACACCATCAAACTGACCAACATACATTCTGTGGGATTGCCAGAAGAAAAAGAAACAGAAAAAATATCTGAAGAAATAATGGCTACTAATCATCAGAGAGATGCAAATTAAAACAACAATGAGGTATCACCTCACACCTGTCAGAATAGCCGCCATCAACAAAGCATCAAACAACAAGTGTTGGCGAGGGTGTGGAGAAAAGGGGACTCTAGTACACTGCTGGTGGGAATGCAGACTGGTGCAACCACTATGGAAAACACTATGGTGTTACCTCAAAAAATTAAAAATTGAATTACCATTTGACCCAGTGACCCCACTCCTAGGAATATAACCTAAGAAGCCTGAAACACCAAACAGAAAGAATATATGTACCCCCATGTTCATAGCAGTGCTATTTACAATAGCTAAAATCTGGAAACAGCCCAAGTGTCCATCAGTAGACGAATGGATAACAAAGCTGTGGTACATATACATAATGGAGTACTATGCAGCTGTAAGAAAGAAAGATCTCTTATCCTTTGAGACGACATGGGAGGTCCTGGAAACTATTACCCTAAGTGAAACCAGCCAACCAGAGAAAGACAAATATCATATGATCTCACTTATTTCTGGAATATAATAAACATAACAGTCTGAGGAACAGGGTAGTCCCAGAGATGTGGAAGTAGGGTACAGACTGACAATTGCCAGAAGAGGAGGTGGGGGAGGGGAGCGATGAACCACAGAACTTGTACGCATGTACTCATAACCAATGTACATGGACAACAAAACTGGGGATGGGGCAGGGAGGGAGGGGGAGGAGGGTGACAATGGGGGGGGGGAGAAACATCTGTAACAAAAATAAAAAAGAAAAAGAAAAAGAAATAATGGCTAAAAACTTCCCAAATAATGGATACATGAATATTAACATCCAAGAACTTTAAAGAATTCCAAGCAAGATTAACTCAAAGAAACCCAAATCAATGAGATACATTAATATTAAACTTTCTAAAGACAAAAAACAAAAAGAGAATCTTGAAAGCAGCAAAAGTGATTTGTCACATACAAGAAATCCTAAATAAGACAAAAAGAAAATTTTTTCATTAGCTATTTCAGAGGTCAGAAGGCTGTGGGCTGATACATTCAAAATTCTAAAGGAAAAAATACTATCAACAAAAATCCTATATTCGGCAAAACTGTCGTTTAAGAGGGAGACATTAAGACATTCCCCAACAAACAAAAGCTGATGGAGTTTGTTAACACTGGGACTACACTGCAAGAGATGCTCAAGGGAGTCCTGTAAGGCAAAATGAAAAGACACTACATGGGCCCGGCCAGTGTGGCTCAGAGGTTGAGCACTGACCTATGCACCAGGAGGTCCCCAGTAAGATTCCTAGTCAGGGCACATGCCTGGGTTGCTCGCTCGATCCCCAGTAAGGGACGTGCAGGAGGCAGCCAATCGATGTCTTCCTCCTCATCAATGTTTCTCTCTCCCTCTCCCTCTCCTTTCCTCTCTGAAATCAATAAAAATATATTTTTAAAAAAACACTACACAATAACTAGATGCCATAGTAAAAAAAAAAAAAAAAAGGCCTCACCCGGCTGGTGTGGCTCAGTGGTTGAGCATCGACCCATGCACGAAGAGGTCGCCACTTCAGATTCCCACTCAGGGCACATGCCCAGGTTCTAGGCCAAATCTCCAGTGGGGGAAATGCAGGAGGCAGCCAATCAATGGTCTCTCTCATCGATGTTTCTATCTCTCTCTCCCTCTCCCCTCCTCTCTCTCTAAAAAAATCAAAAAGGAAAAAAAAACAAAAATAAAGACTTTGATTAATGTAAATACATGGGCAATTACAAAAGTTCTTATCACCACTTTGGTTTGTAACTCGATATGTATTTTCTACATGATTTAACAGACCAATACATTTTCTTAAAAAAATAATTAGTCTAAAAGCTAATATTACTGCAACTTCAGTTTATAACTCCAAATTGTATTTTCTACATAGCTTAAAGAGAAATGCATTTAAAATAATTATTAATTTATGCTTTTTGAGCATAAAATACATGAAGATGCAATTTTCTGACATCAGGAACTGAAAGAGTTGGAAGTGGGACTGTAAAAAAAAAACACAAATTTTTCATGTTATTCAAGCTAAGTAGGTAGAGATTCAAATTAATTTGCTATAACTTTATTTCTTTAGTTTAATTCATTGATATTTATTGCAAAGCAAAATATTGTTTTTGTCTGCTGATTTATTCTATCTCTGCTTCATAGGGGTTCCTTTGTTTTTTTTTTTTTTTTGCAATTTTTACTAATTTATTTTTGTTACAGATGTTTCTTCTTTTTCCCCCCTAGATACCCTCCTCCCCATCCCGTCCCCTCCACCCCGCCCCCCTCCTCGCCCCAGCTTTGTTGTCTATGTCCACTGGTTATGCAAATGTGCATATAAGTTCTTTGGTTCACCTCATCCCTCCCCCCAAACCCTTCCTCTGAGTTTTGTCAGTCTGATCCATACTCCTTTCTATGTCTCTGGATCTATTTCGTTCATCAGCTTATTTTGTTCATTATATTCCACAAATAAGTGGGATTATGTGGTATTTGTCTTTCCCTGATTGGCTTATTTTGCTTAGCATAATGCTCTCCAGGTCCCTCCATGTCATTTCAAAGGATAAGAGATCTCTCTTTCTTACAGCTGCATAGTGTTCCATTTGTATGTGTACCACAGCTTTTTTATCCACTCATCTATTGACGGACACTTGAGCTGTTTCCAGATCTCAGCAATTGTAAATAGTGCTGCTATGAACATCAGGGTACATATATTCTTTCTGATTGGTGTTTCAAGCTTCTTAGGATGTATGCCTAGAAATGGGATCATTGGGACAAATGGCAGTTCAATTTTTAATTTTTTATGAAACACCATATTCTTTTCCCTAGTGGCTACACTAGTCTGCATTCCCACCAGCAGTGTGCTAGAGTCCCCTTTCTCCACACCCTCGCCAGCACTTATTGTTTGATGATTTGTTGATGGCAGCCATTCTGGCACATGTGAGGTTATACCTCATAGTCGTTTTAATTTGCATCTCTCTGATGATTAGTGGGGTTGAGCATTTTTTCATATGTCTCTTGGCCATTTGTATGTCCTGTTTGGAGAGGTGTCTATTTAGGTCCTCTGCCCATTTTTTAATTGGACTCTTTGTCTTCCTTTTGTTGAGTTGTAGGAGTACTCTATATATTTTGGAAATTAACTCCTTATCTGATGTATCGTTGGCAATTACGCTCTCCCATATAGTGGGTTCCCTTTCCATTTTGATGCTTGTTTCTTTTGCTGTGCAGAAGCTTTTGAGTTTGATGTAGTCCCATGTATTAATTATTCCTTTCTTTCTCTCGCCTTCAGCATTGTATCAGTGAAAATTCTGCTGCATGTGATATCTCAAATTTTGCTTTCTATATTTTCTTCTAGGATTTTTATGGATTCACAAGTCACATTTAAGTCTTTTATCCATTTTGAGTTTATTCTTCTGTATGATGTAAGTTGGTGGTCTAGCTTAATTTTTTTGCATGTAGCTGTTCAGTTTTTCCAACACCATTTATTAAACAGGCTGGCTTTTCTCCATTGTATGCGCTTGCCACCTTTGTCAAATATTAATTGAGCATAATGTCTTGGGTCAACTTCTGGGTTCTCTGTTCTGTTCCATTGATCTATATGCCTGTTCTTGTGCCAGTACCAAGCTGTTTTGAATACAGTGGCTTTGTAGTATAACCTGATATCCAGTATAGTGATCCCACTTACTTTGTCCTTCTTTTTCAAGATTGCTGTGGCTATTCAGGGTCTTTTTTGGTTCCATATGAACTTTTGAAGTATTTGTTCTAGTTCTGTGAAATATGTCGTTGGTATTTTAATGGAGATTGCATTGAATTAATAGATTGCTTTGGGAAATATGGGCATTTTAATTATGTTAATTCTTCCAATTCAGGAACAAGGTATATGCTTCCACTTTTTTATATCTTCCTCTATCTCTTTTGTCAATGTCCTGTAGTTTTCTGCAAATAGGTCCTTTACTTCTTTGGTTAAGTTTATTCCTAGGGAAGGGCTCCGGTCAAGATGGCGGCGTAGGTGGCCGCGGTATCGCGTCCTCCCACAACCACATCAAAGTTGCAACTAAACTACAGAACAACCATCATTCAAAACCACCTGAAATCAAGCTGAATGGAAGTCCCACAACTACGAAATTAAAGAAGAAGCCGCATCGAGACTGGTAGGAGGGCGGAGGCATGACGGGCTGGTCCCACACCCACGTGGGGCGGATAAAAATTAGGAGGGCACCTCGGCTGGGAAGGTCCTCCCTGAGGACTGAGGGGTCCCTGTCCCACACCAGTTGCCCAGCTCAGGGTTCCAGTGCCAGGAAGAGAAGCCCCCAGAACTTCTGGCTGGAGAAACCAGCGGGAACTGAGGCTGAAGCGGCTGGAGCCCCCGGCAGCTCTTAAAGGGCCCGCGCACAGACTTACTCGGACTTGCTCCCTCCAGGCTCCAGCGCAGGGGGAGGCAGCCTGAGGGGCACCAGAATCATGTGGGGAAGAACTGAGCTGTTAGGCATTGGCGCGAGGGCTGGAGAGGCAGCGTTCTCCTGGACCGACCTGGACAAACGTGCTATCAGAGGCTTTTGTTCCTTTGGTGAGCCCTTCCCTGGGCCAGCAGACGCCGCCATTTCTGGGACTCCAGCAACCTGGCTCACACTGTGGGCCCCGCCCTGGTGATTCCCTGAGGCCCCGCCCCACCCAACTTCCAGGCCCACCCAAACTGTTGCCAGTTGCTTTACCATAGGATTGGCCTGTCTTGGATCCTGCTTCAGCTTTTCCTAAATTCTTTCAAACAAGCAGCATCTGGTCTCAGCTAGCCCCATACCTCTCGCTAAGTAATACATAGAAACAAACGCAGGGAGGCAGCCACAATGAGGAGACAGAGAAACAGGTCCCAAATGAAAGAACAGACAAAACTCCAGGAAAAGAACTAAGTGAAATGGAGTCAAGCAACCTAACGGATGCAGAGTTCAAAATACTGCTTATAAGGATGCTCAATGGACTTAGTGAGAACCTCAGTGAACTTAGTGAAGACCTCAAGAGCATAAAAAGGGACCAGTCAGAAATATGGATACACAGCTAGAAATGAAGGAGGCACTAACTGAAAGAAAGAATAGCTTAGGACTTCCGGTCAAGATTGCGACCTAGGTGGACGCGGAACCGCGTCCTCCCACAACCACATCAAAGTTACAACTAAATCACAGAATAACTATCACTTAAAGACCGCATGAAATCAAGCTGAGGGGAAGCCCTGCAACTACGAAATTGAAAAAGCAGCAGAATGGAGACGGCATACTGCCCTCCAAGACCCTCCTTGTTGCCTGAAAGGAGACATGATCCTGCAGCCAGGGGCTCCTGCGGAAGCTGAGCGACCCCCCCCACCACGGAGGAACCCAGGAGCAGGGGAGCCAGAAGACGCCCCCACCGCGGGGGAACCCAGGCGGAGCGGGGGTGCCGGGCGACCCCCCCACCACGGGGAACCCAGGCGGAACGGGGGTGCCGGGAGACGCCCCCACCGTGGGGGAACCCAGGTGGAGCGGGGGTGCCACGACCCCGCCACCACGGGGGAACCCAGGTGGAGTGGGGGAGCCGGAAGACGCCCCCACTGTGGGGGAGCCCAGGCAGAGTGGGGGAGCCCGGGGACCCCCCCACCAACGGAGGAAGCAGGCAACACACAGGAGAACTGAGCAAACTGAACAACGAAATTGACCCAGAGACATGGAGGGTGGAGTACGGGATGACGGGCCTCAGAGGAGGGGGGGAGGTGGGGGAAAGAGATAAATCACAGAGCCTATGTGCATGGGTGCATAACCAATGGACATGGACAACAGGGATGGGGAGGAGGAGAGGGGTAGGGGGAGGAGGGTGTCAATGGGGGGGAAAAAAAGGAAAAACATCTGTAACAAAAACAAATTAATAATAAAATAAATTATAAAAAAAAAAAAAAAGTTTATTCCTAGGTATCTTAATTTATTTGCCGCAATGGTAAATGGAATTCTTTCTTTAGTTTCTCATTCTGTGAGTTTATTATTGGTGTATAAGAATGCTGTCGATTTTTTTATGTTAATTTGTATCCTGAATTTGCCAAATTCTTTTATTAAATCTAGTAGATTTTTGATGGAGTCTTTAGGGTTTTCTATGTACAATATCATGTCATCTGCAAATAATGAGTCTCACTTCCTCCTTTCCAATATGGATCCCTTTTATTTTTCCTTCTTGTCTAATTGCTGTGGCTAAGACTTCCAGTACTATGTTAAATAAGAGTGGCAAAAGTGGGCATCCCTGTCTTGTTCCTGTTCTTAAGGGAAATGATTTTAGTTTTTGTCCACTGAGTATGATGTTGGCTGTAGGTCTTTCATATATGGCCTTTATTATGTTGCAATACAATCCCTCTATTCCCACATTGCTGAGTGTTTTTATCAGAAATGGGTGCTGGATTTTGTTGAATGCTTTTTCAGCATCTATTGATATGATCATAAGGTTTTTATCTTTCATTTTGTTTCTGTGGTGTATCACATTTACTGATTTGCGAATATTGTACCAGCTTTGCATCCCCGGGATGAATCCCATTTGGTCTTGATGAATACTTTTTTTAATGTATTCCTGGATCCTATTTGCTAGTACTTTGTTCAAGATTTTGGCATCCATGTTCAACAAGGATACTGGCCTGTAGTTTTCTTTCTTTGTAGTGTCTTTATCTGATTTTGGAATTAGAATTATGCTGGCCTCATAAAATGAGTTTGCAAGTGTTCCTTCTTCTTGGATTTTTTGGAATAGTTTAAGGAGAATGGGTGTTAATTCTTTTTTGAATGTTCAGTAAAACTACTCCGTGAAACCATCCAGACCCGCGCTTTTGTTTGCTGGGAGATTCTTAATTATATCTTCAATTTCCTTGGTCTGTTCAAGTTTTCTAACTCTTCCTGGTTCAGTTTTGGGAGACTGTGCGTTTCTAGAAATGTGTCCATTTCACCTAGATTGTCCAATGTGCTGGCATATAATTGTTCATAGCATTTGTTAATGATCCTTTGTATTTCTGTGGTGTTAGTTGTTATTTCTCCTCTTTCATTTCTGATTTTGTTTATTTGGGTCCTCTCTCCTTGTTTCTTGGTGAGTCTAGCTAAGGGTCCATCAATCTTGTTTATCTTTTCAAAGAACCAGCTCTTTGATTCATTAATCTTTTGAATTTTTTTTTTTTTTTTTTTAGTCTCTATATAATTTATTTCTGCTCTGATTTTTACTTTTTCTTTCCTTTTACTTGTTCTGGGTTTTTCTCTTTGTTTGCTTTCTAGTTCTTTAAGTTGTGAGGATAGATAGTCAATTAGAAATTTTTCTTGTTTCTTGAGGTAGGCCTGTAGTGCTATGAACTTCCCTCTCAGAACTGCTTTCGCTGTGTCCCATTGATTTTGTGTTATTGTGTGTTCATTTTCATTGGTTTCCAGGAAGTTAATTTCCTTGATCTCCTTGGTAACTCATTCATTTTTTAATAACATGCTATTTAGCCTCAATGTGTTTAAATGTTTTTGCATGTTTTTGTTGTAATTGATTTCTAGTTTCATGCCATTGTGATCTGAAAGATGCTTGATATGATTTCCATCTTCTTGAACCTGTAGAGACTTAGTTTGTGTCCTAATATTAATACGTGGTCTATCTTTGAGAATGTCCCATGTGCACTTGAAAAGAATGTGAATTCTGAAGTTTTGGGGTGTAATTCTCTGTAGATATCTATTAAATCCATTTGATTTAGTGCATCATTTGGAGTCTCTGTTTCCTTGTTTATTTTTTGTTTAGAGGATCTATCCAGTAATCTCAGCGGGGTAATGAAGTCCTCTCCTATGATTGTATTGCTGTCAATTTCTCCTTTGAAGTCCCCCAGAAGTTTTAAAATATATTTTGGTGCTCCTGTATTGGGTGCATATATGTTTACCAAGGTTATATCTTCCTTTTGGATAGAACCTTTCAATATTATGTAGTGGCCTTCTTTGTCTCTCGTTACGGCCTTCATTTTGAAGTCTATTTTATCGGATATGAGTATTGCTACCCCAGCTCTTTTTTCCTTTCCGTTTGCTTGGAAGATATTTTTCCATCCCTTCACTTTCAACCTATGTGAGTCTTTTGTTGTAAGGTGTGTCTCTTGTAAACAACATATATATGAGTCATGCTTTCTTTTTTTTTTTTTTTTATCCTCACCTGAGGACATTTTTTTCATTTTTTGTTCAGATAGAGTGGGAGGGAGAGACAGGAAGAGACAGAGAGAAACATCGACGTGAAAAGGGACACATCGAGTGGCTGCCACCCGCACGACCAACCAGGGCTGGGGACAAATCGCAACCGAGGTACACGCCCCCAGCGGGAACCGAACCCAGGTCTCTCTGTACCGAAGGCCGACGCTCTAACCGCTGAGCCAAACCGGCCAGGGCGAGTCATGCTTTCTTATCCAATCAGCTACTCTGTCTTTTGATCGAAGCATTCAATCCATTTACATTTAAGGTTATTACTGATATGTATTTATTTATTGCCATTTTTGTTTACTGTGGTTATATTTTTCTTCCTATTTCTTCTACTAAGTACAGCAGTCCTTTTAACATTGCTTGCAATGCTAATATATTCCCTTAGCCATTTTTTGTCTGGGAAGCTCTTTATTTGACCTTCTATTTTGAATGATAGCCTTGCTGGGTAGAGTAGTCTTGGATTCAGATCCTTGTTTTTCATTACCTTGATTACTTCATGCCATCCCTCTGGCCTGTAGTGTTTCTGTTGAGAAGTCAGCTGATAGCCTTAAAGGGGTTCCTTTGTAGGTAACCTGTTGCTTATCTCTTGCTGCCTTTAGGATTCTCTCTTTGTGTTTCATTTTTGGCATTTTAATTATTATGTGTCTTGGTGTGGGCCTGATTTCTTACCTGGGGATCTCTGTGCTCCTTGAACTTGAATGACTTTTTCGTTCACCAAGTTAGGGAAGTTTACTGTCACCATTTCTTCAAATATATTCTCTAACCCTTGCTCATTTTATTCTTCTTCTGGAACTCCTATATGCGGATATTGTTACATTTCATATTGTCCCACAGTTCTCTTAAGCTGTCTTCCTGTTGTTTAATTGTTTTTTTTTCTTTTTGGTTTTCTGATTGGGGGATTTTTTCTACCTTGTCTTCTAATTCACTGATCCAGTCCTCGGCTTCCTCTACTCTGTTGGTTATTCCTTCCAGTGTGCCCTTTATTTCTGCTATGTCATTCTTCATTTTAAATTGGTTGGTTTTTCAATATTTCTATATCTTTACTCATGCTATTGAGCTCTTACTCATGCTATTGAGCTTCCTCATTATCACCACTCTGAATTATACCTCTGATAACTTGCTTAACTGTATTTCATTTATCTCTTCTTTGGTAGAGTTCTCTTGCTCTGTCTTTTGGGATTTGTTCTGTCATTTGGGATTTGTTTCTTTGTTTCACCATTTTGGCTGTCTCCGTGGGTTTTGTAGCCTGCCAAATTTTCCCTGTGGGTGTTGGTGTTCTGCTGGTTGTGGCTCCCTCTACTGGGTTTCGATGAGTATGGGAAGATCCACGTTAAACACCACTGTCAAGTCTTACTTTCCCTGGTAGATTTGCAAGCCCAGGAAAGGTTCAGTTATCCTCAGGTTTTTGCCTGGAAGCAATTAGTCTCAGTTATTTAATGATCCTTGGGTTGTAGCCTTCAACTGAATCAGAGTGCTATAACTTTAGAATGTTAAATGTTATTCGCATGTTAACACAAGAAAAATAGCTATGCAAAAGAAAATGAAAAGAGAATTTAAGCATTTCACTGCAAAAAATGTCAATCAAACAAAAGACAGTAATGTAGAAAAGCTGGGACAAAACAGCTCTATGACAAAAAAGTAACAATGACAGAAATAAATCACTCCTTATCAAAAATTACTTTAAATATGAATGAATTAAACTCTCAAACCAAAGATAGAGTGACAGAAAGAATAAAAGAACATGATCCAACTGTATGCTGTCAATACAAAACTGACATTCCATCCAAAGAAACAAATAGGTTGAGCCCTGGCCAGTTTGGCTCAGCAGTTAGAGCGTCAGCCCACAGACCAAAGAGTCCCGGGTTTAGTTCCCACTAAGGGCACGTACCTCATTTGCAGTTTGTCCCCGGACCCGGTGGGGTTGGTGGGTGGCGGCCAGTCAATGTGTCTCTCTCACGTTGATGTTTCTCTCTCTCTCTCTCTCTCTCTCTCTTCCCCCTTCTCTCTCCCTCCCACTCTTATCTGAAGATAAATGCAAAAATGTCCTCGGGTGAGGATTAAATAAATTAATTAAAAAGAAATTAAAAAAAGAAACAAATAGGTTGAAAGTAAAAGGATGGAAAGAGATATTTCAAGCAAATATTGCCAAAAGGGAGCAAGGCTATATTAACTTCAAACAAAACAGATTTTATTTATTTATTTATTTATTTTTTTACTTATACCAAATATTTATTTATTTATTTATTTATTTATTTATTTATTTATTTTATCCTCACCCAAGGACATTTTTCCATTTTTTGTTCAGATAGAGTGGGAGGGAGAGAGAGGAAGAGAGAGAGAGAGAGAAACATCGATGTGAAAGGGACACATCAAGTGGCTGCCTCCCCCACGACCAACCAGGGCCAGGGACTAATTGCAACCGAGGTACGTGCCCCTAGCGGGAACTGAACCTGGGTCTCTCTGGACCGCAGGCCGACGCTCTAACCACTGAGCCAAACCGGCCAGGGCCAAAACAGATTTTAAATCAAAAAAGTTTATAAGAGGTCAAGCACAGTATATATTAATACAAGGTATAATACAGCTAAAATATAACCAGAAAATATATTTACATGCCTTGCACCTGCAGTAACGAAGACGTAAGAAGCAAATATTGATTGAAGATCTACTTTGTGCCAGCTCCCCTTTTTATATAAAAAGACTAGGGAGAAATATCCATTCATTCTCTCAATAAACTTATATAAAACACATACTATGTGCCAGGTATGTGCAGTGTTTCAAGTGAAACTGAATAAATAAAAGGGCATAACCTAAGTCAAAATAAATATTTAACAAATCTTATAACAGACCATCAAAATATCTGAAGCAAAAAATTGACAGAATAGACAACAGAAATAGATAGTTCTACAATTATAGTTGAAGACTTCAATACACTACTCTCAATAATAGATAAAGTAGCGAGAGAAATAAGAAATAATATATAATCGTTTAACAAAATGATATTACTATACACTGAAATTGAAAAATAATATTTAAATTTAAAAAAAGGAATGAGAGGATGAGAAAAGAATAAACCCACTAGATATAACAGACATATATTGAATACTCTACCCAACAACAGAATACACATTCTCAAGTGTACATAGGACATTATCCAGGATAGACTATGTTATAGGAACAAATTAAGTGTCAATAGATTTAGAAAGAGAGGGGAAGGAGGCAGGGAGAGAGAGAGAGAGAGAAACATTGATTTGTTATTCCACTCATTTATACATTCATTGGTTGATTCTTGTATCTGCCCTGACCAGGAATTGAACCCACAACCTTGGCATATGAGGACAACACTCTAACCAACTGAGCTACCTGGCCATGGCTGAACAACACATTCTTAAGCAATGAATTAAAGAAGAAACCACAAGGGAAATTAGAAAATACTTAGAGTTAAATGAAAACAAAAACACAAAATACAAAAATTTATGGGACACACAAGTGCAGTGCAGAGGGTAACTTGTAGCTAAAAATGCTTACTTTAAAAACAAGAAAAATCTCAAATCAGCAACCTAAGTTTACAGTTTAAGGAATTTTTTTTTTCATGTTTAACAATCTTTAATTCAAATGTAAAAGTGCAATACAAGCCATTTGTATGGCTTGGGACTTATTCTTTTAAAAACAAGAATGGAGGAATGCAACAAAATGATCTTAATCACTTTTTCTTCAAAAACTTTCAGGGAAAGGATAGATCATAGGGCCATAAAAGATCCATTTAGCTCTGGCCGGTTTGGCTCAGCGGTTAGAGCGTTGGCCTGAGGACCAGAGAGTCCTGGGTTCAGTTCCCGCTAAGGGCATGTACTTCAGTTGCGGTTTGTCCCCGGCCCCGGTTGGGGTTGTGTGGGTGGCAACTAGTCGATGTGTCTCTCTCACATCGATGTTTCTCTCTCTCTCTCTTCCTCCCTCTCTCCCTCCCGCTCTATCTGAAGATAAATGCAAAAAATGTCCTCAGGGGAGGATTAAAAAAAAAAGATCCATTTATTCATACCCACTTTCTCCCCCTACCAATAGTCTTACACCCATACCATAATCTTAAATCACATTCCTGAATGAAGATTACAGTTCAGCTTTACTTATATAACCATTTAAAAGTACTTAGCAATTAGAATAACAACAAACTAAGGCCAAAGCTAACAGAAAGAAGGATATTATAAAGGTTAGACGAGAGAAAACGACATATAGAATAGTAAAGCAATATAGAAAATTAATGAAACCAGAAAAGATAAACAAACTTGACAAACCTTTTGAAAGATGGACTAAAAAAAAAGAAGAGGAAACAAAAATTACTAAAATAAAAAATGAAAGTATGAAAGTGGGGATGTTACCAATGATTCTACAGAAGTTTAAAAAATTATAATTGAGTATTATGAAAACTGTATGTCAACAAATTGGATAATCTGAATGAAATGAACAAATTCCTAGAAGCACAAAACCTACCAAGATTGACTCACAAAAAAAAAAAAACAGAAAATCTGAATAGACCTATATTAGTAAGGAGATTGAATCAATAGTCTGAAAGAAAAAAGAAAAGCCCTGGACCTAATGGTTTTGTTGTTGAATTCTAGCAAACATTTGATGAAGAACTAACACCCATCCTTCTCAATGTTAAAAAAAAATAATGGAAGCAAAGGGAACAATGTCTAACTCATTCTATCAGACCAACATTACCCTCATACCAAAGCCAGACAGACACCACAAGAGAAAAAAAAAAAACAGAGGGCTTTCAGTCAATGTGGTGGTAGCATAGGTAAATGGGGAACTCGCATCCTCCTACAACCACATCAAAATTACAACTAAACTACAGAACAACCATCATTGAGAACAGCCTGGAATCTAGCTGAATGGAAGTCCTACAACTAACAACATAAAAAGAAGCCACACTGAGACTGGTAGAATGGGGCAGAGATGCAGAGTGGGCTGGTCCCACATCCACATGTGGCAGATAAATATCAGGAGACTATCTCGACTGTGGAAGTTCCCATTGAGAAGCAAAGTGTCCAGCCTCATACCAGGTCCCCCAGCCCAGGGTTCCAGTGCCAAGAAGAAAAGTCCCCATAACTTCTGGCTATAAAAACCAGTGGGGATTGTGGCTGAGTGAGATGGAGGGCATCTGGAATTCCAGGCAATTCCTCTTAAAGGACCCAGGCAGGGACTTACTCAGACTCACTCCCTCTGATCTCCAGTGCTGAGGCAGCACGCAAAAGGCACTAGGGACATACTGGGAGGAGCTGAATTGTCTGGTCAGGGTGAGAGCTGGAGGGACAGCTTTCCCGCAGATAAGAAGTGCTGGCAGAGGCCATTGTTCCTTTTCTGGGCCCTCCCCACACAGAGTTGGCTGGCAGTTGTCATATCTGAGTCCCCATCAACATGGCTAAATCTGTTCACCATGCCCTGGTGAGTTCCTGAGACCCTGTTCCATCCAACTTGCAGGCCTATCCAAGGTGTTTCCAGTGGATTTTCTATATGACCTGTCTTGGCTCATGCATCAGACTGGCCTAAAATCTCTCAAACAAGCAACACCTGGCTTCAGCATGCCCTGTGCCACTCACTAAGTGGCCCCAGGCCTGGCACTAGCAACAGCTGGACTTGATTCACAGCTTGGCCTCTCCTGGACACCTCCAAGCCCAGAAGTAGTAGCAGCCATCTACAGATCACTTTGTAGCTCAAGCCAGGAGGCGCCGGGCAGAAGACAGGTGGTGGCTCACCTTGGCCTGCACCTCCCAAGAGGCCTCCGAGCCAGTGTACCAGGTGGACAACTTCAGACCACATTGAAGCACCACCCAACCACCTCCATAAGCCACAAACTCAAGGGGTGGACTCAACAGACACCAGAGTCCCAGTGAAGTAAGTCCTGCTCCATGGGGTGGGCCACTGCACAGCTGATCATCCAAGGTGGTCGCAGTCAGTCCTTGTACCTGATCCGTCAGCCTGGAGGTAAATCCCTCCCATTGATGTGCCAACAACAATCAAGGCTCAAGTATAACAGGAGGGTATAAACAGCCTACACAGAGTTGGGGGGGAGTACCTAAAGTACCCAGGTTGGGTGAAAGGGGAGGCTATGCCACTAAACCCTACAGGACACCTACTACATTAGGCTACTCTATTAAGCCCAGGATACATAACAGTTCTACCTAATACATAGAAACAAACACAGGGAGGCTGCCAAAATGAGGAGACAAAGAAACATGTCCCAAATGAAAAGAACAGAACAAAACTCCAGCAAAAGAACTAAACAAAATGGAAACAAACAACCTACTAGATGCAGAGTTCAAAACACTAGTTACAAGGATGTTCAACAAACTTAAGAGAAGAGTAGATGAACTTAAAGAGAACTACAACATCATAAAAGAAGACGTGGGGCCCTAGCCAGTGTGGCTTGGCTGGTTGAAGCATCATCCTGTATACTGAAAGGTTGTGGGTTTGATTCCTAGTCAGGGAACATGCCTAAGTTTCAGGTTCAATCACTGGTTGGGGCACCTACAGAAGGCAACCAATTGATGTTCTTATTAACATCAATGTTTCTCTCTCTCTTTCTCTCCCCCCTCCCTCCCTTCCCCTTGTTCGAAAACCAATAAGCATATACTCTGGTGAGAATTAAAAAAAAAAAGAGAGAGAGGACAATGAAACCATAAAAAATAACCAGTCAGAAATTAAGGCTACACTAACTGAAATAAAGAGTAATTTACAGGAAATCAACAGTGGAGTAGATGAAGCCAAGAATCAAATCAGTGCTTTACAATGTAAGGAAGCAAATAACAATCAGAAGAACAAAAATAAAAACAAATCCAAAATAAATGAGTATAGCCCAGCATCAAGATGTTGCTGGTTCGATTCCCAGTCAGGGCACATGCCCAAGTTGTGGGCCCAATCCCTAGTGGGGGGCATGCAGGAGGTGGCCAATCGATAGTCTCTCTCATCGATGTTTCTACCTCTCTCTCTCCTTTCCTCTTCCTCTAAAATCAATAAAGAAAAAAAATTAAAATTAAAAAAATGGCAAATTGAATACAGAAACAGACATACACAGAGGGAAGACAATGTGAAGACACACAGGAGAACATGTAAACATGGAAGATTGCAGTGATGCATCTAAAAGCCAAGTAATGTCTGAAAGAAGATAGGAGAGAGACATGGAGCAATCCTTCCCTAATGTCTTCAGAGGAAGCCAGGAAGCCATGGCCCTGCAGACACTTGTGATTCACATGAAATGTGAATGGATTAAACAATCAAACCAAAAAGCAGAGATTGTCAGAATAGATGAAAAATCAAGATCTGCTATGTTCTAAATATTGGTTTCACCCTCACAAATTCTATGTTAAAATCCTACCCCGCGCCAAAGTGATGACATTCAGAAGTGGGGCCTTTGTGAGATAAGGTCATCAGCTCTCATGAATAGGGTTAATGCTTTGGAGGAAAAAAATGCTAGTAGAGACAATAAGGGACAGTTCACTGATAAAAGGCTTACTTCATCAGGAAGATATACCAATAATAAATAAACATACACTTAATAACAGGACCACAAAATACATTAAGCAAAAAAATGACAAAACAGAGAGAAGAAAATGATAATGCAACAATAATAGTTCAATGCTTCAAAACCCTAGTCTCATAATGGATAGAACAATTAGACAGAAAATCAGCAAGAATACAGAACACCTGAATAATACTATCAACCAACTCAACCTAACAGACATGTATTTATCTCCACCAAAGCAACAGAATACACATTCTTCAAACACATAAAACATCTCCAAGAAATACCATACACTAGGCCAAAAAATTCACCTCAATATATTTATAAGAAGTGAAATTATACAAAAGGTTCTCAGACAACAATGGAATTCATTTTAAAATGAACAACAGAAAAATAAGTCATGGAGATGTAATGTGCAGCATGGTAACTATAGTTAATACTATATGGCAACGGTACAGTCACTATGGAAAACAATTTGGTGTTTCCTCAAATAATTAAAAATGGAACTGTCATTTGACCCAGTGATCCCACTTCTATGAATATATCCTAAGAAGACTGAAACACCAATCAGAAAGAATATATGCACCTCTATGTTCATAGCAACACTATTTACAATAGCTAACTAAGATCTGGAAACAGCCCAGTGTCCCTCAGTAGATGAGTGGATAAAAAAAGCTGAAGTACATTTATACAATGGAATACTATGCAGATGTAAGAAAGAAAGATCTCTCCCTGGCCGGTTTGGCTCAGCGGTTAGAGCGTCGGCCTGCGGTCCAGAGAGACCCGGGTTCGGTTCCCGCTAGGGGCGCGTACCTCGGTTGCAGTTTGTCCCCGGCCCCTGGTGGGTCGTGCGGGAGGCAGCCACTCGATGTGTCCCTTTCACGTCGATGTTTCTCTCTCTCTCTCTCTCTTCCTCTCTCTCCTTCCCCACTCTATCTGAACAAAAAGTGGAAAAATGTCCTCGGGTGAGGATAAAAAAAAAAAAAAAAAAAGAAAGATCTCTTGCCCAGCCGGTGTGGCTCAACAATAAAGATTAGAAAACTGAATACTGTTCACACAGAAATTTATATTAAGAAAATAAATTGTTTAATAAAAAAAAATTCTATATTATATATTTGAAAGTTGCTAAGAAAGTAAATCTAAAAGTTCTCATCACCAAAAAAAATATGTAACTAAAGTGGAGATGGATATTAACTAGACTATGTCCAAAACAAGCAGAACAAAGAAAATAAGATTATAATGAAACAGGATATAGAAAACCAATACAGAAAGTTGATGAAACCAAAAGTTGGTTCTTTGAAAAAAAATCAACAAAATTAACAAATCTTTAGATAGATTGAACATAAAAAAGAGAAAACTCAAATTACTATAATCAGGAATGAAGGAGGGGCCATCATGAATAATATTACAGCAATTAAAAGGATTATAAGGGAATATTATGAAAAAACATATGACATAAAATTAGATAACATATAAAATGCACAAATTCCTAGAGACACATGCCACCAAAACTGATTCATAAAACTAGAAAAACTGAATACAGCTATAATGAGCAAACTTCGATTTGTAATTTGAAAACTTCACACACACTCAAAAGTTGGTGACCAGATGGCTTCACTAGTGAATTTACCCAACTTTTTTTTTTTCTTAACTAAATTCTTCTTTAAAAAAGGATTAATACCAATTCTTCAAAAACTCTTTCAGAAAGCAAAGGAGAGAGAACATTTTCCAACTCGTTCTACAGGCCAGTATTAGCTTGATACCAAACAATATAAGAAAACTATAGATGAATTTCCCTTCTGAATACAAATATAAAGTATCCTCAACAAAATCCTACTAAACTGAATTCAGCAACATATAAAAGGGATCATAAATCAGATTCAAGTGGGATTTATACCAGGAATGCAAAGTCGGTTTAAGATCTAAAAATCAGTTTATGTAATAATTATTTTAATAAAAGATACAAATCACATGATATAAATGCAAAAAGCCATTTAACAAAATCTAGCACACATTCATGTTAAAAAGCCTCCAACAAATTAGGAAGAGAAGTTAATTTCTTCAACATGAAAAAAGGCATGTCTTAATCTGTTTGGGTTGCTATAACAAAATACCATAGACTAGGTGACTTATAAACAACAAGCATTTATTTCTCACTGTCTGGAGGCTGGGAAGTCCAAGATCAGGGTGCCAGCCAATACGTCAGGTTCTAGTGAAGGCCCTCCTCCGGGTTGCAGACAGCCAACTTCTCAGTGTCCTCACATGGGACTAGGGAACTCTGTGGAGTCTCTTTTATAAGAGCACTAATCCCATTCATAACAGCTCCACCCCAATGCTTTAAACACCTCCCCAAGGGCCCCACCTCCAAATACCACCACACACCACATGGGGGATTAAGATTTCAACATATGAATTTTAGGGAGCCACAACAAAGCAGGGCATCTATAGAAAGCCTATTGCTAGTCCATGTAGTCATGCTTCTGGTTCCATTTTGTTTGTCAGTTTATTTTCTTCATTAGATTCCACGTGTGAGTGAGATCATATGGTATTTATCATTCTCTGACGGGCTTATTTCACTTAGCATAATACTCTCCAGGTCCATCCATGCTGTTGCAAACAGTAAGACTTCTTTCCTTTTTAGTATTCCATTATGTAAATTACCACAGCTTTTTTATCCACTCATCTGCTGATGGGCACTTGGGCTGTTTCCAGATCTTGGCTATTGTAAATAATGCTGCTATGAACATAGGGATGCATATATTCTTTCTAATTGGTGTTTGGGATTCACAGGATATATTCCCAGAAGTGGGATCGCTGGGTTAAAAGGCAGTTCCATTTTTAATTTTTTGAGGAAAATCCATACTGTTTTCCACAGTGGCTACATCAGTCTGCATTCCCACCGGCAGTGCACAAGGGTTCCCTTTCTCTACATCCTCGCCAGCACTTGTTGCTTGTTGATTTATAGATAGTAGCCATTCTGGCAGGTGTGAGGTGATACCTCATTGTAGTTTTTATTTTGCATCTCTCTGATAATTAGTATCCTTGAGCATTTTTTCATATGTCTATTGGCTATCTATACGTCCACTTTGGAGAAGTGTCTATTCAGGTCCTTCGCCCATTTTTTAATTGTATTGTTTATCTTTCTGGTGTTAAGTTGTACAAGTTCTTTATATATTTTGGAAATTAACCCCCAATGTATCATTGGCGAATATATTCTCCCATATGGTGGGTTCTCGTTTCATTTTGTTGATTGTTTCTTTTGCTGTGCAGAAGCTTTGTAGCTTGATGTAATCCCACTTGTTTATCTTTTCCTGAGCTTCCCTTGCCCTCGGAGACATATTAGCAAAAATATTGCTGCAAGAGATATCTGAGATTTTACTGCCTATCTTTTCTTCTAGAATACATGGAACAGACTGGCCGGTGCCCCAGGGGAGCAGGGTAGGGCTGCCTGGATAAAGAAGGTGAAGAAAATAGCTAAAGAACATATATGCATAACCCATGGAAACAGACAATAATTTGGTAAAGGCCAAGGAAGGGGTAGGGTGGAGGTGGGCAAGAGGGGGTAGGGGGATTCCTGCAATAATATCAACATTTAAAAATTTTTTAAGCCCTGGCCAGTTTGGTTCAGCAGTTAGAGCATCCGCCTTTGGGCTGAATGGTCACGGCATTGATTTCCAGTCAAGGGCACATACCTAGGTTGCATGTTCAATCCTCAGACCTAGTCAGGGTCATGTGGGAGGCAACCAATCAATGTTTCTCTCTCTCTCTCTCTCTCGCTCTCTCCCCCTCCCTCCCTTCCACTCTATCTAAAAATCAATGGAAAAATATCCTCAGGTGAAGATTAACAACAACAACAAAAATTTTTTAATAAATAAAAGAAATACTAAAAAAAAAAAAATATATATATATATATATATATATATATATATATATATAGCTAACTTCATACTTAATAGTGAAAGACTGATGAGTCTGAGACTGAAAACAAAACAAAGATGTCCATTCTCACCACTTCTATTTCACAATGTACTAGATGTTTTAGCCAGAACAATTAAGCAAGGTAAAAAAATTAAAGGCATCCAGTAGGAAAGGAAGAATTAAAACTGTCTTTATTTGCAAATGACATAATCTTGTATAAACAAAATTCCAAGGAATATTACTAAAAATTCTAAAACTAGTAAGACTTAAACAAGATGGCAGCATATAAGGTCAACATACATAAATCAGCTGAATTGCTATACACTAGCACTGAACACTCTGAAAATAAAATTAAGACAATTCTATTCAGAACAGCACCAAAAAGAAGAAAATACTTGGGAATAAATTTAACACAAAAAAAAGTCTAAGATACACTGAAAACTGCAAAACACTGTTGAAAGAAATTAGAGGACCAACATAGGGTGGAAAGATATCTCATGTTCATGAATCAGAAGACTTAATATTGCTAAGATGGCAATACTCCTAGTCTACAGATTCAAACATCCTCTAGCACATCTTTGTTGCTTTTTTTGTTAAATTTGACAACCTGATTCCAAAATTGAACTGAAAATGCAAGGAACCCAGAACAATCAAAACAATCTTGAAAAATATAACAAAGCTGGAAGACTTCTGATTTCAAACTTACTACAAAGTTGCAGTAATCAACACACAGTGGTACTAGCGTAGAGAAAGACATATAGAACAATGGAATAGAACTACATATCGAGAAATAAACCCTTATATTTACAGTCGTTTTATTTTTGACAACAGTACCAAGAAAGTTGGTACCTTTTCAATAAATGGTGCTGGGATAACTGCATAATCACAAATGAAAATAAAAATTTAAGTTCCTATCTCATACCATACCCAAAAATTAACAAAATGGATAAAAGACCTAAATCTAAGAGCTAGAACTATAAAACTCTTAGAAGAAAACACAAGAATAAATTGTCATGACCTCAAATTAGGCAATAGTTTCTTAGATATGACAACAAAAGCACAGTGAAAAAAGAAATATAGATAAGTGGGACTTCATCAAAATGAAAAACGTTTATGCTTCAAAGGACATCATCAGGAAAGTGAAAAGCTGAATAGGAGAAAATATTTGCAAATCATATATCTATAAGGACTTGTATCCAGAATATATAAATGACTCTTATAACTCAACAACAAAAAGAAAAACAACACACTTTTAAAATAGGCAGAGGATAAAAAGAAAAAAATTTAAACAGGAAAGAATTTTAAAAATCAATTAATTAAAAATAAGTAAAATAAAATAAAATGGGCAAAGAATCTAAATAGACATTTCTCCAAAGAAGATATACAAATAACCAACAAGCACATAAAAAGACTCAATGTCTTAGAAAATGCATATCAAAACCACAACAAGATACTGTTTCAAACCCACTAGGATATCGATGAAAGGAAAAGAAGGAGGGAAGGAGGGAAAATAAGTATGGTAAGAATGTGGAAAAATCAGAAAACTCATACATTGCCCGTGGGAATGTAAAATGGTAGAGTTATTTTGGAAAACAATTCAACAATTTAATTCCAATCCTAGAATTTCAATCCCAAGAGAAATGAAAACACAGGTCTACACAAAAACCTGTATAGGAATATTTATGTCAACATTATTCACAATAGACAAAAAGTTGAAATAACCCAAATGTCCATTAACTGGTAAATGGATAAACAACAAATATCCATACAATAGAATGTTATTCAGCAATAAAAAGAAACAAAGTACTAATATATGCTACATGGTTAAACCTCAAAACATGCTTAGTGAAATTAGCCAGATACAAAAGAGCATGTATGATTTCATGCATAAGAAATATCAAAAAAAGGCAAATCTACAGAGACAGAAAATAGATTGGTGGTTGCCTTGGGCTACAGGTGAGAATGGATAGTTTTGTGGGGAGGGGGAGTTGAAAAGGTTCTAAAATTAGATTGCGGGAATGATCACACAACTCTATAAATGTACTAAAATTGTTACAGACTTTAAATGAGTACATTTTAAAATATGTAAATCAAATTGCAATAAAACCGTTCATTTTTTGCCCTGGCCAGTGTGGCTCAGTGGGTTGAGCATCCTCCCACACACCAAAAAAATCTCAGGTTCAATTCCAAGTCAAGGCACATATCTAGTTTTCGGGTTCCATCCCGGGTCCTGGACGTGCTAGGAAGGCAACCATTTGATGTTTTTTCCCTCACATCGATGTTTCTCTCTCTCTCTCTCACATTCTCTCTCTCTCTCTCTACCCCCACCCCTTCCACTCTCTCTCAATGAAAAAAAATATCCTCAGGTGAGGATTAAAAAAAAATTTAATTTTTAAAAAGACATTGAAAGGTATTACAGCCTTCAAAATCGAGATCAAACACAGTAGATAAGGTTAGAAGTTTTAAAGTCATGCAAGTCATGCAAATATAAAGGGATTTTTCCCTCTCCAGATAATAGTTTATTATTTTTATTATTTTTATTATTGCTTTTACTTCCCTGCACAGTAGCAACTTACAAAATGTTTCACATAGCCTACCATAACTCAATAATATATGACTAAAACAAAAATTAAGTCTACTAATATTAAAAGAGGTTTTCCAAGAATGTACTAACAATATTCCTCCACATTATACTGAATTAGAAGACCAATTTTCCTCATCTGTGAAATAAGGCCAATACTATTTACTTCTCACAAACTTGTGAAAATTAAATGAGATAATGTAGGCTTAACCTAATTCCTGGCATGTAATAATAAGCACTCAATAGATGTTAGCTGTCATAATTATAAATAGAGGGTATTCAGATCCAGCCAGAGAATGGATCTGAACTCCATTCTTCATACGTCAAGATGAATAATTAGTGGGGTAGAAAGAATAGTGACTTGATAAAAACATTATATTACCAGAGAAGTAAGTAAGTCCATGAGTACAAATTCTATAAGCTCATTGGTAGTGAAAATGAGATCAACACAGGGAAAAAAATTCCTGGAGAATAAGCAAGCCAAACTGGTTCTTATCTAAAAAAGTTAAGAATAAAAGCTCCATAACCTTCAGTAAAGGTAAAGAAAAACTAGTTTAAAGTACAGAGAGGTACGCCCTCCTAAATTTATGCCATTGGATTTGGTCAGTTCCTCTCTACCATAATTAGAGATTATTCTTTTAAAATTCCACTTTAAATATACAAGCACAGCCCTGGCCAGTTTGGCTCAGCAGTCAGAGCGTCGGCCTGTGGACCCAAGGGTCGAGGGTTCGTGCCCAGTCAAGGGCATGTACCTAGGTTGCAGGTTCGCTCTCCAGCCTGCATTGAGGTCATGCGGGAGGCAACCAATCGATGTGTCTCTCTCACATTGATGTTTCTCTCTCTCCCCCGCCTCTCTCTCTCCCTCCTTCCCTCCCTTTCACTCTATCTAGAAAATCAATAGAAGAATATCCTTGGGTGAGGATTAACAACAAAAATTAAATATGCAAGCACATTTCCTCACAAATACAATACAGAAGCATCGTATGAGCATTTTAACTTTGTGAAACTGAACTAATGTAACATAGCTACAAATTCTGAAATAATACAAAGCCCTCCAAATTTAAAAAATTTGTCAGTAATCACATTTGTATTATTCCAAAATTGGCTAGCTGAGTAAACTATAAAAATGCTTACATTATTGCCTAGTGGTTGAATGACTTTGACCAATAAAAAGAACCATATAACTTCCTTTGTCAGAACCATGTCAAAAACACTGACCTTTCTGGGTTTTAAAAACATAGTGATTTTGGTCACTGCTGTGCTTTTAGTTCAATATCTACTGCTATTAAATTTTTAAATATTTTTTTACCCTCCCTCTAATAATGCCATTAAATGGACATCATAGTGCTAATGCAGATAACGTGTGTGAAAATCGATAGCTTTGGAACATAAGCCAGACGTGGTAAACGGTATAAGAAAAGAGAAACCATTGCCACTTATGCTGGGCTGATAATTTAGGAAAGAACAAACTGAAAAATATTACAGATAATGCCAGAAAATTAAAAGGCAATATTAAAGAAATAATATTATAGATTGATATCCTCAAAGATCCTGTTCTCACCACTTAAAAAGTACACTTATGGGAAAATGAGACTTGAATGATATAAATTTTGAAGTATGCAAAGTTTTTAGGCTATCTCTCCCATAAAATAAAACAACCTTGTTCATGAGAACTCTCAGAAAATGTTGACTATTTTTATTTTAAAAAGATTCCTCAACTTCTAGTATTCCATCTCTCAAATCAAATATGACTTTTGACATGATCATAATAATCTTTGGAGAAACCAAGTCTATAAATTGAGTTCATAGTTATTCACCATGACAATTTATCCCTTGTATAGTAGACGGTCAGGAGGTATATAAACTTCTCTGGAGTCACCAATATGTTTTTATATTTCCTATAGACAGGGGAGAATAAGTAGTAGCTTATAGAGTACTATGACATACATTCAAGAACTCCAATTCATGATCCCTTTCTCCAATTAGTCTTCTAATTTGTGTGATCTCCCCACAATTGTAAAGTTTACCTTGTTATTTTTTTATTCATTTACTATTCCAAAAAAGAAAATTCAATACTCTTTTGTAAAATTACAACTTTCTAATCATTTACTGATGTCCAACCTTGAAATGTTCTAAGTTCCTTCTGATAATAATAGCAATCTGAATCCCCCATATATTTAATTCCAATATATCTATATTTCATTAATACTATGACTATAGGACCACAGTTGTTAAATAGAGCATCTTTTTCACTGCAGAGTACAAATGATAAACCAAGAATTATAATCTGTCTATATGTAACTCTTGCATTATCAGCCAAAGCTTATCAAGATGTTCCAAATGCACAAATACAAGGAGTTAAGATAAGGAGTTAGAATCACAGAAATATAGCTTGTAAGGAACCTTAGAGGCCACTGAATTTAATCCTTATATTTTAAAGGTTGTTTTAATTGAGACCCAAAGAGAACAAATCCATCACTCATGATCACACTATTTATAGATATATAAGCCCATCCTAGTCACATACACACGTATCTTACCTTTCTGATGATGTCTTAGAAGTGACAGGATGCCCATGGACACCTTTTTTACTTTTATGGTCTAGAGAAAGAACCTTGTTTCTTAGGCTTCTTTGCCACTAGGGGAAAAATGGAATTTTAATAATAAATATAGCAATATGATGAACAGGCACTTAAATTTTTGTTTTATTTAGAAATTCAAAATAAACAGTCAAATTCATAGTAGTTCACAGAGGAGAGGAAAAATACAACCTATGAAACACTTGGCTCTTTTGTTCGTGTAGAAATATAAACCCACCAAAAAATAGTAGGAATAAATTTTAAAATTTAAAGGTAACTTTAGTTAGGAAATCAATATTTTGAGATTCTAAAGCTTACATAACTATGATAATTTTTTACTGTGTCTAAAGGAAATAATAAAAAGTATTACATGCAAAGATAAATAGTGCCTGTGATTAACTGAGTTTATAATATTCAGAAGGGATTATAATTGGTTGGTTTCTTATGAATTGCTGCATGGAAAATTTTAGGAAGGAGTCGACATCTTACTGACAGAGTTTAGATTTAATCTGACTAGAAACAAAAGTTAAAATTGATTTATTTAATATACAGTGTGAATGTAGACAAGTAAATTATTTATCTTATTTCTATGCAATAGTCTCCTATTTGAAAATAAATGTAATAGTAGATATCTCACAAGGATGTATGATGATTATGTACATAGTAAATTTAACACATTGTCTTCCTTGAAGAGATATTTGCACAGTCATGGTCATAACAGCATTGTTCACAACAGTTAAAAGGTGGAAGCAAATCATGTCCATCAATGGATGAATGGATAAACAAAGTGTGGTATATACATACAATGCAATATTACCTGCCCTTGAAAAGGAAGGCAATTCTGACACATTATAACATGAATGAACCTTGACAACTATGAAATAATAGCAAAAATACATTTTGGTCTCTGCCTCCAGTTCTGGCACAGAGCTCCTAAAATCCTTGTAAATTGCCTAAGTGATAAGAGAACTAACTACATAGTACACGTCAGCAACAACATAACTTTTTTTCCCCAATATTTTCAATTCATGGTTGGTTGAATCCACAGATATGGTACCCACAGATATGGAGGGCCATCTATATATAAACGACAAAGCATAGAACAATATGTATTTCATGATCCCTTTTTGCAACAATCAAAAAATAATATAAACTCATATGTTGGTGTAAGCATTTATTTTTCTTGAAAAGAATAAAAGAAAACACTGTTAATAGTGGTTCCCTTTAGGAAGAAGGAACAGAGAAGGATTCTTTTTTACCTTCACCTTATACCACCTTTCTATACAGCCCAAATTTCCTAATCTTATGTACATATTTCTTCTTTTTATGTCAACAGAAGTCATATGGTCCCATTTATTAGTTCCCTTTTTTGCAACTTGCATACAAAACAAAGTAATCATTTAATAATTACATGTTTAAATAATGTTAAAGCAACTAATATTAATGACAAATCTTTCCTCTGAGAATGCTATAATAAATGGTTAATTTTTCTTGTCTATAACATAAAAATACATGTAGTCAAGGTGACTTAAAATTTATTACCTTAAAATAGTACTGCTATGAACTTGAATTATGTCCTCTCCCACCAAAATCATATATTGAAGCCCTAACTGCCAGTGTGACAGTATGTGAAATTGGGCTTGTTCAGAGGTAATTAAGGCTAAATGAGGTCATAAGGGCAGGGCCCTAATCCAACAGGATTGGTGTCCATATAACAATAGAAAGAAACACCAGGGATGTGGGGGCACAGAAAAAAGGCCATATGAGAACACAGCAAGAAGATGGCCATCTGTCATCCAAAGAGAGAGGCCTTAGAAAAACCAACCCTGTCAGCACCTTGATCTTGGACTTCCAGCCTCCAGAATTATAAGAATATAAATATCTGTTGTTTAAGCCACCCAGTCAGTGGTATTCTGTTATGTTATCAATGTGGTTGGGGATTACTAGGTCGAAGGAATTTTTATATTAAGTTTTAATAAATATTGCAAAATTGTTTCACAGAAAATTTGCACTAATTTATATGCCACCAATGCCAGCTCTGGGTGTTATCACAAAGTAGGACTGTTGCCAATTAAATAGAAAGAAAAAAATTATTATTATTATTATTATTTTTTAATCCTCACCTGAGGACAAGCTTAAAGAGAAGAAGAAAGGGAGGGAGGGAGGGAAAGAGAGGAAGAGAGAGAGAGAGAAAGAGAGAAACATTGATGTGAGAGAGAAATATCAATCATTGCCTTCTGTTTGTGCCCTGACCAACAATCAAACATGAAACCCAGGTATGTGCCCTGACCAGGAATCAAACCAGCAACCTTTACATGCACAGGACAATGCTCAACCAACTGAGCCACTCCAGCTGGGCAAAAAATATTATTTTAAGAAAATTTTGTCTATTTGCATTTATATATTTTATTTAATGTTTTAGCATACTGAATTAATTATGAAATAAAAATTATATATATAATATATAGTTGGCCCTCCATATCTGTGGGTTCCAAATCTGTGGACTCAACCAACCACAAATTGAAAATATTTGGAAAAAAATTCTATTTTTAAAAAATTGACAATGAGTTGTGCCAGGCAAGAGAAAAAAATACTTAAAAACTGCTACCTTACACCTCATTCATGAGATCTCTGTAATAATGCTTAATAATGGTAAAATTAAAGTACTGATTTATAATCAAAATATCTTTTGAAAACTAGTTGTGTGACCCTTTAAGATAAACCCTCTCAAATTTACAAAACAAGAGTAAAAGAGCAAATAATTCTAATAAGCTTAATATTCTCATAAATTTAAAATATAATTTATTTTACAATAATGAAATTTAAATTTCATTAAGAAAAATAATGCATAATAAGGTATACTTAGATTTAAACTGAAGACCTTAACCTCAAAGTATCAGTTTAACATACACCTGAAATAAACTAATTTAAAATCTACAAAGAAATAACCAAAAAAAAAAGAACATAAGAAAAAAAATTCAGTTTCACTAAAATATTTTAAACACACCAAATAATACGATATACTTAAAAGAACTAAGTTTTTATTTACCCCCTGCAAAGGGAGATCCCACCGTTCTGAGCTTCTGAGTTTGTACAGCGGTGATCTGACATGAACATCCTCTGGTTTTGCATTTAACATTTTTGTTATCTGAAACCAGAATGAGAAAATAATCAGTATTAAAATATAAATAAGAGCTGAATCAGCTAACATAACCATTATTTTACCCTACATTAATATGTTGATATTAGTTTTAAAGACTTTTAAACTAGTGCTTAATTTATAGGCAGTTAAGCCCTGGCCTGTTTGGCTGAGTGGTTAGCCTCGGCCTACGGACCAAAGAGTCATGGATTCAATTCCGACCAAGGACATGTACCTTGGTTGCGGTTCATCCCCAGCCAACCAGTCGATGTGTCTCTCTTACATATATAATTTTATTTTTAAAAATTTCTCTTCATTTTTTTGCAAATAGCTGTCCAATTTTCCCAACACCATTTATTGAAGAGACTGTCTTGACTCCACTGTATGCTCTTGCCACCTTTGTCAAATATTAATTGAGCATATTGTCTTGGGTCAATTTCTGGGTTTTCTATTCTGTTCCATTGATCTATCTGCCTGGTCTTGTACCAGTACCAGGCTGTTTTGATTACAGTGGCTTTGTAGTATAACCTGATATCTGGTAATGTGATCCCATCTACTTTGTTCTTCTTTTTCAAGATTGCTGTGGCTATTCAGGGTCTTTTTTGGTTCCATATAAACTTTTGGAGTGTTTGTTCTAGTTCTGTGAAATATGTTGTTGGTATTTTGATGGGGATTGCATTGAATCTATAGATTGCTTTGGGTAGCATGGACATGTTAATAATGTTAATTCTTCCAATCCATGAACAAGGTATACACTTCCACTTTTTTATGTCTTCCTCTATTTCTTTTTTCAATGACCTGTAGTTTTCTGTGAAGAGGTCCTTTACTTCTTTGGTTAAGTTTATTCCTAGGTATCTTAATTTTTTTGCTGCGATGGTAAATGGGATTGTTTTTTTAGTTTCTCTTTCTGTGAGTTCATTGTTGGTGTGTAAGAACTGATACAAACTGATGAACAAAATTGACCCAGAGACATAGAGGTGGGGTACAGACTGACAAACCTCGGGGGGGGGGGAGGGGTTGGGGGGAGATAAACCACAGAACTTATATGCATGTATGCATGACCAATGGACATAGACAATAAAGTTGGGGATGGGGCAGGGGGAATGGGGAAGAGGGTGTCAATGGGGGAAAAAGGAGAAACATCTGTAACAAAAACAAATTAATTTTAAAAAACCCTCTCACTTTGTATAAAGATTAATAAATGAAGTATCACAATAGCTTCATAAATATTCTCTTACCTACAGTATCTTCCCCTTCCAATCTTTCAAACTCTATCCCCAGAGTTCTCTAACACACAAATCTTAAATATGGCTACAATATTTAAAATATAACAATGACACCCGTTACTTATAGATAAAACTCAACAATCTAGGCTCTTTCACATCATCCACACATCACAAACTCTATACCCCAACCACATTGAGTTTACTCAACCTTCTTCAAACGTGTCACAGGATTTTATATCTCCAGAACTTTGCATGTACTACTCCCTCAATCTAGAAAGCCCTTCTTTCTGCTTCTCCCTTGTGAAATACTTCAGATTCTGCTCAAATTACTATTTTATCCATACAACCATCACTCCCACACCATTCCTTTCTCTGAGTACTTGGTACATTTTTATTACATTATTTATGCTATATATAGCATACTATATTACAACTATTTGTCTACATGTCTATCTTCTTCTCCAGACTGTGGAAGTCCTTAAAGAGAGGGCCCTCACTTTGTCACCTTTACATCTCCAATATGTATGGCTCAAGATATGCTGAATAAACAAATGAATGAATGCATCCATCTTAGCCACAAGTTTGAAATTATTTGTTTAACACCTAAGTAACTTTCGTATTAAGAGAAAGTTATAAATGATGGTTAAGCATCAAGTTCAGCCTAAAATATATAGCATATAATAAGCACTATGTCAACTACAATTAGTAATAGTCTATAAATTGATTTCAGTAAGGGTAAAGCATAAGTCAAAAGGACAGAATAAATGTGAAGAAAGTGTACCTCAACTCTTTTATTTCTTTTTTTTTTTATCCTCACCAGAGGATATTTTTGCATTTATCTTCAGATAGAGTGGGGGGGGGAGAAACATGGACTGGTTGCCACCCACACGACCCCAATCAGGGCCGGGGACAAACTGCAACTGAGGTACGTGCCCTCAGGGAACCAAACCCGGGACTCTCTGGTCCGTGGGCCGACACTCTAACCGCTGAGCCAAACTGGCCAGGGCTCAACTCTTTTATTTCACAAGCACCTCTGAGTTAATCCTCCTGGGCACTAGTAACTTCTTAATTATTTATACCTATTCTGTATAAAAAGGTACCTCTTGCCCTGGCCAGAGAGACACTTGATGTGTCTCTCTCACATGGATGTTTCTTTCTCTCTCTTCCTCCCTCTCTCCCTCCCGCTCTATCTGAAGATACAGGCAAAAATGTCCTCGGGTGAGGATAAAAAATTTTTAAAAAGATATCTCTTTGCCCTGGCCAGATAGCTCAGTTTGTTAGAGCATCATCCTGATACACCAAAGTTGTGGGTTCAATCCCCAGTTAGGGTACATACAAGAAACAACCAATGAATGCACAAATAAGTGGAACAACAGATAGATGTTTCTCTCTCTAAATAAATAAATAGCCCTGGCTGGTGTGGCTCAGTAGGTTGAGCATTGTCCTATGCCCCAAGAGGTCGCTGACTCGATTCTCAGTGAAGGCATATGCCCGGGTTTTAGGCTCGATTCCCAGTAGGAGGCATGCAGGAGACAGACAATGTTTCTCTCTCATTGATGTTTCTCTCTCCCTCTCCCTTCCTCTCTCTCTAAAATCAATAAAAATATGTCTTATAAATAAGTAAATACCTCAAATTAAAATTTATTTTTTTAAAGGTCTCTATAATTCTTTATCTGCAAAAGACAATGTTATCTCTAAATCAATTATTTCCTTCATATTCTTAATTAGGGAACAGCTGCTTTTTCAGGGGGGTAAGGCAAGGGCTTCAGGCTGTTCATACCCATGAATCCTTTATGGGTAGGTTATTTAGCCCACATTTGAATACTGTGGCATATTGTATTTACCAAAATCGCCTACACCAATGATCCACGTCCCACATGCTCTTCTTACAATGTAACACTAACAATGTTCCACCATCGGGTGTGGTCTATGATCCTTACCCTTGAACCTGGGAAGGCCTGTGACTTCCAAAGATAGATCACCCAAAGCAACAGAGTTTCTGCCTAGCTCTCACATGCTTGTGTGTTCTCCCTTCCTTCCTCTCTCTTTTTTTTTTCCTTCTCTGTCTCTCCACACTGTGGAGGAAACGCTGTTTTCATGACATGACCGCTGTCCAACCAGAGAGCTAGACAAGGCCAGAAAGGAGACTGCTTACCACAAACCCCACCCCTTAAAGACTGTCTGATCATAATCAATGTTCATTCTGACATAAGTCAGCACCCCTCTCCTGACTCCTACTACGTGCTCATTCCTGAACAGGCTGTTGTCCTGACTTGGTCAAGCATACACAGTAATTTCCTGTACCTGGTAGCATTCACATACTAGTACACATTACTATCCCCCATTTTACCCTCTATAAATGTCACCTGAAGTGGGCTCAGGGAACCCACTTCATCTTGTAGCCACCCAAGATGTGCCTCAAATGTAAGTTTCCCTTAATAAATTCTGTGATTGTCAGATTGGAGTGGCCAGACTCTTTCTTCAGTCTTTCCCTGACCTCCACTTACAGAGGTAGATTTTTATTTTGGGGTTTTTTTTTATTTTTATTTTTTATTGATTTTAGAGAGAGAGGACAGGAGAGGGAGAGAGCTAGAAACATCGTTGAGACAGAACATCGATTGACCACCTCCTGCATGCCCCCCACTGGGGACCGGGCCCACATTCCAGGCATGTGCCCTGACTGGGAACCAAACCAGTGACCCCTCGGTGCATGGGTCAATGCTCAACCACTGAGCCACATTGGCCAGGCAAGATAGATTTTCATTCTCAACTTTCTCATGGGTCTGCATGTACCAATAGGTACACAGACCTTGGGGGCCCTAAGCCAACAGGTAAAAAGATCACATGGGAAATATAAAAAGAAATAGATTTACACCAACATATTTGAGTCTTCCAGCACAGGTATCAAAATACGTGAGTGAGTGAGCCTTTAAGGTGATTATAAGGGGAGGTAGGTGCCATGTCCAGCCATGAAGGTGGCAAAATGAAGCCCCTGAAGCAACTCAAGAAGCAAGCCAAGGAGATGGACAAGATAAGACATTCAAGCAGAAGCAAAAAGAGAAGCAGAAGAAACTCAAGAAGCTAAAAGCGAAGGCTGCAGGGAATGGCCCCCAGTCACCGGTGGAATTAAGAAATCTGGCAAAAAAGGGGAGAGGAAAATGGCGGTAGAGTGAATGGAAACTACACAGACCGCCTCCCAGGACCAAACTGGAATTACAACTAAAATAAAGACAAGTCATCTGGGAAAACCAACTGAAGAGCAGCTGGAGAGAACTCTTATAACCAAGAACATAGAGGACCCCAAATCGAGATTGGTAGGAGCTGTGGAGGGACAAGAGGGTTGGCTGGGTGCTCACAGGCAGCAGCAAAGGGCTGTCTTAGCTGTGAACAGTTCCCGCTGAGAAGTCAGGGGTTAAAACCCCAAGCCAGCTCCCCAGCACAGAGTGGCAGAACAGGAAAAGGAGCCCATATAACACCTGGCTGAGAAAATCACCAGAGCAGAGGTTTGTCTGATAGGGAGAAGCACAGGGACCACTAGCACTTCCCTGAAGGGCCAGTGCACTAAATAACAGCTACAGCTACTCACATTGGGCTCCAGCAGAGGGAGGGTGGACTGGGCTGGAGTTGTGTGAGGAGAGTCTGGGGTTTGTGGCACTGGGGAGAGAGCTAGGAAGGAGGCCATCAGGAGCTCTATGCTGAGTCACTCCCCCACAACACAGTAGCCATATTCCTCAAAAAACCCCTTACCAGAGCAGCTGTAGCCAGGGGAGAAGCAACTGCCCCTCTCTCAGGAATTTAATACCACCCTGCCCAGAGAAGTGCAACCTGAGGCTCATTAGCAACCAGAGACTACCTGCCAGCCAGGAGGCAGAGAAAAGCCTCTGAAAGCTTTGAGCTTTGAATCTAGCTCTCAGTGTTGGTGGTCATGGCTCTGGGAACTGAGCTGTGAAGGTTGAGGCCCGAGTCCCTGTGCTGAGCCATTAACCCACACTGCAGAAACCACTTTCTTCTCAAAGCAACTTTAGCCCATGGGAAAGCAATTGCCCCACCCACTGGAAATCCTCTTACCTTGCCCAAATGTGGGATTTTTCATTCAGCTGAGGGTTACAATCTGAGGCTCATTCAGTAACTGAGACTAATAGAAGCCTGCAGGCAAAAGCTCTGAGATCAATGAATCTTTGTTTGGCCTGCAACTCTACCCAGGAAAGTGAGACTAGACATTGGTGTTTAGCACAGTCCCTTCCATACTCATTCAAACCCAGCAGAGAGAGCCACAATCAGCGGAACACCAACATCCACAGGGAAATTTTGGCAGGCTCCAAATCCTGCAGAGACAGCCAAAATGGTGAAACAAAGAAACAAATCCCAAATGAAAAAACAATAGTATTCTACAGAAGAAGGGCTAAATGAAATGGAGTTAAGCAAGTTATCAGAGGTAGAGTTCAGAGTAATAATTATGCAGAAGCTCAACAGCATGAGTAAAGATATAGAAACAATGAAAATCAACCAATTGGAAATGAAAAACCACAAAGCAGAAATGAAGAATGACAGCAGAAATAAAGAACATATTGGAAGGAATAACAAGCAAATTAGAGGAAGCTGAGGATCAGATCAGTGAATTAGAAGACAGCGTAGAAAAAAAATCAATAAGAAAACCAAAAAGAAAAAACAATTAAAAAACAGGAGGACAGTATAAGAGAGCTGTGGGACAACACGACATCCACATCATAGGAGTACCAGAAGAAGAAGAAAATGAGAAAGGGTTAGAGAATATATTTGAAGAAATAGTGACAGAAAATTTCCCTAACTTGGTGAAGGAAAAAGGCATACAAGTTCAGGAAGCACAGAGAGCCCCAAGTCAGAAGAACCCAAACAGGCCTGCACCACACATCATAAAGACAAAGAGAGAATCTTAAAGGCAGCAAGAGAAGAGCAACAGGTTACCTACAAAGGAGACCCTATAAGGCGATTATCTACTGATTTCTCAACAGAAACACTATAGGCCAGAAGGGAATACTATAGGGCATGAAGTAATCAAGGTAATGAAAAACAAGGATCTGATGACAAGACTACTGAATCCAGCAAAGCTATCATTCAACTAAAAGGTGAAATAAAGAGCTTCTCAGACAAAAAAAAAAAAAAAAAAAAGGCTAAGGGAATATATTAGCACCAAACCAGCAGTGCAAAAAATGTTAAAAGGACTGTTCTAATAAGCAGAAGACATAGAGAGAAAAACATAGCCATAATAAATTAAAAGTGGCAATAAATAAGTACATATCAATAATAACCTTAAATGTAAATGGATTAAATGTTCCAATAAAAAGACACAGAGTAGCTAAATGGATAAGAAAACATGACTCACATATATGTTGTTTACAAGAGACCTACCTCACAACAAAAGACTCACACAGGTTGAAAGTGAAGGGATAGAAAAAATTTTTCCAAGCAAATGGAAAGGAAAAAAAAGCTGGGGTAGCAATACTCATATCTGATAAAATAGACTTCAAAATGAAGGCCATAACAAGAGACAAAGAAAGCCACTACATAATATTGAAAGGATCCATCCAACAGGAGGATATAACCTTGGTAAACATATATGCACCCAATATAGGATCACCCAAATATATTTAAAAACTTCTGGAGGACTACAAAGGAGAAATCGACAGCAATACAATCATAGCAGAGGACTTCAATATCCCACTGAGATTACTGGATAGATCCTCTAAACAAAATATAATAAACAAGGAAACAGAGACTCCAAATGATGCACTAAATCAAATGGATTTAATAGATATTTACAGAGAATTATACCCCAAAACTGCACAACTCACATTCTTCTCAAGTGCACATGGGACATTCTCAAAGATAGACCACATGTTAGAACACAAACTAAGTCTCTACAAGTTCAAGAAGATAGAAATCATATCAAGTATCTTCTCAGCTCACAATAGCATGAAACTAGAAATTAATTACAATAAAAACACACAAAATCATTCAAACACATGAAAGCTAAATAGCATGTTATTTAAAAATGAATGGGTTACCAAGGGGATCAAGGAAGAAATTAAAAACGTCCTGTAAATCAATGAAAATGAACACACAGCAACACAAAATCTATGGGACACAGTGAAAGCAGTCCTGAGAGGGAAGTTCATAGCACTACAGGCCTACCTCAAGAAACAAGAAAAATTTCTAATTGATTATATAACTCCACAAGTTAAAGAACTAGAAAGTAAACAAAAAGAAAACCCCAGAGCAAGTAGAAGGAAAGAAATAGTAAAGGTCAGAACAGAAATGAACAACATAGAAACTAAAAAACAATACAGAGATCAATGAAACCAAGAGCTGGTTCTTTGAAAAGATAAACAAGATTGATCAAATTTTAGCCAGACTCACCAAGAAACAGAGAGAGAGTACCCAAATAAACAAAATCAGAAATGAAAGAGAAGTAACAACTGACACCACAGAAATACAAAGGATTGTTTAAAAATACTATGAACAATTATATGCCAACAAATTGGACAACCTAGGCAAAATGGACAAATTCCTAGAAACATACAACCTTCCAAAACTCAACCTGGAAGAATCAGAAAACCTGAATAGACCAGTAACAACTAATGAAATTGAAGTAGTAATTAAAAAAAAAAATACCAGCAAACAAAAGTCCTGGATCAGATAGCTTCACAGGCAAGTATTACCAAACATTCAAAGAACGAACACCTATCCTTCTCAAACTACTCCAAAATATTCAAAAGGAAGATTTCCAAGCTCTTTTTCCAAGCTCCTAATTCCAAAACCAGATAAAGACACTATAAATAAATAAAATTATAGGCAAATATCCCTGAGGAACATAGATACTAAAATCCTCAAGAAAATATTAGCAAATCAGATCCACCAATATGTTAAAAAGATCATACACCATGATCAAGTGGGATTTATTTCAGTGATGCAAGGTTGGTACAACATTCACAAATCAATAAACGTAATACATCACATAGCCAAAATGAAGGATAAAAATCACATGATTATATTAGTAGACACAGAAAAAGCATTCAACAAAATCCAACACCCATTTATGATAAAAATTCTCAGCAAGCCCTGGCCGGTGTGGCTCAGTTGGTTGAGTGTCATCCCATGCACCAGAAGGATAAACAAGCTTACATGACCTAAAAGTAATCCCTAATAAATAAAAGCTAGTTTAAGTTTGTTGGTTTAAGTAAATTAGACATGTCTTTACTTTGGGTTTTACAAAAAATAAATCCATGTTAATAATTGAGATTTGTGTTTATGAAAAATGTTTCTAGAGGTTACAAAAATGTTCAAGTTAAAGAATGCTAATTGATTACTTCTTAGTTTTCATTAGATATTGAAGGCTTAAGGGTTAAAATCTCAATATATGAAAAAAATCTAGGATATACTGTATGGGCAAACAATAGTTGTAAATTAAATGAATAGACAGGAGTATGGGAAACCCAAGACAGCTGCTTGGTTCTTCCCTGCTCCCTGGCTCCTCATTTTTTTGTTTTTGCATTCCTTCATGTACCACAGTGTCTTGTCCTTATATCCATCAAAGCTCTTATTCTTTCAGTAATTTATTTCCCTAACTGGCTTGAGAAAAAAAATATATAAAATACTAACATGAATTTAATATGCTAATTTTCTAAGAAAGCCTACATTTTTTAAATACAGTAGCACAGGCACACTCTCCCTTCCAGGAGCACACCTGCATCTTTCCCCCCCCTGTCTTCTTCCCCATAGGCATGCATCTTCTAAACTCTAAGGGACTCCACGTGAGGCCTGCAACCATGGGAGCAATGGGCTGTGGCAGCTCATCTCAGGCTAACCTGTTGAACCTGTCCCCAAAGCCTCCTTTCCTCTGACTTCTTAGTGAGCCAAAGCAGCCCAGCCTAGGCTCGTTTCCCCACCTAGTCTCTTTCCTGTTGCTTCTTCTGTCCTAGGCCCTTCCTTGTTTCACTGTCCCCAGATTTAATAAACGTCCTCTAAAAATCACAAATACATAAAAATAAAATGCAGTAGTACAGCCTTGGCCGGTTTGGTTTAACAGTTAGAGCATTGGCCCACAGAATGAAGGGTCTCGGGTTTGAGTTCCAGCCAAGGGTACGTACCTGGGTTGTAGGTTCCATACCTGGCCCTGTCTGGGTCATGTGGGAGGCAACCAATCAATGTGTCTCTTTCACATCAATGTTTCTTTGTCTCTCTCTCAAACCCACCCTCCCTCCCTCCCTTCCACTCTATCTAAAAACAAAAAACAAAAACAAAACTGGAAAAATATCCTCAGGTAAGGATTAACAAAAATAATAAAAAATAAAAATTTTAAAAATGCAGTAGTACAACTTTATGTGTATATTACTGTTGAACAACTAAGTAAATATATTGTGGATAATAAGAGACATTAGTAAAGTTAAAAATAAGGAAAGGGGGCCCCGAGCTGGTGTGGCTCAGTTGGTTGGAGCCTCAGCTCATACACAGAGGGGTCGCAGGTTCAGTTCCCAGTCAGGGCACATACCTGGGTTGCGGGTTTGCTCTCGATTAGGACAAGTAAGAGAGGCAACCAATCAATGTCTCTCTTGCACATAGATGTTTCTCTCTCTCTCTCTCTCTCTCTCTCTCTCTCTCTCTCTCTCTCCTTCTCCCTTCTTCTCTCTCTAAAATCAATAAAAACATACTCTCGGGTGAGGATTTAAAAATTAAAATTAAAAATTAAAAAACAGACCTGACAGGTTTGGCTCAGCGATTAGAGTATCAGCCCTCGGACCAAACGGTTGTGGGTTCATTTCCCGGTCAAGGGTACATACCTGGGTTGCAGGTTCAATCCCTGGCTCCAGTCAGGGTCATGTGGGAGGCAGCCAATCGATGTGTCCCTCTCACATCAATGTTTCTCTCTCTCTCTCCCTCCCTCACTCCTTTCCACTCTATCTAAAATTCCATGGAAGAATATCCTCGGGTGAGAGGATTAACAAAAAAAAAAAAAATCACCAATAGAATATTATATATATAACTGTTACAGGCAAGATCCACTTCAAGATGCTAAAACAGTGGTTGAACGCTTAAGAGAAGCATACTTGCATAGATTCCAAGTATCTCTCTTTCTATTTATTACAAAGGGAAGTAATTTTATAATGAAGTAACCAGGCAAACAGCATCTTAAGTAGGTGATCCAGATTGACAACAAACATAATAAGACATATGATCATCGTGTACCCCCTGATAGAATACTCTGAGAAGGGCACATTACTTCTGTTGTATTCTTCCCAAAAGGTCATAACCTTAATCTAATCATATGAAACTTGAGACAAACCAAAACTGAGGGATATTTGACAAAATACCAGCATTCTTTAAGTGTCATAATCATGAAAGAAAAAGAGACTGAAGAACTGTCATAGACTGCAGGAAATCAAGTAGATATGACAACTAAATACAATGTGGGAACCTTGATTGAATCCTGGAACAGAAAACTGACATCAGTAGAAAAACTGAAGAAATCCAAATAATGTCTATAGTTTAATTTAAAATACTGTACCAACCCAGGGACACCAAAAATAAATAAATAAATAAAATAAAGTATTGTATCCCTGGCCGGGTAGCTCAGTTCATTAGAGCATCATCTCAATATGCCAACATTGCAGGTTTGATCTTTGGTGAGGGCACATACAAGAATCAACCAGTGAATGCATGACTAAGTGGAAAAACAAATCGATGTTTCGCTCTCCTTCTCTCTCTAAAATCAATAAATTAAAAAATAATAATAAATATGCCCAGCCAGTGTGGCTCAGTGGGTGAGTGTTGACCCATGCACCAAGAGGTCACCGGTTTGATTCCTGATCAGGGCACATGCCCAGATTGTGGGCCCGATCCCCAGTGGGGGGCATGCAGGAGGCATCCAATTGATGTTCTCTCTCATCAATGTTTCTATCTCTCTCTCCCTCTCCCTTCCTCTCTCTCTAAAATCAATAAAGAAAAAATAAATAAATAATAATAATAAATAATAAAGTATTATACCAACGTTAATTTCTTAATTTTGATCACTGAACTAAGGTTATCTAAGATATTAACATTGGGGAAAGTTGAGTGAAGGGTAGACAAGAACTGTACTATTTCCGTAAATCTAAAGTGACTTAAAAAAAAGTTAAAATTACTGTAGGACATCTAAAAGAAAGAGAAATGTAATTACTCAATATTATGAATTTCTAATGGTGGAATTGCAGATTAAATTGCATGAAGCAATAGCATAAAGCAGAGCATTTCACTTCACAAAAAAGAAGTAGTAGTCAGTATACAGGTATTTAAAACTGGGTACAGTAGCAATGGAAGATTGAATTTTTTTTCACCTCCCTTATTTACCTCACTTAAGAATTTTACATAAAGAAACCATATCCCAATTCCAAAGTGTTGAGTTCAGTTCAGGACAGCTTCCCTGTTATGTTAATTAAACTTTGGAACACTGAAACACAGGCTAAGGGAGATGATTAGATAGAAAGTATTGTTCTATTTATTTACCTCCCAGCCTACAAAAAAAAAGAAAGAAAGATGCCCTGGCCAATGTGGCCTGGTTGGTTGGGCATCGTCCTTGCACCAAAAGATTGCCAGTTCAATTCACGGTCCAAGCACATGCCAGGTTTGCAGGCTGGATCCCCCACAGGGGGCTTGCTGGAGGCAGCCGATAGATGTCTCACTCTCACATCCAGGATGTTTCTCCCTCTCTCTCTCTCCTTTCCTCTCTAAAAAAAGAAGAGAAGAGAAGAGAAGAGAAGAGAAGAGAAGAGAAGAGAAGAGAAGAGAAGAGAAGAGAAGAGAAGAGAAGAGAAGAGAAGAGAAGAGAGAAGACATTCCAAAAATCTGAAGTAAGCCAAGGTAGAAATAGAGTACCTAAAGCCATGTTCTTTGTGTAGTCTTTTTTTTTTTTTTTTTTTTTTTTTATCCTCGACATTTTCCATTTTTTGTTCAGATAGAGTGGGAGGGAGAGAGAGGAAAGGGGGGGGGAGAGAGAGAGAGAGAGAGAGAGAGAAACATCGACGTGAAAGGGACACATCGAGTGGCTGCCTCCTGCACGACCAGCCAGGGCCAGGGACAAATTGCAACCGAGGTACGTGCCCCTAGCGGGAACCGAACCCGGGTCTCTCTGGACCTCAGGCCGAGGCTCCAACCGCTGAGCCAAACCGGCCAGGGCTCTTTGTGTAGTCTTATAAGGTTCTCTTGATTCACTCTCATAGCCCTCCTTGTTCCACAAAATATACCAAACTTGAAGTTCTCTGTGCCAAATTAAAGTCTTCTGTGCATAATTTGGAATGCTTCAGAGAAAAGCATCTAATAAATTATTATAATGTAAATCAGGGTACTACTGCATTTAAATCACAAAATTCTAGAGGAAAAAATATTATCTTTCTAAAAATGGATTAATTTTTTGAAACACTTCCTAAGTAGGTAGAAACTTCATTTTGCTTGTTTTGCTACTCTTGGCTTATAGAGAATAAATTAATTAATTAATTAATTAATTAATTAATTAATTAAAATGACATATTCCAAATAGTAATTTCAGCACATAACTTGAGTATAACACTTATACATTTACAGTATTATAATAAATGAACGTGAGGCACTCTATTTCATTCAGTCATCAAAGAAATACTGTCTTATGTTTTATATAAAATCTAAAATGAGGCCTGGAAAGTATACTGGTACATCTTACAATGACTTAAACAAGGCTGTCCCAGAGAGAGTTTCTTAGCTAACTCTCGGTTAATTATGATATACCATTCTCCAAAAAAAAACATTAATTAGTTACAGTTTTACAGTATTTTCTTTAAGACAAATAGTCAAATACTTTCAATATTAGTAGGCTCTAAAGACAATGAACCAGTTAAAAGAAAAACTCATGCATACCTTATGTAACTCAGAAGATGAAGACTTTCTCCTTTTTCCTTCTGTGACAATTTCTACAAAGACACGGAAAAAGTTATCATTTAATATCTAAATGAGATAAACAAGATAATAAAAATAAATCCTTTCACAGCCATCCTTTGCTTTAAACTAACTTCTTGATAGATTTAGAATTTACATTGATACATTTTACAGAACCTGTCACACTAAAAATATAAAGGTCAAAAAATAATCAAAAGAGTAGCAGATTCTCACAAAATGTCTCCATTAAATAATATATGTATGATGACAACTTTTTTTAAAAAGAGGCAAAGTTGGCTCTAAGAACTAAATAAGAAATCATCTAGCAAAAGTCCTAACATCCAACAGGTGTTTAGTAAATATTGGTTGAACCATATAACCAGACAAATTATCAAATTCTTGTGATTGCGGGGTGGAGGGGGACAAAACAGAAAGTTAAGAGCTAGAAGTTGGAAATATTTTACAAAAACACTTCTAATTCTACTACATATTTAATCATCTATGCACATAGGAAAAGCTTAAGTCTTTCCTCACCAACATTTTTCAGACTTCCTGTAGATTTTTTTTTATGATTCTTTCTTTCAGTCAGCAAATACTGATTAAATGGAATGTCTATCATTTGCCTGGCACTGTGTTAGGCAATGAGTACAGTGCAGTGAGCAAACTAAACACCGTCCAAGCTTTCCCGGAACTTATAATTTACTGGAATATATCACATATTATATTTCATAATAAAAATGAGTGGCAGGCCCTGGCCGGTTTGGCTCAGCGGTAGAGCGTCAGCCCACGGACCAATGAGTCGCGGGTTCGATTCCAACCACGGGCAGGTACCTCAGTTGAGGTTCATCCCCAGCCCTGGTTGGGGTCATGCGGGAGGCAACCAGTCGATGTGTCCCTCTCATGTCGATGTTTCTCTCTCTCTCCCTTTCTCTCCCACTCTCTCCCTCCCACTCTATTTGAAGATAATAGAAAAATATCCTCAAGTAAGGATTAAAAAAAAAGTGCTTCTATGCTGTTTTGTAGCATGTTACCCTATTTCTTTAAGTAATACTATTGTGACTTCTCAAAATGTTAGGGGTTTTTATAACTGAGTTGCTCTATCTTATATTAGGTTGGTTTTGGAGCATTTTAATAAACATATGATGTGATGACGTGCCTCTGCTTGTGATTATCTGGTACAGCATAGTGCTCAAGAGTACAGACTTTAAAGCCAGACAACCTAAATTTATATCTTGCTCACTAGCTGTCACTTCTCTAAGACTAAGTTTCTCATCTCTAAAACAGGGCAGGATACCTAGCTTTGTTTGCTTGTTCGTTTGTTTGTTTTTGTTAAAGAGAGTTAGACAGACATCGACGTGAGAGAGAAACATAGATCAGCTGCCTCACGCATGTACTCCAACTGGGGATCAAGCCCATAGCCTGGGTATGTGCCCTGACCAGGCATCAAACCCACCACCTTCTGATGTACTGGATGATACCTCAACCAACTGAGCCACATAAGTCTGGCCAGGATACCCAGCTTTTCAATTGTTAAGATTAAAGTGAGATAGTCTATAATGAAGTATTTAGCATTATATCTGTCATACAGTTAGTGCAAAATAAATGGTAACTATAATTATTATATTTTATATTAAAATATATCTCTTTAAGAGACTTCAGTAGCATACATTAGTATTAGCATATAGAAAAATCTCTCTAATTATTCTCCTTTTAAATATATGAGTCAAACAATTAAAAAGCATGACTTTTTCCCAAGTAACTTCTGGAATCACTCATTCACTTATTTATTCCATAAACATTTATTTAGGATAATAGTAATTACCATTGCCAGGCACTATGCTAAGTACTTTACAGAAATTATTTTATTTAATCCTTATAAAATCCTCATGAGATTAGTAAAAGTATTATCTCTATTTTACACATGAAGAATTTAGGTTTGAAGAATCCAAATAATTTGCCCAAGGTCACCATGTTGATCCATCACTGATCTGATTAGAGGTGGTATTCTTTTTTTTTTTTAATATGTTATTATTTATTTTAGAGAGAGAGGAAGGGAGGAGAGAAAGATAGAAACATCAATGAGAGAGAAACATCAATTGGCTGCCTCCTGCACTCCCCCTACTGGGGATGGAGCCCAAAACCAGGGCATGTGCCCTGACCAGGAATCAAATCAGCACCTGTTGGTTCATGGAATGATGCTCAACCAACTGAGCCACAATGGCCAGACAGAGGTGGTATTCTTAAGTAGTATACTCTAGGCATGCTGGATGCTATGGGAATTAAAGATGAATAAGACAGTTCCTCTCACAAGTTAATAGTAAAACAACATACACTGAACAATTCAGCAAGCTAGAATACATGATGGAATCTGATAAACATCATGTAGGAGGTGCAAAGACCCCTGGAAGTTCAGAAATAGGTATAATTTTTTTTTAAGTTTGAGTTAATTAAGAGATAGTTCTTGGAAAGGCATAATTGAGCTGAACTTTGAGGTATGTTATAGATAATAAGTAAGTTTTAGACAGGCAGCTAGGATGAAGCAGCTCACATCAACCAACCTCCTAAATTAAGAAGATTCACATTAGACTTGCCCATCTGGGAGGCAGGTTTGAGACAACACCATAACAAAGTGCCAGTCTAGATCTTTGGAGTTGCTCAATCCTACCCATAACCTATTTCCTCTGTTACCACGTGCCTCTAGTCTACTTTCCAATCCTCTTTCTTCCATCATCAGGCCTGGGAATCACATTCACCACCCTAGACGCCAATCCCTACAGCCTTACCCTACAGCCTTACATCTCTTAATATAATTCAACTCTATTTTTCATCAACATTCTTCTCTATCTCTTCTCAAGTCCACTAAATTCCTTTCCAGAGTAATACAATTTCCTTAAATTCTGAATCTTTTCCTTGAACATTTGCTCCACCTTAGTTTAAGTGAATCCTAGCTTTTTATTGACTACACTATTTTTTTAAGACACTTTCTCAAGAAGATTCTTCTCCCACTTACAAAATTAGTAGTTAACAATCTCCTCCCCCAACCACCATTTCCAATGAATATTCTATCTTTATTGTAATAATTCCTTTTTTAAAGTTCCCATAAATTGGATATATTATCTCACTCATAATTGTGATTGCCATGTACTGAACCAAGACCAGCTCTAACATTCCTAGAATATTCTGATACTTGATTTATAGTTTTCCTCTCCATCATTATAATCTACCATCATTCTGAATCTCTAACACTTCGATTAATCAACTTATGCAATACACGGGACTCACCTTAATTTACTCTACTCTAACAAACCCCCTCTACACATCCCCATTTCAGAAACATACACTCATGAATGGATTTAAGGAATAGTGTTGCACCTTTCAAGGTCTCAAATGAGAACTTCTCGTTCTACAACATACTGTCCTTTGACCCTTCCATTTCCTCACTCATACAGAACCCATTTTTGCCCCCCCATTTTGTCATACCCTTTAACCCTAATTAAAATTAAATTCATTTCTTTTCCAAAGTCTTCTTCCTGCACTACTTAGCATGGCTGAAGAAAGTCATATAATTGTAGTAACTGCAGCTACTACTACTACAAACTCAAACTTGTTTTCACAAAAATTTTTAAATTACTTAAATAGTTCTTATATTTATCCCTAATTGACCTTCTACTCTATTTTGACCTCCCAAAACCACTTGAAAGTCTCTTTCTCAAAAGATGATATTGCCTCCTATTTCACTAGATCCTCAAGATGAAACTGGGGAAGGAGGGAAGAGTTTCAAATTTAAGCAAGTTTGCCCAGTCAGTGTGGCTCAGTGGATTGAGCATCATCCCATGCATCGAGAAGTTGCAATTCCCAGTCAGGGCACATCCCCAGTATGGGGCATGCAGGAGGCAGCCAATCGATGTTTCTATCTCTCTCCCCCTCTCCCTTCCTCTCTATCTAAAAAATCAATAAAGATAGATAGATAGATAGATAGATAGATAGATAGATAGATAGATAGATAGAATTTTTTTTTTTTAGATCAAGCAAGTTTGAGAAATACTGCATGCTTGGTCACTCTCTGAGAGAGGCACAATGTACAGTGTCATAGCAAAGGCTCTGAAAAAAATCCTTCAGTAAATAAAATTTTCTTGTAACTACAGTTGTCAAACATAATTGTCCATGGAACTTTCTTTTTTCCAAGTAGGCTTACTAATGCCCTGTGACAGTAGAAGAGATTAAAATTATAAATTTGTAGTCAGAAAGACCAGATTTTGAATCTTGGCTCTGATTCTTACTGCTGTTAACAGTTGCTTACTCTCCCTAAGTCCCAGTCTCATCCGTAAATTAGAAATAATAACCACCTTATAAAGGCTTTTGAAAGAATTAAAGTTTGTAAAATTTTTAGCACACTGCTTAGTACCTAAGTACTCAAAAAAAAAACAAAAAACATCAACAGCCCTGGCTGAGTAGCTCAGTTGATTAGAGCACCTTACCCATAAGCCAAGGTTGTAGGTTCAATCCCCAGTCAGGGCACATACAAAGCAACCAACGAATGCATAAAAAGTGGAACAACAAATCAACATTCTCTCTCTCTCTCTCTCTCTCTCTCTCTCTCTCTCTCCAGCCCCTCTTTTTAAAACATGTACACTTAACTCAAAAGAAAGTGAACACAGATCGTGAAGAATGTTACCTAAAGCAACCAGTTGAAAATCTAAAGTTTACTTGAAATTTCATATCTTAATTCAAAAACCCACTTGTAAATTGTGATCTACAACTCTAATATATGTTATACTTTTGTTGTTGTTAAACATTTCTAATGGTCATTCTCCCTTGAATAACCCATGGATTTAATAATTATTTCATTCAACTGTTGGTGAAATTGTTTGTGGTACCAATACTTTTTTTAATCTGTCCTCATCTAACTTACTGCTTTTGATATGCTGTGAACTTGGAAATAAGATAATCATGGTTATAAATAATTTTAAAATACAGATTCAATGTACTCTGAAGAAAGGCTTCAGAAGCTTCTGGGTGAATTTTAAACTGAGGTAATGAGCCCAGCCAATGTGGCTCAGTGGATTGAGCATCCTCCCACGGACTGAGAGGTCCAGGTTCGATTTCCAGTCAGGGATCCCCAGTAGGGGGCGTGCAGGAGGCAGCCGATCCATGTATCCCTCTCACATTGATGTTTCTCTCTTTCTCTTCCTCTCTCTCTAAAAAAATCAATGAAAACATATTTATAAAATAATAATAATAAAATAAATAAACTGAGGTAAAGACTACATCTAAAGTTGTGTTAGGAAGCACACAAATGACATCACAGAAACAGTGTGCATTTTCCTAATGTGTCCACTTTACTTGAAGGTTTTAGGGGAGGGAGTATTTGAAAACAAATACTATAATCTATTGTATTACACACAATCTCTATTATATCTATATATGTCTTTTCAAAGGCAAAAATATCTCTAAAAATACACACACACACACACACACACGATAACATTGGTTGCTTATGAAAGGGATTTCAGGTTTTCAACTACTGCAGGCAATGTCCCAGAGATCTATGTTCATTCTCCTTTGCAAATAAGGACCAAAAAAATAGTTTGAGATGCACTGCCATTAGGGCACTCCTAAATAAATTTGGAATTGTTAAGGCTGTCTCTGAGAAAATAAACGGTACAATAAGAAATGAGAAAATTAAACAGAATAATTGATTCATCAGTTTGTAATGTAGTACCCAAGACTGAAGACAGTCATTTAAATCGTAAAGCATCCCAGGCGGTGTAGCTCAGTTCTTTATTTAGAGCCTGGTCTGGATAGCCAAGGTTGAGGGTTCAAGCCCAGTCAGGTCAGGGCTGATGCAAGATGCAAGAAACAACCAATGAACGCATAAATAAGTGGAACAACAAAAATCGCTATTTCTTTCTTTCTCTTTTCTCTCTCTCTCACCCTCTAAAATAAATAAATAAACCGTAAAGCAATTTTTTTAAAAAAAATGCAGAGAATAAAAACACAACGAAAAGACTGCTTTAAATCCCCTGTTCGACTTGTTAATCACTTTTGGAAGAAGCACGAGGAGGCTGGAAAAGTAAGGTTATTCAGTGGGCCAGTTCAGGAGACGCGTTGCAGCATTTAAGTGACGAACGAAGAGTCAATTAGCAAGCCCCGCCTTCCCCCTTTGCAGCGGCTACTACCTGCACCCAGGTAAGGGGGTAAGAAAGAGGCAGAGTGGAGAGCAGAGGAACAGGAGAAAGTGGGGTCCGGCGCTGAGAAGCTGGAAACGAAACTGGAACCCTGGTGAAATTGCGAGGAAGGCGTGGCAGGACAGCAGGAGCAAAGAATGAAAGGGTGCTGGGGTGAAGCGCTGCCCAGGCTTCGATGACAGCTGGGCTCCACGTTGACTCTCAGGGGAGAGGGCGACCTCGGAACCTTCCATTGTGCGCGCCCCTCCGCTCCCCCGTCTCCACTCCCCACCCCGCCCCCGCCCCCGCCCGAGCCCGAGCCCGAGCCTCGCAGCTGCGGGGCCGCAGCGCCGTGGCCGCCAGTGCCTCCCATTTGCCCAAGGTAGGAGACAGGGTGCTCAGCCCTCCTCCGACGCTCCCTCACCGGATGAAGACCGACGTCGCCCGGCCTTCCCCTTGTCCATCTTCTCCTCCTGCTGCTGTAGTCGCAGTTGCAGTCGCTGTCACCTCAAGACCCCTCAGGCTGGGGGAGGGAGGGGGAGGGGAGAGAAAAAAAGAAACAGGAAAGTGTCAACCGCGCTTGCGCAAGCGTCGTCGTGTGCCCTCAGACCGGAAATCAGCGTCCCTCCCACCTCCACCCCGAAATTGCTTCCTGGCACTTGTTTTCTCTGCGGGTTGCTGCTTGGAGTGTGGTTTTTTTCGTTGTTGTGTTTGTTTTTGTTTGTTTGTTGTTTTGTTTGTCTTAGTGGCGTGGTGTTTATTTTTTCATTGTCTGCCCTAGTGACAAAGTAAGTCTGGGTGCGAAGTTTTAACCCGAGATCTTAAAAGGCTTTGCTGACTTGAAGACTAGCTAGACTAAAAAACGGGGAGGAACATTTGAGATCTTGTCCCCTGGCGAGCTCCCTGGCATATGTCCTCAGTTTGGCTCAAATAAACTCTTATAAAAATTATAACAAGAAATAAAAAACAGCCGGGCAGTGTTGTTCAGTGGATTGAGCATGGCTCCGTGGACTGAGAGGTCCCCTTCCACTGAGAGGTTCCCCCATCGATTCCCGATCAGGGCACATGCCTGGGTTTCCCCTGGATCCCCAGTAGAGGGCGTGCAGGAGGCAGCCGATCAGATGTTTCTGTCTCACATGATGTTTCTATCTCTATCACTTCCTTTCTCTCAAAAAAAAAAAAAAAAATCAATAAACACTTTTTTTTTTTTAAAGTAGGAAAAATAAAAAAACGGGAAACTTTAGGAACTCCACCAGTTCACTGGATCTTCTGAGGTAGCCCCAGAAATATGAGAATAAAACGTTATTCCTTTTGCAGTATTATTTTCCTCAAGGTCTCTCCTATATATTTGTCCTCACCAAGCTTCCTCAAACTGGGAAATAAATTAGGTCAGCTGAGGGGGGGGAAAAGTCAGGATCTATTTAAAATTCAAGGTTCTTAGTTTAAAGTGGGGAAGGACATAAGCTGAACATCAATATTTTAAAACAAAAGGCTGAAATGATTAAAAGTGGGCAGGTATAAACTGGAATTCATTCAACTAAACTAACTTTCATTATTGTACTTCAGGACATAGCCTTGTCCTCAATGAACTCAACTTTTAGACTGATTTTTTTTTTTTTTATCCTTTCAAAGGGCCCATCAGTTTAGAAAATTGACCTATTTGGCCATAATGAACCATTATTTGGCCATATTTGAATCATTTTTTTAATGTTTAAGTTTTAATCACAGTAACTTGAACAAAATTCAGCAGAGCACTGTAGTCAGAGGCAAAATGATTAGACTTGAACTGTTCCAAGCTAGAAGGAACCCTGGAGATCCTTCAGTTTAATATCAGCTCCCCTCTACCCACTTTACCAACGTCAACAAAGGGACTTTCCCAGATCACCACTAAAGCCCAGACTCCTGCTTATTGAGTCCTGCGTCTTAATTACTGTGTGGTCTATGCTGAAATCTAGGTAAGCCTCCAGGTGCTAAGGCCTATTGGGCTAGGGGGAGTGCCTTACAGGGCAGGAATGACTGAAAAGCAGCAATACTTAAAGGGTTGCTGAGATGGAAATTCACTCCAAGGATTTCATTTTGAGGCACTCGTTTATTTGTTTAACAAATAAAAATTTTGCTTTCTGAAAAAATATCTGAATTTTAAGTTTACTGATGAATCAACCTTTTTAACTGACTAATTTAATTAACACAAGAACTGAACCAGCTTAGCCAATTTTTTGGGAAACAAATTAACTGCAAAAGATGGAAATAGAGCTGAGAGATGAAAACATAAAAAAGGAAAGTGTAAGTAATCCTAATCCCTTTCCACCCAAACTAGCAGCTTCCATAAAAGTGTTTTAAACTTTAGCAGTAAGAAGTAAACTTATGAGAAATGAAATTATAAGAAGTTAATCAAATTATTCAGCTTGCTAATATATAATTTAAACTTGCCACTAAACTAAATATAGTGTTTCTGCTAATAAAGACTTAGTAAGCCAGTTTGTTTCTTTGAATTGGAGCTTGTTTTGAATAACATATTTGAAGATAAATGACCTTTGAGCTCGAGAATTTCAAAGAATAGCAGGAAAAGACAAAGAACAGTATACCACTTTTAACCAATATTTTTATTGTTTTAGCTTGAACAATCTCTACTACATAGTTCACTGTATTGCAAACAACTAAAGGACTAAAAAGTTCAGTTTCTACTTTTCAGGGAGTCATATAACAATCTCATTTTGCCTTTTATGAAAGACTAATTAAAGGACCTTTTATCTTACCATGTTTTGTGCTGTTCAGAGGAAAGCTTCCTTATTTAAAAAATATGAAGACCCCAAAAAGTGATGATTTTTCTTAGTATATTTGTGGATAAGGTCATTTCTTTTATGTATGGTTTAGCTCACACTGTTTAGAGCCGGGTTTTGGGGTTTTTTTAATTAATTTTTTTATTTTTTTTAGAGAGTCAGAAACATCGATTCGTTGTTCCACTCATGTATTCATTCATTGGTTTCTTCTTGACCGGATATTGAACCCACAACCTTGGGTTATCAGGAGGATGCTCTAACCAACTGAGCTACTCAGCCAGGGCTAGAGCCTTTAAAATTAAAATCATTTGAAATTAGCCTTGGACGGCGTTGCTCAGTGGTTAGTGCACCGGCCCATGCACCAAAGGGTCTCAGATTCCATTCCCAGTGAAGGACCAGTACCTAGGTTGCAGGTTCAATCCCCAATGGTCGGGCACTTGTGGGAGGCAACCAATCCATGTGTCTCTCTCACGCTGATGTGTGTGTCTCTCTCTCTGTCTCCCACTTTCTCCCCCTCCCTCTAAAAAAAAAATCAATGGAAAAAAATATTCTCAGGTGAGGAACAAACAAACAAACCTCAAAAAAATTTTGAGATTAGAAATCCATCAGCCCAGCATTTATAAGAGGAAAGAGGATGGACTGGTTTGATCTTAATGGGTTTGGTTCTTTATTAAGTATTAGAAGAGTGTATTAAGTATTTAAATTAGGTATTCTCATTGTATTTTTGTTTTAAAAGCAGTGGGTATGGTTTTAACAGTTTCAAGTCATAGAGACAGTGTGAAATTAATCAACCCTTTATTTTACTCCTAACAGTTTCTTTGAAGAGAAATTAATGAAATCTACAAAAGCCCCTTTCTCATCACAAGTGAATTAACTTTAATCCTCATGGGAGGACATGTTTTCACTGATTTTTGAGAGACAGGAGGAGAGATTTGATTTGGAGAAGTGTGTCATGGTGCTATTCACCTCATTTTCACTAGTAGTTGATTTTTTTTTTTAAACTTATCTTTATTGTTGAATGTATTACAGATGTTCCTCATTTCTCCCCCATTGACTTTCCTCCCCATTCCCGCCCCCCTCCTGCCTTTCCCCACACTGTTGTCTGTGTCCATTGGTTATGCATATATACACATAAGTTCTTTGGTTTATTTCTTCCCACCCTCCTACCCCCCTTCCCTTTGAGGTTTGTCAGTCTAACAACCAATTTGTACTTCTTAATCCCTTCACCTTTTTCACCCATTCCCCCAACCCCTCTCTCACCTGGCAACCAACAAAATGTTCTCTATATCTATGAGAATGTTTCTGTTCTGCTTTTTCATTTTGTTTGTAGATTCAATTGTCGATAGATATGTATTCATTGCCATTTTGTTTGTTCATATTTTTTATCTTTTTCTTCAAGAAGACCCTTCAACATTTCATATAATAATGGTTTGGTGGTGATGAACTCCTTTAGCTTTTCCTTGTCTGGGAAACTCTTTATATGGCCATCGATTCTAAATGGCAGCTTTGCAGGATAGAGTAATCTTGGTTGTAGGTTCTTGCTTTCATCACTCTGAATGTTTCTTGCCACTCCCTTCTGGCCTGCAAAGTTTCTTTTGAGAAATCAGCTGACAGTCTTATGGGAACTCCCTTGTAGGTAACGAACTGCTTTTCTCTTGCTGCTTTTAAGATTGTCTCTTTGTCTTGAACCTTTTGCATTTTGATGATGATGATGTGTCTTGGTGTGGGCCTCTTGGGATTCATCTTGTTTGGCACTCTCTGTTCTTCCTGGACTTGTATGTCTGTTTCCTTCACCAAGTTGGGGAAGTTTTCTGTCATTATTGTTTCAAATAGGTTTTCGATTTCTTGTTCTCTCTCTTCTCCTTCTGGCACCCCCAAGATGCGAATGTTGGTACGCTTGAAGTTGTCCCAGAGGCTCCTAACACTATCCTCATTTTTTTGGATTATTTTTACTTTTTGCTGTTGTGATTGGGTGTTTTTTGCTTCCTTATATTCCAAATCGATGGTTTGCTTCTTGGCTTTACCTACTCTACTATTGAATCTCTGTACACTATTCTTTATTTCAGTTAGTGCCTCCTTCATTTCTGACTGTGCCTCCTTCATTTCTGACTGCTCCTTTTTTATGCTCTTGAGGCCCTCACTAAGTTCACTGAGGTTCTCACTAAGTCCATTGAGCATCCTTTTATAAGCAGTGTTTTGAACTCAGCATCTGTTAGGTTGCTTATCTCCATTTCGCTTAGTTCTTTTCCTGGAACTTTGTTCTGTTCTTTCATTTGAAACCTGTTTCTTTGTCTCCTCATTTTGGCTGCCTCCCTGTGTTTGTTTCTATGTATTACTTAGCGAGAGGTATGGGACTAGCTGAGACCATATGCTGCTTGTTTGAAAGAATTTAGGAAAAGCTGAAGCAGAATCCAAGACAGGCCAATCCTATGATAAAGCAACTGGCAACAGCTTGGGTGGGCCTGAAAGTGGGTGGGGCGGGGCCTCAGGGAATCACCAGGGTGGGGCCAACAGTGTGAGCCAGGTTGCTGGAGTCCCAGATATGGCAGCATCTGCCGGCCCAGGGAAGGACTCACCAAAGGAACAAAAGCCTCTGATAGCACATCTGTCCAGGAGAAAGCTGTCTCTCCAGACCTCACTCCAATGCCAAACAACTCAGTTCTTCCCCATATGACTCTGATGCCTTTTAAGCTGCCTCCCCCACGCTGGAGCCTGGAGGGTGAGAGTCCGAGTAAGTCCGCATGCCGGCCCTTTAAGAGGAGCTGCCGGGGGCTCCAGCCGCCTCAGCCTCAGTTCCTGCTGGTTTTTCCAGCCAGAAGTTATGGGGACTTCTCTTCCTGGCACTGGAACCCTGAGCTGGGCGCCTGGTGTGGGACAGGGACCCCTCAGTCCTCAGGGAGAACCTTCCCAGCCGAGGTGTCCTCCTAATTTTTATCCGCCACACGTGGGTGTGGGACCAGCCTGTCGTGCCTCCGCCCCTCCTACCAGTCTCGATGTGGCTTCTTCTTTAATTTTGTAGTTGTAGGACTTCCATTCAGCTTGATTTCAGGCGGTTTTGAATGATGGTTGTTCTGTAGTTTAGTTGTAACTTTGATGTGGTTGTGGGAGGACGCGACACCGCGTTTACCTACGCCGCCATCTTGACCAGAAGTCAGTAGTTGATTCTTCTTTAAAATATTGAAAATTTTTATGTGAAGGAAGTCTTTCTTCCACAGATAAATGAAGTAACATGTGATTAATGAAAAGATGACGATAGGTGTTGGGTTTCAAAGATAACTTCCCTCTTTTTTTAAGTTGCCTTCATTTCTATTAAATTTATTGGGGTAACATTGGTTAATAGGATCATATAGGTTTCAAGTGTACATTTCTGTGATATATGATCTGTATTTGCCTTTGGGTGGTGGAAACTTCCCTTTTAAGGCAATCAATATTTGCAACTGCCCTAAAATGGAATAGCCTGTTCCCAGAAGTTATGAAAACCTGCAGTAACTCAGGGTATTTGAGCAGTAATCTTTTGTCCAGGAAGCTATAGAAGGAATAGTATATGCACAAACCTTTAACTTGAGATCCCTAAACTGTCATTTGGCCCTGGGACTGAGCCCAAGGTATTCTGTACATAAAATGTGTTTATTTAGCATTTCTACACCTTAATATATTTTGTTAATTTTAATAGAAAATTTTATTTCATGTTATAATTTAGTAAAATTGAGACGTTAGGTAGTCTCATCTTTTTTTTTTTTTTTTTTAATCCTCACCCGAGGACATTTTTCCATTTTTGTTCAGATAGAGTGGGAGGGAGAGAGAGGAAGAGAGAGAGAGAAACATCGACGTGAAAGGGACACATCGAGTGGCTGCCACCCGCTCGACCAACCAGGGCCGGGGACAAACTGTAACCGAGTACATGCCCTTAGCGGGAACCGAACCCGGGCCTCTCTGGACCGCAGGCCGACGCTCTAACCGCTGAGCCAAACCAGCCAGGGCAGTCTCATCTTCTTTATCCTTTAACTTTTGGTACCCACTTACCTCTCCATAATCCAAATCCAGACGCATAGGATCTAGGATTGGACAAAGTCAGTAAATCCAAAATGTAGCTGTCAGAAATACTTGGGAGCAACTTTTTTTAAATTACCTATTTCCAAGTCCTACCTCAGACCTTTTGAATCAGAATCTCCTAGAAGTGTGGTCTAATCTGTATGTTTAAAAGGTTTGCCAAGAAAATGTATCAGGTTGTTGTTGTTTTTAAGTATAAAACTAAACTAAACTATAGGCCCTTGGGCTGCACACTGAGTAGATAAAATCATAAAGAAATACAAAGTAGTAGTTACTTTTGAAGGGCGGCATAGAGCACTTGAAGGCACATTAGGGATGTCTGGCAAAGCCAGGCTAGGGTTGTTAACAAGGGTGTTTCTCTTTTTTGTTTATTTGTTTGATGAACAAACTTTAATCACCTAACAAATATGCAATCAAATTTGAGACTCCTCTCACTCCAGGAACCTCCTGTCTCAGTTCCTCTACCCAAAAGCAACTGCTGTTAATGGTTTCTTGTGCATCTTTTCAGAAACAAGACATTTTCTATCCACACAAACATATGTGGTCCCCTACTTTTTTTGCTCAGTGACAGCTGTGTGGTGTTTCTCTTTATAATAGTTCACTAAACTATTAATTTTGAAAACTTTCCTAGGGGATTCTGTTGCATACTCAAACTTGGGAACCCCAAGATTTGGTGTCATCTGATTTTTCTCTTTCTGTCCCCAGTATCCTATTTTCTACAGGTTTTTGTCTCAGGAGGATTAAATTCAGTTTCTTTCGTCTTTCCTAGAGACAGGTAGGAAGGGGGTAGGAATACTATTTAGTTTGCTCTTTTTTGAACACCTGCATATATAATTTAATAAGCTCTATCATTTTCTACTATTTTCTACATTTGCTAAATGGAATTGTATACAGGCATAATTATTTTTCTTTTAAAAAACCTCATAGTTGCATTCTGTGTTGGAAAAATAAAAATAGTGCTTCTTTTGTACAAAATAGTAATTGTTTTGCTTAAAATGTTTTCCAGTGGGTTTTTTGTTTTGTTTTGTTTTGTTTTTCTAAGTACATTTGTTAATGCATGCTTATTTTTTAAGTATTTTTAGATATTTAAATATTGTAGAGGTATCCTTCATTCTGTGCTTCTTAATGGCATAGGATATACAAAAAGACTTCTTCCTTAAATATACCAACAGACAGTAATTACTGTAATAAGGTATTACTATGTAACCAGGAGCTAAGGGGAAATAAATGTTTATTACTATTGAGTACAAAGTTACAATTTGCAGATGAAAATGTTCTGTGGATTGATAGCAATAATGGTTGCACAATAATGTGAATGTGCTTAATGCCACTGAACAGCACACCTAAAAATGGTTAAAATGTTAAATTTTAGTATATTTTGCCACAATTAAAAATAATAACCAGCCCTAGCCAGTTTGGCTCAGCGGTTAGAGCGTCAGCCCACGGACCAGAGAGTCTTGGGTTTGGTTCCCACTAAAGGCACATACCTCTGTTGCAGTTTGTCCCCGACCCCAGTTGGGGTCATGTGGGTGGCAGCCAGTTGATGTGTCTCTCTCACATCAATGTTTCTCTCTCTCTCTTCCCCCCTCTCTCCCTCCCTCTCTATCTGAAGATAAATGCAAAAACTGTCCTCAGGTGAGGATAAAAAAATAATAATAATAATAATAATAACCACATCTACAACAAAACATAACAGCTGTGTCACCACCTAATCCAGATTACTAGAAGGACCTAATTTGAAATTCTCATTAATTATTGTATACTATTCTCCTTTTTTTATTTCATTAAATGTGAAATGACTAGACTACTTAATTTAAGAAACTAAGTGTCTAACAAATGCCCTCACTAAATTTTTGATGAATGAATGAAATAAACAGTCAAATACTATGCATTTTTAAGATCACTGGTAAAAATTAATCTTCTCTCAGGCTCTTAGAACTGCTTGAGTCACTTTACCTTTGAAAACCTTACTTCTCTATAAAATAAATATATTAGCTACGAATATCAGTAATATCCCTTGTAGCTCTAACAATCTTATTCTTGAAGCTAAACTATCTTATTCCAATCCATTCTTTAAAAAACTAAGCACGTAAAACAGTTTGATTCTCTCCTTTGTTTTAATGGACCATCTTGATTTGCAAAAGAGAAAACAAATATATATATGCATAGGATATTCTCTAAAATAATTCATAAATTGACTTTTTAAAAATTTATTTATTTTAGAGAGAAGAAAGGAAAGAGAGAGAGAGAAGCATCCATTTGTTGTTCCACTTATTTATGCATTCACTGGTTGACTCTTGTATGTGCCCTGACTAGGGATGAAATTGGGGTATTGGGATGATGCTACAACCAATGGAGCTGTCTGGCCAGGGCATAAATTGACATTTATTAACTTTAGAATTATAGAAAAAGTCTCTTAAATTTTTTTAAGCTATGCATGCATCTTTCTCCTGTATATACAGCTACAGGACTTTTGCCCTTCCTTATGCCCTTAGCAAAAATCTAAAATTCTAACAACAATATTTAATTGCCTACTATTCACCAAGCACTATTCCAAGAACTACAGCTACAGTAGTGAACAAAACAAAGTCCTTGTCCCTGCTTTCATGGAACTTACATTCTAATGGGGGGAAACAGACAATAAGCAAGTATATGTCAGTTGGTACTAAGTGGGAAAAGAAAAGAAAGGGGGGAAAAGAAAATGAAAGAAAAAAGGAGAGAGAGAGAAAGAAAAGGAAAGAAAGAAAGAATGAATCATAGATAAGGAGTGAGAAAGGCTTAGAGGGGATTGCCCTTTCAGATAGAATGCTCAGAGAAAGTTTCTCTGATCAGTTAACAGGTGGACAGGAACTTTAAGGAAATGATGCCCTATAGATGTCTAGGGGAAGAGTGTTCCAAGCTGTGAGCGTAACAAGGGGGAATGCCACTAAACAGGAGCTTTTTCCACAAGTTGGAGGCTAAGAGGCCAGGTGTGGCTAGAGTGAAGTAAGCAAGAGAATGGTAGGAAATGACACCTGAGAAAGAGCTAAGAGCCAGGTCATGTAGCTAGATGAGTAAGAAAGTGAGAGAATGGAAAGAAATGACACTGGAGAGCTAAGGGCCATGTGAGACCTTGTAGGCCATGGTAAGACTTATTCTTTTATTCTGAGTGAGAGGGGAAACCATTGAGAATTTTGAACAAGGGTGTGAGATCCTATGTGAATATTTTGAAAAGATAGTTCTGGTTGCTATGTGGAATCAGACTGCAGGGAGATAAAGAGCTTATGCTACTTGTTGGAAATGAGCTGTGGATTGCCAGTGTCAGTGGTAAGAAATTAAGGAGAGTATTAATGTATTTGTTAAGAACATGAATTTTAGCCCTGGCCAGTGTAGCTCAGTGGTTGAGCATCGACCCATACACCAAGAGGTTGCTGGTTCGATTATTGGTCAGGGCACATGGCCAAGTTGTGCACTGGATCCCTTGTTGGGGTGGGGGGGCCATGCAGGAGGCAGCCAATCGATGTTCTTTCTCATCGATGTTTCTATCTCTCCCTTCCTCTCTTTCTAAAAGCAATAAAGAAAAAAAAGAAAAGAACATGAATTTTTGAGTCAGGCACCCTCAGTACCCAATTGTTTATTTAATAGTTGTTTGGCTTTAGGGAAAGCCACTTAACCTTTTAAAGCCTTTTCTTTTCCCTTTAGACTTTGTCTGCAATAATTCTAAATTAATTTCTTAGCTGCTTTTTTCCTTCTCAAACATCAGAATAACCATATCATTTATTATTAAATTGATCATTACCTACACTGGCATCCCCTGTATAATTTACTAAATGCTTACTGTAGAAATAAAGACCAATAAAATAAGAAAAGCAAAACCTATTTATTCTGAGTCCCCAGTAGCAGAGACTCAGAGGCAGGCAGAGGAGTGGGAAAGCTTTATAGCAGAAAGGGGAAAGCAAACTGGCATGGGGAAGCTGTAGGCCCGCTAACCAGAAGTGGGTCATCCTGTGATTGGTTAGGGAGTGCATATCTGAGAAATCTTGTAGGTTCTAAATTGAAAGTGAGGATTAAAATTAGGAAAGTGATGCCCTGGCCGGTTTGGCTCAGCGGTTAGACTACAGGCCTGCAGACCAAAGAGTTCCACAGGTTCAACTCCGGTCAAGGACGTGTACCTCAGTTGCGGTTGGTCCTGCCCTGGTCAGTTGATGTGGCTCTCTCACATTGATGTTTCTCTCCTCTCTTTCTCTCCCACTCTATCTGAAGATATATGGGGGGTAGAGGGGAGTATCCTTGGGTGAGGATTAAAATAAAATAAAATGTGTAGAAAAGTAAATAAATAAAATGAGGAAAGTGAGGGGGGAAAGGAGGGACATTTGTAATACTTTCAACAATAAAGATAAAAAATAAAAATTAGGATGCTGTGCCGGCTGGGCCTGCAGCTCGGGGTTTGGTCCCGCAGTTTGCGTCGGCCCCTACTGGCGGTGCCAAGCGCCCCACTCTGCCAGTGTGGGCGGTGGCCTCAGTCTCTGCGGTTAGCCCAGGCGGCGTGGCTGCTACGAGGCCCTGGCCACTTCAGTGCCGGTGCAGGGCGCGGAGGAGCTGCTGCTCGGCTCGCCTGCCTTGGTGGGGCAGGAGCCTTCTCACCACCGTGGCCCTGCGCGGCGCCGTCACACTGCCCCTAGTGGCCTACCAGCGCTACATCCTGGCCAAGGTGAGGGGCGCGGAGCCGCACGTGGGACCTGCGCATCCACCTCCGCGCTAGGTGGAAAATTTGCAACCAGAAATAAAAAACATTGCACAGCATCTTAACCAAGAAGTTGCAATTGGTACAAATCAGTTGGGGTGGGCCAAAAGAGTTGCTAGGCTCACTTATCTAAAGAATATGCGGAGGCTTGTTTCTGAGCTGTATGTTCGGGATAACTGCCACCCTTTCAAAGCCACAGTTTTGGTCTGGATTCAGCTTTCAATGTGGATCTTCATGTCTGTTGCTCTCCGGCATTTTAGCACAGGAGCAATGCACTCAGAAGCAGTTAGCTTCTGGTGGGGTCCTGTGGTTTCCTGATCTCACTGCACTGGATTCCACTTGGATTCCGCCTGTCTCCGTTGGTGTCATCAATTTATTAATAGTAGAGATTTTTGCTCTACAAAAAATAGGAATGTCTCGCTTTCAGGCATACATTACCTGCTTTGTTCGGGCAGTATCGGTGCTGATGGTTCCGATTGCTGCGACAGTGCCTTCATCGATTGTTCTCTATTGGCTATGCTCCAGCTTCATGGGCCTTTCACAGAACTTACTGCTACGTTCTCCTAGGTTTGGCCAACTTTGCTGAATACCATTGACCAAGAGAGATTCAGACACTCCTTATATAAGGATCTCTTTGCTGCCTTTTATGCCAAGTTCATTTCAAGAAAATGACATACTTTTTGGCAATTTTGAAAGAGTTACAAGTGTCACTACCACCTTAATATACTTAGAAGATGTATTCAAATATGATTTAATTTGCCTTTATTTAAAATCATGAACTCTGTGAAGTACTGTGGGTTAAAATATAATCCAGTTATATTTGATAATACTTAAAAAATTTTTTTCTTTATTGATTTGAGAGAGAGAGGATAGAAGAAGAAGAGAGAGAGAGAAATATCGATGAGAGAGAACATCAACTGACTGCCTCCTGCATGCCCTCCACTGGGGATCGGGCCCACAACCTGGGCATGTGCCCTGTCCAGGAATCGAACCAGGGACCTCTTGGTGCATGCGTAGACACTCAGCCACTGAGCCACACCGGCCAGGTCTTAAAATCTTTTAAATGCTGGAAATGTAGTATATCTAATTGTATCATAAGAATATAAAATTGTCTGGCTCTGTTCATAAAATTACAACTTGCTAGAGGTGGTAGAAGTCTGGAGAACAGCACTAGATATTGAATGATGTCAAATTGTACTGAACAGTCCCACACATTAAAATTTTATAAAACGAGAGAAAAAATAAAAAAATAAAAATTAGGAAAATTGTCAGTTATTAATCAATTCCTGGCTATTTGGGGCCAACTGTAACAGAATCTACTGTTATAATTTAACTTCCTGGTCACTAGAGGTAGTAATCTGACTTCCTACAAGCCTGATTTACAGCAGGCTAGCTTTCTGAGCTGTTCATTATAAATAAAGTGTTGATTTCTTGGGCAAGTTGTTGCAGGTTGTGGGTCAAAGTTCTATTTTTATATATGTCTGGCTATTGTCCCTTAGTATGTTCAGTCTCTCATTACTTCGCATCATTCACAATTATTTTGAGTTAAAGTCTTTACCATAGACTAAAAGGTTAACGTCTTTGTGAAGTGCTTACTTTAGCATTATTTCCCACCAGAAGAATTTAGCGAGCTGAATTTTGTTTTTGTTTTTGTTTTTTGTTAATCCTCACCCAAGGATATTTTTCCACTGATTTTTAGACAGAGTTGAAGGGAGGGAGGGAGGGAGTGAGGGAGGGAGGGAGAGAGGGAGAGAGGGAGGTAGGGAGGTGATGGGGAGACAGAGAGAGAAAGAGAGAAACATCAATATGAGAGATCACATTGACTGGTTGCATCCTGAGCGACCCCAACTGGGGCCAGGGAGCAAACCTGCAACCCAGGTACGTGCCCTTGACAGGGAATCGAACCTACGACCCTTCTGTCTACACTCTAACCTCTGAGCCAAACCAGCCAGGGCTGAAAATTTTATTTTTTTCTAGCACTAACATATTGTTTATTTTTACTTTCAGTGGTTACAAATGACACAGGAACTGAGCTTCCAAAAATTTATTCAACAATCTGACTTACTAGAAGAACTTAAATATGACTTCAATGAAAAAGCTGAGTTGAGACACATTGAGACACAAAGGCCTTTTGTCTTTAACTATTATAAAAATGTCCCTGAGAGGAATAGCAAGCGCTACCAGGCCCTTGGCCATTTGCTTGAAAAATACATTTATGAGCTTTTGGAGAAAGTATGCAAATTACAAAAAGTATACATCTCACCAGAGACTGATAAGGAAGCAAGAAGCTTCTTTTTTATGAGTGAGAGAGCATTAACAAATCATCATTCTGCTCTTCTTGTCCTTCTTCAAGACCATGGGGTCTTTCGAGCTGGTCAATGGAGTCAGCAGGCAATAATACATCATGGTCTACAACATGGAAGTCAGATACCATGTATTCAAATGGCATTGCAGGCACATTATGATGTAATTGTGCTAAACCCCAATGACAATTTTGTGGACCTAAAGATGGCAAAAGAGCAGAAAGGCCTTTTAACACAAAATATTGAGTCCTCTTCCCTAAAAATGGTTCAAACTGAGAGCTTGGTATCTCTCCAGCAGCCTCTCCAATGTATTCCAAAAGGAGGCAGCAACACCCCTGAAGAACACATGGCTTACATTTGGGATTGCTTCATTTCAAAGACTGAAGGCAAGGATGTTGCCTTCATTGTACATGGTTATGGAGGCTTGGTTTTTATGGACTTGCTTGTTCATAGGAAGTGGGAAGTGATGAGCAAAGTATATGCTGTTGCACTTATTGATTCTCAGCATCATGTAAGACACCAGCTGGGAAGTGATGTACAGTTATCAGCATGGATAAAACACCACTGCCGTGAATGGGTGACAAGTCCTAAGCCTTTGGATAGACCTGCAACTACTGTTTTGAAGAAGGAGTTTCCTATGGTTTCTGCTGGTACAGAAAAACATGACTTAGCCATTTCCTCTAGCCTTCAGTCAGTTTTCAAATACTTTAAAAAAGCTCTGAAAGCCAAAGCAACTATTAATTTTTCTCATGTGCCAATAGTAACTAGAAGCTCCACAAAAATAAAGCAAAGTGCTTAAGTTACTTTCTTGTCGTGTATAATTGTTTTTTGGCCCACTAAAACTTTAGATACTAGAAGAAAAGGAACACTTCTAGCTCACACACAGAATTGTATTTTGGATTAAGGTTAATTTTTCTAAAGTGAATATGTTCTCTTTTGTGTCCTATTAATGAACCAGGAAGTCAGATACCATCATTAATATTTTACAGTATTAGTCAAGGTAGAGGATCTTTCTTTTGAAAAGTGACTTTGTTATGGTTTAATAGAATGGCAACAAAACTGTAGTCAATAGAAATTAAATATCAAGTCAATCTTTGATTTCTATATTATTAATGCCATATTAAAATTACAAGTGAACATAAAAATTAAATATTGTAAGCAAATTCCATTCTTTGTATGTTTGTGTTCTTTTGTTTAAATTTTTTGGTCATGTGTGTGTTTATTCATACCTTCAGCTAGTATTTGAGTGTCTACTATGTGCCAGTCAATACTAGGTGTTGAGGATACTGGCAAACAAGACCACATTGCCTTTATCCATATGGAGTGTACAGTGAACAACAAACTGCAAGTGTGAAGAGTGTTAAGAAAGAAAAGGTGCCATGGAACATCTAGTGTGAGAGCTAATAAGCCTTGGGATCAAAGAATACTTCCCTGACAAAAGAAAAAGGGAAAAAAAAAAGACAAAGAATACTTCCCTGAGAAAATGGTGCTCAGTTTGAAGAACAGTAGTAGTTAGCTAGGAAAACAGTCATAGCCAAAGGAAGAGTATATGCAAAGATCTTAAGGCAGGAGGGAAAAATCCAGTTCAGCTAAAGCAAAAAATCATGAGGAAGTAGAGTTAAAGAAAACATTATTCGTTGACATTTGTTAAAGACAATAAGGAAGACGATATTCAAGAGGCATTGCTGCAATGCCGGTTTTGCAGTAAGGGATAGAGATTAGGATCAATTCCAAATACAAAGAGGAGTGGAGGAGATTTGTAGCCAAGGAGCAAGGTAAAGGTCAATGAATGCAAAATTACTAAGTGATAACATCAGGGGGTATGGGAGATTCTTGTTACACAGAATTAATAGATTCTTGCTGAAGGAAAGCCAGGGTGATATGATATTGAGAGTGGAGGATGAGCCCAACTGTTCTGGCTCAGTGGATTGAGCATCACCTCATGGACTGAGAGGTCCCAGTTTGATTCCCAGTCAGGGCACATGCCTGGGTTGCAGGCTCAATCCCCAGTGGGGGCCGTGCAGGAGGCAGCCAATCGATGTTTCTCTCTCACATCAATGTTTCTCTCCCTTCCTCCATCTCTAAAAAAATCAATGAAAACATATAAAAATGATAGAGTGGAGGATGAGGTATTTTTTTTCCCCATTTATTGATTTTAGAGAGAGAGGAAGGGAGAGAGAGATAGAAACATCAATGAGAGAGAACATCGACTGGCTACCTCCTGCATGCCCCCCACTGGGGATTTAGCCCACAACCTGGCCATGTGCCCTGACCGGGAATCGAACCAGCGACCTCTTGATGCATGGGTCAATGCTCAACCACTGAGCCACACCCGCTGGACAGGATGAGGTATTTTATCAGATACAAAGGATGATTCAATAACAAGGGTGAGAGATTTTCACTAGACTGACTCAGCAGAATTCTTACTAAAACTGTACTTAGCCAACTAAGGACAGAGTCCAACATTAGGGCCGAGTTGAAAGGAGGGCTCAGAGGTGCCAGGCTCAGATTTGGTTAAGGGGAGAGGGTTTTTTATCAGTAGCTGGAAAGTTAAGTTAGAGAAATAAGCAGAGGCAGGTAGCTTATGCAAGGCTGCATTATCCGTAGTTAAGATTTACAACTTTATTCTAATACAATGAAAGCCATTGGATGGCTTTAGACAGAAGAATATTATCAGATTTACATTTTATAAAGAATATCCTGACTGCAGTTTGGAGACTATCTTAGAAAGAGGACAAGATTAGAAGCAGGGAGACCAAATTAATTTTGTCAGTAGTATGAGAAATATTTAATACTCCTAATGAACAACATTCTGTGATTGATTGGAGGTCAGAAATTAGAAGGAAATGGCAAGGATTACTCCCAGATTTTTGGCTTGAGTATTGAGAAATACTATTTGCTGACATAGGGACTACTAGTGAAAATTATATTTTGGCTGTTCTAGAAAGTTTTAAAAAGAAAAAGCAATAGCTCACAAATTATTGTTTAGCTCTTCCCATAGATGAGTAAAAGAGGGACCTACCAGCTGGTGTGACTCACTGGTTGAGCATTGACCCATGCACCAAGAGGTCGCCGGTTGGATTCCCGGGCAGGGCACATGCCCAGGTTGTGGGCCCAATCCCCAGTGGGGGGCATGCAGAAGGCAGCTAATTGATGTTCTTTCTCATCAATGTTTCTATCTCTCTCTCCCTCCCCCCTTATTCTCTCTCTTCTCTCTCTCTCTCTCTCAAAAATCAATAAAGAAAAAAAAAATTTTTTTAAAGGAGGGACCTATACTAGACAATGCATTTGAAAAAATGACTCCGCCATTTCTACTAGAACATATAGATGTCTCTATACATAGCTATACCTAATATCTACTTTTTTAACCTAGTGTATGCTCTATTCCTGTTAGGGCTGAATGTGTATATACCCCAAAATTCATGTTGAAATCTTAACCTCCAATGTGATAGTATTAGAACATGGGGCCTTTGAGAGGTGATTAGATCATAAGAATGGAGCCCTCATGAATGAGATTAGTGCTCTCATGAAAAAGACTCCAGAGAGCTCCCTTCCACCATGTGAGGACACAGCAAGAAGAAAACCATCTGTGAAGCAGTAAGAGGCTTTAACCAGACATTGAATCTGCTGGTGCCTTGATCATGGACTTCCCAGCTGCTAGAACTGTGAGAAATAAATCTTTGTTATGTAAACCTCCCAATCTGTGATATTCTGTTATACCAACTCCAATAGACTAAGACAATTCCTTTTCAGCAAAGGCATAAGATTTCAAATTTCTCTTCTTTCTACACCTTGCACCATAATGAAGAAAAAAAAAGGCACAGAATTGTAAATCAGGATGTACAAATTTTAAATAAATCTCAGCTTTGAATAAATCATTTAATCTCTCCCAGCTTTCATTTCCTATTTTGTAAATGAGGTGAGTTTTGAAGCCCTCTCCAAGATAGTCTATCTAGAATATACTTAATTCACCTAATTGAAAAGCACAAAAAGAGTAAAAAATTAAAGTGTCACCATTAAAGCTATTCTATCTTGCATTTACTTAACTGAAAGTTGATATTTCTCATAGCACCCCAATTACTATTTAATCTGGTAGTCAGGTGTGTTACTTATCTATTGCTGCATAATAGTTTACCCCAAAACTTGGTGGCTTAAAACAAACATTTATCTCCCAGTTTCTGTTAGTTAGGAATTCAGGACTATCTTAGTTGGGTGATTCTGGCTCAGGATCTCAGGAGAGAATACAGTAAAGGTGGATGTGCAGAGATCTGAAGCTTGACTGGATATTGGCAAGAAGCCTTAGTTCCTCACCATATGGACCTCTTACATAGGCTGATTCTGTTAAAGAAAAAGTTATTCTGACACTTGTTAAAAATGGTAAGAAAGACTTTATACAGGGATATTGCAATAGGAAGGAGTGATCAGGCTCAACTCTGAATACAACAAAGACAGCTGGGAATTTATAGCCAAGGAGTAGAGTGAGGGGATCAGTGGATGGAAAATTACTGAGAGGAGACATCAAAGGTAGAGGGATTCTTGCTAAAGGCAGGCCAAGGACTTAGATATCAAGGGTGGGGAGATGAAGTAGCAGGACTCTTGCTAAGACTGAGCTGTGCAGGTCTGACAAGGATCAGGTGTTACACACGAGGCCTCGGTTGTGAGGTTGTGGACTAGTCCAGAAGAGAACTCAGAAGAGCCTAACTAAAGTTTGATCCAGGAGAAAGTCTTTGTCACTTGAGTGTCCTCTCAACATGGTCACCACCTTCCTCCAGGTCATGGTGGGTAGTCATGCTTCAGGCCTATAACTTCCCTAACAAAATGTTATTTTTGCCTTAAGCCCTGTATACTGTTTTTGTGCATCTAAGTGAATGCACCTTTCAAATGCTTCTTTTTTAGACCTCTGGGAAGTATAACCACCTTCAAGAGAGTACATTGTATTGTTAACTATCTTGTAATCCAATAATAGATATTTCCCTGTGTTGTTTTCTCCCACATTCATTGTTCATGTAACTCTTCCTTACCTTCCCTCCTTAATTCCAAATATATAAAAGAAACTGCAAAACTGTCATTTCCCAAAGAGTTTGAGATCTTGCTTTCTGGCATTTCAGCAGTTTGGCTCAAGTAAACCCTTTTTAAAAATCTCTGCAGGATCACTCTGGCCGGGTAGCTCAGTTGGTTAGAGCATTGTCCCAATACACCAAGGTTGTGTGTTCGATCCCTTATCAGGACTCATATAAGAATCAACCAATGAATGCATAAATAAGTGAAACAACAAACTGATGTTTCTCTCTCTCTTTCTGTCCCTTTCTCTCTCTCTCTCTCTCTCTCTCTCTCTCTCTCTCTCTCTCTCTCTCTAAAAATCAGTAAACTAAAAAAAAATTTTTTTAATCCCTACAGGTTCTAAGGTTTCTTACTTGGACAATCCAAATAAAGGAACAAGCAGGAAACTGCACTGCCTTTTATGACCTACTCTCCGAAGTTGCATGCTGGTCCACTTTTTTCCTACTTGCTAGAAGTGATTCACTAAGTCCAAGGGAAGGGGAATTAGGCTCCACTTGAAGAGAATGTCAAGGAATTTGGGGACATGTCTTAAACCACCATATCAGAAAGGTGACCAATTAAAACTAGTGGTAAAGCAGCTCAACTTAGTTATAAAATTATCTTTGCTCTGGAAGCAGATTTATCTCATTGTTTTAAATTTTTCTTTTTTGATAAACAGCTTTATGTATTTAGAAACTGGTTTTCTCTTTCTCTGCAAAACATCAGCACTCTTGCCACAGACAAATGTTAGTGTTGAAAACAAAGCTTATTTTAAGCTGTCTCTCCCAGGGGCCACCCTACTGTTATTTCCTTACTCTGACTTCTGATGTCAATCTATTTTTGTAGCTTGAAAAAAAAGCCTGGCCAGTGTGACTCAGTGTATTAAGCGTCATCCCTTGGACTGAGAGGTCCCGGGTTCCATTCCAGGTCAGGGCACATGCCTGGGTTGTAGGCTCCATCCCCAGTAGGGGGCGTGCAGGAGGCAGCCAATAGATGTTTCTCTCTCACATAGATGTTTCTCCCTCTCCCTCTCTCTCTAAAAAAACCAATAAAAACATTTTTTTTTTTTTTTAAAAAGGGTGTGGTGGGAGACATCTCCAGTTTTTTGGCTATAAGCTGAAGCCCCGAAATGTGTCCTGGTAGATGGAAGACAGATGCCAGATATGGGAGGTCTTCAGGAAAATCCTAAGACCTTCTGAAATCATCATGTGATTTTTTTTTCCTTTCTTGTGGAAAATAGAGTTAATAGACTGTGGTCATTGTTCATAAGCAAAGTACACCAAGATTTGTGTCATTTCCCAATTCTAGACTAAACATATCTTAACAATAACAAAGAAAAACATTGTTAGCAAATTTGCTATGAAAAGTCTTTAACTGAAAATTCCCTTACTTGCTTTTCAACTTTTCTTCAAAAATGAATTCTCTAACTTTATAGTGCATTAAGATAATCTGGAGATCCTGTTAAGACAAAGATTTGGGGGCATCACTGACAGAGTTTCTGGTTCAGTAGAGTTGGAAGGTGGGACCCTAAAATTTGCATTTCTAATTAGTTCCCAAGTGATGCAGATGCTGCTGGTCTGGGGACCACACTTTGTGAAGCACTGTTAGAAAGACTAGGGATGGCCACAGTGGTAATAAAATTAAATATACCTCATGTGAGGTGTAATTTATTTATTTTTTAAGTATTTTTTAATTGATTGGTTTTAAGTGGGGGAGGGAGGGAGAGAGAGAGAGAGAGAGAGAGAGAGATGTGTTGTTCCACATATTTATGCATTCATTAGTTGATTCTTGTATGTGTCCTGACGGGAGCTCAAACCCAAAACCTTGGTATATCAGGACAATGCTCTAACCAACTGAGCTACCCGGCCAGGGCATAAGGTGTAATTTATGAAGAATTATCATCTGGCCCATAGTTCCTCCCCTAAGGAAAGCAACAAAACGGGTGTCTTACTGAGTCCATGTTTTATGACCCCCAAATTTTCTTCTCCCAAAAAAAAGCTGTCCTGGCCCAAAAATAATCCTTTTTTTTTCTTTCGATTATAGCTCCCTTTCCTAGACCTGCTTCCTATAAAAAAGCCTTCCTGTTAAGATGTCCTGCCTTCCTTCCCTTAAGGGAGAGTGGACTCACTTCAAATATTCCACTCTTAATTTCTTAGTCCCACCCTCTTTCTGCTTACAAAAATCTTCCACTTTTGAACTGGGTTGTATAATTTTTGTTGTTGTTGAGTTGTAGTAGTTCTTTACATGTTCTGGATAGTAATCCCTTATCAGATATGTGAATTGCAGTTGTCTTTTTACTCTGTTGATAGTGTCCTTTGATGTACAAAAGGTTTTAACTTTGGTGAAGTCCAAAACGTCTGTCTTTTCTTTTGTTGCCTGTGCTTTTGGGGGTCATATCCAAGAAATCATTGCCAAAACCAATGTCATTTTCCCTGTTTCCTTCTAAGAGTTTTATAGTTTTTATTCTTGTGTAACGTCTTTGATCCATTTTGAATAAATTTTTGTATATGGTTTTAGGTTAAGGGTCTAACCATGTTTTACCCTCACCCAAGGATATGTTTTTATTGATTTTTTATTTTTATTTATTAGGGGTTTTTATATGTTTTTATTTATTTTAGAGAAAGAGGAACAGAGAGGGAGAAAGAGAAAAAGAAAAAAACATCGATCGGTTGTCTCCCATACCAACCAGGGACCAAAATTATAATCTGGGCATGTGCCTTGACCAGGAATCGAACCGGCAACCTTCCGGTGCAAGAAACAACACTCAACCAGCTGAGCCACACCAACCAGAGCAGTTTTCATTGATTTTTTTAGAAAGAGAAAGGGAGAGGGAGAGGGAGAGGGAGAGGGAGAGGGAGAGGGAGAGGGAGAGGGAGAGGGAGAGGGAGGGAGAGAGAGAGAGAGAGAGAGAAACATTGATCCATTGCCTCCTGTACATTACCCAATCAGGGATCGAACCCCCAATATGGTATGTGCCCTGACAGGAATTGAACCTGCAACCTTTTGGTGTACAAGGCTCCAACCAACTGAGCCACTTGGCCAAGGCGGTTCTAACTATGTTTAGCACCATTCATTGAAAAGACTGTCCTTTCTCCAATAAATGATGTTTGTACCTTGTGTTTTCACAGTGACAACTAAATGAAAACACTTTAAAATGTGCTGGATGAAAAAAAAAATGCTGGCTAAACAAAACACTTACAGACTTGATTTTGGCCCAAAGGCCGCTAATTTACAGTAGTGCCTTAACTTCATTTTCACATTAGATTTTCTAAATGAGCTAAGGGGAGGGATGGATATTTAGTGTTGCCTGTCAGGTCCAAGCATTATACCAAGCACTGGTGATAAACTGGTCAAAATAGTAAGTTAAAGTTCTAGCACCAAGGAGTTCAAAGCTCAGTGAGACTTGAGAAAACATCGTTTTATTTTACCATTATGGGAATAAATACTTATAAATAAAGAGACTAGGTTAAGAGAAGACGATTAGCCCTGGCGGGGTATCTTCAGTTGGTTAGACCGTCAACCCCATAGCCAAGGTTTCTGTTCCCATCCCTGGTCAGGGCACATACAAGACACAACCAAATGCCCAGGCGGTGTGACTCAGTGGATTGGACTAGTCCCATGGACTAAGAGATCCCTGGTTAGATTCCGGTCAGAGCACATGCCCGGGTTGTGAGCTCTATCCCCGGGCGTGCAAGAGGCAGCCAATCGAAGTTCTCTTTCATGGATGTTCCCATCTCTCTCTCCCTCTCTCTAAACAATAAAAAATAAATAAATTAGCCCTGGCCAGTATGGCTCCGTGGTTAGAGCGTTGGCCCACAGACCAGAGAGTCCTGGGTTCGGTTCCCACTAAGGGCACGTACCTTGGTTGCAGTTTGTCCCCGGCCCCCGTTGGGGTCATATGGGTGACAACCAGTGGATGTGTCTCTCTCACATGGATGTTTCTCTCTCTCTCCCCCCCTCTCTCCCTCTCACTCTATCTGAAGATAAATACAAAAATGTCCTCTAGTGAGGATTTTAAAAAAAAAGCAACCAATGAATGCATTCCTCTCCGTTCCTCTCTCTAAAATCAATAAATGAAATAAAAAGGGAAGAGGATTACTAAGAGTTATAATTAATGCGGAAACAGAGAAAAAAAGTAAAGCTAACAAAAGAAACATAATAATGGAAGAACAGAGCAGCAACAACAAAAAACTCAGGTACATAGCCCAACTCTGCTGAAAGCGTTGTTTCCAATGGCGCAGGGGAGGGGAACCAGCCTTCGCTCCCACTGCGCCGCTTACCAGGCCTGAAAACGTCCCCCTGCGCCTGACGTCACACGACCACGCTGGAGAGAGGGCGGGATTTCCGGCTGCGCGTCAGGGGTAAGGACTGTTACTGCGGGAACTGATATACGAACTTCTGTGATCTCCCAGAAGCCGCACTTCAGCGTCCGGCGATTTCTCGGGTCCCTGCGGCTTCTCTGGTGGGAGCCACTGCCTCTGCAGTCCTGGTACCAGCGTTTCTTGTCCTCTCCCAGTGTGCGTGTTGAGGTGGGAGGACGCGGGAGACCTAAGTAACATAAGACTTAGTGGAGCATGTGCGCTGAAAGGCCCACAGTTCGGAGGAAATCCATATTCGGTGCATAACATGTTGCTCTTAATCGAAATATTGCTGGTTGGGTTCCAGATCAACTCAATAAAGCAAGTGGTAATCTTTTTGCTGGTGAAGGAGCTTGCCTTCCGTTTGTTAAAAATGCACACTGTGTAGAGCAATCAAACAAAGTCCGCCTGTACAAGTTTTGGGTGCATATATGCACACATTTCTGTCAGGGATACTATGGAGTGGGCTTGCTGGGTTGTTGGCCGTGTGTGGGGGTGGGTGTGTGTGTATATATAATTTGAATTTTGGGGAACTTTGTGCTGTCAACTTTGGGAAAAGTATCCCAGTTGTACTATGTTGGGTTGACATTGTACAGAAATTAAAAGCCATATTGGTCTAGAAACAAACATAATTTTTTCCATTTGTACAGGGGTAATGTACTGTATGAAATATGTATGGTCTTATCTGAAAGAATTTGATTACAAAAATTAATAACGTATTCTCTAATAATAAAAAAAGGAAGCCCAGTGATTTAAGAAACTATAAATAGTACAATATCTGGAACAAAAACGGTTTCCCAAAATAATATCCTTGTTTGCTTTTTTTATATTTTTGGGTTTTCATTTCTATGATATCCTGAAAATCTTTACCAGTTACAGAGGCAAAACTTTAAAAATTTTTGTTTTGAAATTAGTGTTTCTCATATTGGGGCTGAGGACTCCCAGTTAAATATTCCAAGGAGTCTAAAATAAATTGTTTTTATTGACCCAGGGTATTTATTTGAAAAATACTTGAGGAGCATTTGAGATCTTGCTCCCTACATATGTGGTCAGTTTGGCTCAAGTAAACAGCCCTGGCTGGTGTGACTCAGTTGATTGGAACCTTGTCCCATACACCAAAAAGGTGCCAGGTTTGATTCCCAGTCAGGGCACATTCTGGCACATTCAAGAGGCAACCAGTCGATGTGTTTCTTTCTCTCCCCCCTCTCCTCCTTCCTCTCTCTAGAGCTAACACCAGCCAGGGCAATACTTGGTTTTAAAATCAATTTTTAAAAATTATAAAAGAAAACAAAAAATACTTGAGTGATTTTTGAGAGTCATATACTGCCGAGCATTGAATTCAATGTTAATGTAAACATAGTCCTTGTCCTGATAGTTTACCATCTACTGGGGCAAATAAGTAAAGAGGCAGTTACAATGTAGAGTTAAAATGGTCAGGTTACATGCCCAGGTTGCAGGCTCTATCCCCAGTAGGGGGTGTGCAGGAGGCAACTAATTAATGTTTCACTCTCCCTTTCCCTTCCTTTCTCCCTAAAATTTATTAAAAATCTAAATATATATATATATATATATATATATATATATATATATATGTATATGTATATGTATATGTATATGTATATATATAGTTTGAGGTGAATTACTAGAGAGGTGTAGCTGAGGAGGTGGAGCAAAGGATGATTTCGTGAAAAACTGTAAGCCACATTTATAAGTTTGAACTTTAACCTGGCAGCAGTGGGCTCAGAAAAGCACAATGGAGAAAATATGAGTTCATTGACCAGATTTACACTTGCTCCAAATGGCTTAAAGATGAAGGAGAGCAAATCTGGAGGCTAGGAGATGCAATAAGAAAATGGGGTTGAAGAGAAGTGAATGGATGAAAAAAGTATTTAGAAAGTAAAGTGAATATAACTCAAATGGATTTGATATGCTGTGTGTGAGAGAGGACAATAATGAAATGACTCCCAGTTTCTGGCTTCAGCAAATAAATGGATAGCAGTGTCCCTTCCTGAAACAATGCAAAGGGAGGAACAGATTGGGAAGGCAAGGGGGAGAGATTATTTCAGTTTGTTGCATTTGAGGTGTCTTCTGATTCATGGTGATTGAAGCCATTGAGGTAAATCCAACCTCAGAGGGAAAATGTTTAGATTGAAAAAAGAGCTAAGGTCAGAACTCAGAGGTACATCCACCTTTAAAGGGGGTGAGGGGATGGGGCATCTGAATATCAGTGCTCAGGTCAAAGAGGCAGGAGACCCAGGAGCATGCAGAATCGTTAGAAGAAGAAAATTTTCTCTTCAAGTATTTTAGTTGCATTTTGTACAAAGTTGAATTCCTTTTTTTTTTCCTTCACATCCAGCACTAGTTTCACATTTTTAAGCATCTTCATTATTTTGTGGACATCCAGACCTTTAGTATAAAACTGTGGAGCTTATATATATTTGCCCTGATTTTGGACATTTTGTTTGGCAATAACATTATTTGCTGCAAAATAAAGTCTGAACTGGAGAAAGGAGGTTTGCTTTGTTTTAAAATCAGTAGATCTCTCTATATTTCTGTTTTAAAAACATATAAGAGCATTGGTACAGCAGCTCCTGTGCTTTTTTACCAGTTGCCATATTCTGTAACTTTCAGCCCTTTATCTTCATGTGTTGCTTGTTACGGATCTTATGTTTGGGTCTGTACAGGATGGGGCAAAAGTAGGTTTACAGTTGTAAATATGTGAAACACAGAGTTTATTCTTGTATTATTTATTAATTATTGCATTATTTTCCATGAACAACTGTAAAGCTACTTTTGCCCCACTCTGTATCTGGATTAGTATAGAATGGAGAAGAATATAGCATCATGATCTTAGCAACATCAGTGATATATTACTGTGTTATCTACTAACATTGATTTTCTGAGCCCCTAGATTCATATTTCAAAAGGATCTTCAAGGTATCCTTTTGTCTAAAGTAATCCTGAAATTCATGTCTGAAATAAGAACCCAAATAAGTTTTATACTTTTGCCGAGTGAGTGGTCATAAGTTCTAGGCAACAGGAGTCTAGGAAAAATTAATGGTGCAGCAAATAAAGTTGTACTAAGATTCCACTTTGTGTTTCAGAAATTGATTGCATTTTGATGTCTCAAATTTATACTTGCACAGTTAGTTCAGATGTTTTAAAAATCTTTACCTGACTTTTCATTACATTTTTCTTCTTTTATAGGGGTTTTCTTACATGCCTGTTTTCCTCAAAATGAGTATTAGTATCACCTTCATAAGACCTTTTGCCAGAGTTTTGGCGCCATTTACCCTTAATAGGAAGAGAAGGGTTTTATATTCAACAATTCTGCAGAGATACATGTCTTCCAAAATACCAGCTATGTCCTATCCTAAAAAGGAAAATACATCACCTGAACAGCTGGAATTGGATGGGTGGAAAATTACAATGAAATCTAGTGTGCAAGAAGGTGTTTCAACAGACTCAAGTACCAAGGATGAAGATCCTGTAGCTGCCACTAGGGAGTTAATTGAGATGTGGAGATTGCTTGGCAGAGAAGTACCAGAACACATCAGTGAAGAAGAGCTCAAAACCGTTATGGAATGTGTTTCTAAATCATCAAAAAAAAAATATTTAAAATATTTATGTGTTAAGGAAAAAATGAAAAAAGCTAAACAAATAAAAAAGGAAATGAAAGCAGCAGCAAAGGCAAAAGCAAAAGACCAGGTGCTAGAAACCATTCAGGAAGATAAACAGCAAAACTTTCTATTTCTACGACTTTGGGATAGGCATATGGACATAGCAATGGGCTGGAAGGGTGTTCAGGCCATGCAGTTTGGACAACCTTTGGTTTTTGACATGGCTTATGATGATTATATGAAACCAAAAGAACTGCAGAATACTGTTTCCCAACTTTTAGAAAGTGAAGGATGGAACAGAAGAAATGTTGATCCTTTCCATATTTATTTCTGCAATCTTAAAGTAGATAGCCCTTTTCATAGAATGTTAATTAAACGTTATGGAGAAAAATGGAACAAATTGCTTTTAACGGCAACAGAAAAGTCTCACGTAGATTTATTTCCAAAGGACAGTATTATATATTTAACTGCAGATTCTCCCAATGTTATGACTACTTTCAAGCATGACAAAATTTATATAGTGGGATCTTTTGTTGATAAGAATATGCAGCCAGGCATATCCCTAGCCAAGGCAAAACGGCTGAATCTGGCAACAGAATGCCTTCCGTTAGATAAATATTTACAGTGGGACATTGGTACAAAAAATCTCACCATAGATCAAATAACGCGTATTTTGTTATGTCTGAAAAACACTGGTAGTTGGGAAGAGGCTCTGAAGTTTGTTCCTAAGAGAAAGCATACTGGTTATCTCGATATTTCTCAGCATTCTCAGGAGTTTGTCAACAGAGTGAAGAAGTCAAAGACTATGAATTCATTTCCAAAAGGTTCTCTAAATATATACAAACAGAAAAGGTGACTTGAAAGAGAATATTTGATAGCTTAAAAAGTGAATGGAATTCACTTGCTCTTTAAAGAGTTATCTTTCCAAACTAACTGAAGTATTGTATCTTTCCCCAATTAATTATCTGTAAAACTTTGGAAATATATTGTTTACTATAAAAAGAAACTTAATCTTAGAAAATAAAAAGAGTCGTCCAAGTTTACTGAGCCCAATAAAACAGTTGGATCATTGGTGTGGCTTTTTTTATGAATACTTTGAGTCTCAGACTCCATTTTCCTTCTAAAATGTTCTTTTAGCCATGTCAACAACTACCCTTTCATCAAAGATTGATAAAAGATTTCTAAACTTTGGGTGGTCATTCACTTATTAAAGGAACATTTGATACAGTGCTGGACATGTCATAGGACTAAGGTATATTATTTAACTGAGTATTGAAAGGTTAAGCAATCTCTTGATGTGTCATATGAACAATGACTGTATGATAAAAAATGGGTTTGGGGGGATAAAACTCATTTCTTTTCCTCTTAAAAGAAAAGGATTTATTTGATAAGAAAAGGATTTATTTGATAAGTGTTACATACAGCACTTTCCTACTATAGTGTATATGGCTTTCCTTTTCTAGGAAATAATTCCTTTTCTCCAGCCCTATGATTTGAATGGAATTTGCTCTATTTTTAGAGACTTGGCTCTCTTGGCCACAGCTGATTATCTCAAAGGAGACACCTCACTCAAGCTGAGAGATGGGCATCTGACTTTAAGATAGGCTAGTCACAACACATTTCTAGACTTTTGGGGCTTGAGAAGTAAGATAGGCTGTGTTAGTTCCTTTCTGGTGATGGATATTGACAGGAAGTTCTAGAATTGGTGGTGGACGTGTCACTTTCTATGATGGAAGCCAGGAGAGTGTGAAGCTTACCTTCAGAAATAAGACCAATTTCTGGAGCTGTTCAAATCTCTGCCTCCAATTATCTAGCTGTAGATTTCCTTTAGCATTTATTGGTTGGTCAAACCTCATAATACCCTGGTATCCCTCTAATAAATTCCCCTTTGCTTAAGCCATTTTGAGTTGGGTTTCTGCCACTTGCTACCTAATGAGTCCTAATACACTTGAGAAAATGTATACTTATTTCCTAAGAAATGAACTTTAGGAACCATGTTTATTGTAGACTACCTGCGCCATTGGAGAGTTTTTTTAAAACAGGAAATAGGGATGTATGGCCAAGCATTTCTTTCTAGTTTCTGAATTGAAAATTAGCATAAGATGCTATCCAATATATTTCTTAAAGCAGGGCCTAACTTTTACCAAACACTAAGTACCTGCTTTGTGCCAAACAGAATGCGGTTTACATGAATTATTTAAACAATTAGGTTACAGGTACTATTAATACCTTTTTTACAGATAAGAAAAATTTACTCAAAATAATTCGGCCTTTGCCCTGGCCAGTTTGGCTCAGCGGTTAGAGTGTCGGCCCACGGACCAAAGAGTCCCGGGTTTGGTTCCCGCTAAGGGCACGTACCTTGGTTGCAGTTTGTCCCCGGCCCCAGTTGGGGTCATGTGGGTGGCAACCAGTCGATGTGTCTCTCACATCGATGTTTCTCTCTCTCTTCCTCTCTTTCTCCCTCCTGCTCTATCTGAAGATAAATGCAAACAATGTCCTGGGTTGAGGATAAAATTAAATAAATAAATAAATAAATAAATAAATAAATAAATAAATAAAATAATGATAATTCAGACTTTAAGTATCATCTCAAAAGATCTGTCTCACTTTAAAGTACCAGCTTTTTCACCCTGGCTGGTTTGGCTCAGCGGTTAGAGCGTTGGCCTGCGGACCAATGAGTCGCGGGTTCGATTCCTATCAAGGGCACATACCTGGGTTTCCCAGGTATTTCACATTCATCCCTGGCCGTGGTTGTGTTATAACCTGACAGCGAGATAACCAGAGACTCACAGCCGAATTGTAAAGGAGCACTTTATTTCGCCGGCGGGCTGCGGAGGGCATAGTTTCCCCTCAGATCAACAGCCCCGATTCTCCTTGCTTGTCCCATTTTAAAGACAAAAACTCCCACCTCCTTTTGCCCCCTCCCCTCAGAGAACCAGTACAATAGTGGGAGTGACAGAGACTACAGAAGTCAAAATTAGCATTATTCACCGACAGGCACGAGTACTTGCAAATACCTGCAAATACCTATACTCAGGAAACTGCAAATGCCTCCCAACTCATGGGGCAACTATAATCTTAGGCAAAATTCCTTTACTTCTAGGGGTAATTAACCTATTATTGGAAGAATATTGAGAAATGTCTATTGGTGACAAAATGGAGTCTTTTAGTCGCCTTAACCAAGGGGCCTACATAAAATGGAATCTAGTTGCCTTAGCCTTGGGGCCCAGATCAGTTGGGGTTGTGCCGTGGTTGGGGTCGAACGGGAGGCAGCCACTCGATATGTCCCTTTCACATTGATGTTTCTCTCTCTCCCTCCCTCCCACTCTATCTAAACAAAAATGGAAAAATGACCTCAGGTGAGGATAAAAAAAAATAAAAATAAATTAAGAAAAAATAAAGTACCCGCTTTTAACCTATAAATTTTAATAAGTATAAAATGCAATAGAAAAACAAGGTATGCCTAACCTAAACTTTAGGGATCAGGAAGGTCCTTGAGGAAGTGATGTGTAAATTTAGAATTGATATGAATTCCAACTGTTAGACCCTATTATTAAAGTAGCAAGGCATTAATACTTGAATTGCTTGAGATACATTGAAGTTAAAACAGCATAGAGGTTAAAGCATAAAAGGTTAAGATTGCCTGGCAGGACCAGCACTAGAGTGAGGTAAATACGGCTCAAAGGGCCAGCCAGTGTTGCTCAGTGGTTGAGCATTGACCTATGCACCAAGAGGTTGCTGGTTTGATTCCTGGTCAGGGCACATGCCCAGGTTGTGAGCCAAATTCCCAGTGGGGGGCATGTAGGAGGCCGCCAGTCGATATTCTCTCTCATCAATGTTTCCATCTCTCTCTCCCTCTCCCTTCCTCTCTCTATAAAATCAATAAAGAAAAAAAATTTTTTTTAAATAAATAAGGCTCGTAGGGGCACCTCACTAGTCTCCTAGCCTTGCTCCCAGGGTTCCAGCTCAGTTCCACCCTCACAGGCTCTGACATTGCTTAAATTGCTTAATCTCTTGAAATGTGTTATCCTTATCTATAAAAATATTAGAAATAGTTAAGTAAAACACTTAATATAGTGTCTGACACAGTGCTAAGTAAATATTAATTCAGACTATCCATTCAAATGGAATGGAATTTCATTGGAATGTATGGAATTTCTAGTAGTATATACAAGTTATTGTGTCCCTTAAGGAGTACATTATTATGCTGTTATTTCAGTAATGCAACACTAGAATTAAAAGGAAAAAAAAATACCCTTTCCAAATAGCCAAGCAATAACATTTCTAAGACTGCTTTTCTCTTATGTAGATAAATCAATGTCAAGCTCATCCAGCTTGAACTCACTGATTTTAATTTTCCAAATTTTTTAGAATTTGGAACTTAACAGAATCTCAGATGCTGCTTCAATTTTTCCAGACTTTCCCAGGGAATTAAGTAGAAAGTAATGGCTTTTCTCTAATCTCAAACACCCAATTATTTATTCTATATTCTTCTTTGAAGGCAACTTTTGTTGCCTATGTTCTGATGGTCTTCCCTTTTTACATATTACGCACGTTTTTATGTAATACCATTTCTAGTTCTCTCCTTTTGCTCTTTTCAAACATGCCACCAACTTCCCAGCTTTTAATAATTAAAACAATTTTATTTTTTAATTGATTTTAGAGAGAGGGAGAGAGAGAAACATCGGTTTGTTGTTCCACCCACTCATGCATTCATTGTTTGGTTCCTGCTTGTCCTGATTGGGGATTGAACCACAACCTTGGTGTATTGGGACAAGCTGTAACCAACTGGGCCATACTTGCTACTGTTACCCCTACAATATTACCTACTGGAATTTAGTTATATTTAGGCCAGATCCTTCAAGCAAGCATTTCAGGTGCTTAATAGCCACATGTAGCTAGTGGCTGCCACACTGACCAGTGCAGTTCTACAGCACTGCTTGAAAACCCTGTGATCTGCTTTGTGCTTACATCAGTTCTGTCATTTCCAGCCAGATTCAGTGGCCATTTCCATGGCATATCTACTGAACTCTCCTCTCCTTAAAATACTTCTTCCTCGGTTTCCATATCACAGCAATTGTTTGATTTTTCTCACTCTAGCAGCTTATCTTCCTCATTGGCTCATTCATTTATTTAAAAAATATTTATTGAGAACCTAGTATGTGCCCAGAAGTGTTTTAAATGTTGGTGATTCAGCAGTGAACAAAGTACTCCCAGCCTTCATGGATATTATATTCTGGGCAGAGAGGAGGCAGACATAAATATGTAAAATGTCAGATGGTAATAAGTAATATTAGTCTATCTCTGTCTCTCTCTCTCTGCTATGTGAGCAATAACAAAGGTGATAGTTACCAAATAGCAAAGAGATATTTAAGACAGGATAAACAAACCTTTCAAAGAGTTTCTATATGAAGGGGGAAAGTAATGAACTAGAGGGAGACAGGAGACTAAGAGAAGAGTCTTTTGTTTTTATTTTGTAGATAAGAAATATATAGTCACGTATGTATGCTGTTGGGAATGATCCAATAGTGGGGTAGGGGGTTTCTGATGAAACAGTGGAGTGAGAGGAGTGACAACTTTGTGTAAGTAAAAAGGATGGGATCTACTGCCTAAGCAACAGAAAGGTAGACAGAAAATGTAAGGATAAATGCAGGTACCACCATAGATATGGTGAGAATATATAGAATTCATTTTGATTTCTACTATTTTCTCAGTGAAAATAAGAAGCAACATCATCAGCTGAGGGGGAAGAGATATTGGATGTTTTTGGATCGTGCAGAAAGTGTGAAATAGTCTAGGAAAATGAATGAATTGGGGTTGGTGGTTTTCAAAGTGTGGTCCTCAAAGCAGCAATATCAACATTGTTTGGAAACTAGTTAGAAATGCACATTTTGGGCCACACCAGAGTCTACTCAATCAGAAACTCTGATATCAGAGTTTTAACTTTGGGTTTTGTTTTGTTGTTTTTTTATCCTCACCTGAGGATATTTTTCCATTGATTTCTAGATAGAGTGGAAGGGAGGGAGTGGAAGAGAGAGACACACATTGATTGGAGACTGGGGCCCGTGATTGAACTTGCAACCCAGATACATGCTCTTGACCGGAATTGAACCCTTCAGTCCACAGGCTCTAACCACTGAGCAAAACTGGCCAGGGCTAACTTGGTGTTTTAACAAGCTTTTCAGGTGGTTCTGATGTGCAATGAGTACACTAAAATTTAAGAATGGTTCAGGGACATATAATAAGATTACAAGTCTGCATTAAGAAATTACTCAAGGTGAGGTATCACCTCACACCTGTCAGAATAGCCGCCATCAACAAAGCATCAAACAACAAGTGTTGGCGAGGGTGTGGAGAAAAGGGGACTCTAGTACACTGCTGGTGGGAATGCAGACTGGTGTAGCCACTATGGAAAACACTATGGTGTTACCTCAAAAAATTAAAAATTGAATTACCATTTGACCCAGTGATCCCACTCCTAGGAATATACCCTAAGAAGCCTGAAACACCAAACAGAAGGAATATATGTACCCCCATGTTCATAGCAGCGCTATTTACAATAGCTAAGATCTGGAAACAGCCCAAGTGTCCATCAGTAGATGAATGGATAAAAAAGCTGTGGTACATATACACAATGGAGTACTATGCAGCTGTAAGAAAGAAAGATCTCTTATCCTTTGCGACGACATGGGAGGACCTGGAAACTATTATCCTAAGTGAAACCAGCCAAGCAGAGAAAGACAAATATCATATGATCTCACTTATTTCTGGAATATAATAAACATAACAGTCTGAGGAACAGGGTAGTCCCAGAGATGTGGAAGTAGGGTACAGACTGACAATTGCCAGAAAAGGGGGTGGGGGAGGGGAGCAATGAACCACAGAACTTGTACGCATGTACTCATAACCAATGGACATGGACAACAAAACTGGGGACGGGGCAGGGAGGGAGGGGGAGGAGGGTGACAATGGGGGGAAAAGGAGAAACATCTGTAACAAAAATAAATTAATAAAAAAAAAATTACTCAAGGTTAGTGAAACCACAATTCCTCTCTGATTTTGTTGTAGCTCTCTACTTGAATTCCCAGTTCAATTCCACCTCTTACCTTTTCAGTGATCCAGTTTCCTCTTCCATAAAAGTGAGAGTAATAGTAGCACTTATTTCTTAGGGTTGTTGCAAAGATTTAACGTACTTGACATCATGTTAACAACTTGCAAACTGCCCTGGCCAGTTTGGTTCACAGGTTAGAGTGTCAGCCCAAGGACCAAAGGTTTCGATTCCCAGTCCAGGGCACAAACCTGGGTTGCAGGTTCAATCCTGGGACCCGATCAGGGTGTTGTGGGAGGCAACTGATCGATGTGTCTCTCTCACATCAATGTTTCTTTCTCTCCCCTCCCCACCGCCTTCCATTCTATCTAAAAATCAATGGGAAAATATCCTCGGGTGAGGATTAACAACAACAATAACAACAAAACAATAAATTTAAAAAAAAAACTTGCAAACTGCCCCGGCCAGTGTGGCTCAGTTGGCTGGAGTGTTGTCCTGTGCACCATTCTATGTAAAATATTTTGCTGGGCATGTTTACATATTTTGTCCTAAATAGTGGACCAGGGACTTAAATCACCCAATCCCTAAACCACCCTGCTTTTGTCACGAGACATACTGTAATTCTTTCTCCATTCTCTAGACTTTGAGCCTGAGGAGTCATCCATCCACAAATACTAAGCTCCTTTCATATATGAAATGCACAATACAAAGTGCTATGAAGAAAAAAAAAGTAATGGTCTCTGTTGGGGGTAAAAAAGGTCTTTGTTGTCAAAGAACTTTTGAGCCATCTAGGGAAACAACTTTTTTTTCTTAACACATACTGAAGGAAGTATAAAGTGACCAAACAATGGTATATAGAAACTATCTCACTTGATCCTCATGATCGCTCTTTGAGGGGATACTATTATTTCTATTTTATAGAGAAGAAAATATAGGTCCTGTTGACAGTAAGAAACCCTCAGGATTTACTCAGCCAGTAAGGGGCAGATCAGGGTATTCAAACCCAAGTTCTGACTCCTTTTGACCAGTTTCTGTTAATACTCACTGTATATTGTAGGGCAAACCCGGAACCTCCAGTTCCATAGACAAGCAATAAACCCTGTATGGCAAAAGGGCAGTATAATAGAGAGAAACAGGGAAGATGAGGTTGAAGTTAGGCGGGGACCAACATAATGTTTGAATCTCATTCTGCAAACACTGGGGCTCCACCGAAGATTTCCAAGACAGAAATTACTGCAGTCTTCACCTAATCAAGTAACTTCTGATATCTTGATACAGAAATTGCAGCCTTTAGAAAAAGTAGTTTTACCACTTGGCTACGTGTCTTTGGACAAACTACTCTGGCCTCAACTCACAACAAAAACAGGATAATTCCACATTGAACTATTCTGGGGAGTCAACGAAATAGTGTCTAACACAAGAGGGCGCTCAATAAACGCTAATTTCACTCTTAAAGTAGCGAAGAATACGGCCCTACATTTTTTTTCTTTGAAATGAAAGAGCCTGCTAGCTTAAATTGCAACTACACCCTAGTCTGCAGAAACCTTACACGGTTCCCACCAACGTTTCCAGGGTGATGCTCCCACCTCCCGTCACTTCTGTGGGTCCGCCACTGGACCATGAAAACTTAACCGAACTCTAGTAACTAAAGTCCCTAACCAGTCCTCATGGAGAACGCCCAATCTTCCCCTCCCTTCCTTCAGAGGCCGCTCGTCGATGATGTCACATCCAGTTCCGGTTCCGAAGGGGCATCTTATCACTCTCCGGGACCGCTCTAGGCTGCTGCCTCGCCCGCCGGCTCCGCATCTCGATGGCTTCTGGGCGGGGCCGTGACGTCCTTGGCGTGGCTGCAGGGAGGCCGCGGCGGGGAAAATGGCGGACGGGAAGGCGGGAGAGGAGAAGCCGGAGAAGCCGCAGCGAGCTGGAGCCGCCGGAGGTGAACACAACCCCAGCGTTGCGGGCTGAGTGGGATGCTCTGGGTCCTTCTTTGAGCTTCCTGGGGTGGAGGGCTAGGGTGGGGCGAGAATGGGCGGATCTGGCGTTCACTCGGCCAGGTGCTGGGCCCAGATGAACCCCGGGCACGCCTGGTGCGGGCCGCTGGGATCTGGGCCCACATCGCCTTCTCCACGGGGGGTAGTCGGACACAGTTCATCACCTCCTGGCCCCAGCAGAGGCCCCGCTTCCGAGGAGAAGGGAGATGGGCACCAGAATGGGGAACCGAAGTCGGGGTGGGACCCGGGGCGGCGGTGCAGGAGCCGCTACCGCCACACTGGAGACGCACATCACACGAAACACTGGCACACTCGTAGTGGGAGTCGCTGAGCAGTGGCCGCAGGCCAAGTTTCCGACAGTGCCGGCCTCTCAGTTACATCTAGGGGTTAGTTTGCTGCTGCTCGTCGAGGAGGTGGACGACCCCGGCCTTTTCTCTTTATTTTCAAGCCGAATACTGACCCTTAACAGGCTGGGTCGAGGCGGTGGAGGAAAGGGGAATGAATACCATTGTCTGCCGGCTGGTTGAAGCTGCGGGGTCTAGGGTTAGGATTTGGTTGCCTTTCTTTGGAGTGTCTATCTTTTCTGTTGCCAGCTATCTGCATGCCAGGGATTTAGGTGTCTAAATAGGCTAGTGTGGCTCTTCTTGTATTGTTAGGATATAAGCTTAGGCTATCTTTGTTTTGTCTTCTCCACCCTGTAAATTTGAGTCTTGTGCATTAAGGAAAAGAAACGTAAGATCTGCAGCCACCCATTGTCGTAACAAGGGAACTAATTGAACACGTGCGAGCTGATCATAGTATCTTTAGAACGTTTTAAGTATTATTCTCTATTCTAACTCCCTCAAGTTCTTATTCCTGAAGGTATTTAATGAGGAAATACAGAACATTGATAGCATTTGAAGGCAAGAACTATTAATGTGATGTTTAATGTGAATTGCCTTGGAACAAAAACTGAGAAAAGTAAAATATTCCGTTACTTTTGACCCAGAAATTTCCTTTTAAAAACTTATGTACAGTGCTATTAGTTGAGCCAAACTCTCTCCTCTCTCCCACTCGCCCCTGGTTTTACTACCTCATTAGGGACTTTTTTTCCTTCAAAAGTTGTCCTGGAAATTATCAAGTAAAGTTACATTAAAAATTAGTTATTTGAGGAAAAACAAAGATCTGTAACCTAAAGAATCTTATCTGGCTTTTAAACTGGCTTTTTAATTGTCTTGACTGAGAGTATAGGAGATACATTTAATGTGCTGTCAAAATGTACTTTTTAAGTATTAGGATAATTACATTTTATAATTTATCCACTACCCTTACAGTTAGGGATAATTAGTTCTAGTATAAATATTGATGTTTCTGTGTTAGCATGTTTTTGTTGGGGGAATATACAATTATCTTTACTAAATTGTTACTAAAAATTATTTGGTCTTGTAGGCAGGTGACTTAGAATAAGTAAGTAATATCCCTTAATAACGTTTACATAATTTCTCTCAGGTGTGCCTTCCTTTGCAAGAAAAGAGTGTTGTTACATAGAAACTTTTTTTTTAAGAGAAGGTGCCATTTAATTTATTTATATTTGTGAGAGAGAGGAAGAAACATCGATGTGAGAGAGAAACATCTGTTGCCTCTCCCATATGTCCTGCTGGGGGCTGAACTGAAACCTTCAACCCAGGTTATGTGCCCTGACTGGGAGTGGAACCTTCAGCCACACACAGGGTATGTGCCCTGACCGGGAGTGGAACCCACCACCTTTTGGTGTACAGGACCATACTCTAAACAAATGAGCCACAGTAGCCAGGGCACATATAAACCATTTTTGCATGTCAGATATTTCTAATGAAGTTGTACAAAGGAATCATTGGAACATTTAATACAATGGAGCACTGGCCAGTGTGGCTCATTTGGTTGAGCATGGACCCATGCACCAGAAGGTTACTGGTTCATTCCTGGTCAGGTCACCTGCCTGGGGTTTTGGGCTCCGTCCCCAGTAGGGGGCGTGCAGGAGGATGTTTCTCTTTCACATCAATGTTTCTCATTCACATTGATGTTTCTCTTCCTCTCCTTCCTCTCTAAAATCAATAAAAACATTTAAAAAATTAAAAGAAAAAACTTAATACAGTAGATATTGCTAAATTGATCATATTGTGGCCAGTAGGCACTGTTTTGAAACACTATGAAGTTCATTATAAGGGCTTATTTGAAGAATATTCTGATTTTTAATTCCTATTGAACAGTAAGTTGGAATTATAAGTATTTTTTATGAGATTACTTGCATAGTTAACATGAATTTATGTGAATAAGAGAAGCTACTTACTTGAACTACCTGCTGTCACCTTAAAGAGGAGCGATAATGCTAAGGGTGAGGCCTAAGGTAGATTTTTTTTTTTCTTTCTTTCTCCCTTTGGCTAGATTTTTGTAGCTTCTTGAAATAAATAGGAATTTTAGAGAACTATTCATATGATAATCATGGCCATTTCAGGATATTGTAGGTTATCTAAGGTCTACTTTAATGAAATTGACATTTATTATGCCAAACACTAGGAGGGTCTTGAATATGTTCATTCTCATTTAAACTGCACATCTGTCCTTTTAGAGAGGTAGCCACATGCCCTCTTTATTCACTGAAGCTACCAGTGTGTAAATGGGTCATGAAGGGTACCCCTAAACTTTCTTATTAGGTAACTTTTTTTCAAAGTAAGATACCTTTGTGCTCCAAGGCCCTCTTCTTCCCAACTATTTTGCGGGGGGTGCTTATGCAATGTGTAATTTGGTTTCACATTAATCTACACATTTTGTTTGCTCAGAATGAATATAAACTAGATAAAACCCCTTTTATTAAAATATTCCTTGATAAAGAATACAACTATCCAAGTTTTTTTAAAATTATTTTCTTATTTTTAAAGAACTGACCATATACTTATCCATCCTTTATAAGTCACATTGCTGAACATTTTCAAAAATCTATAGTCATCCAAAATTTTGTTTTCCAGTTTCAAAATACAAAACATCTCATTAAACATTGAAAACACTAGTTTTTATTAAAACTCCTAAATATTAAAGTAATACATGTTGTGTTTAAAGGAAAGCACTTAATGGACTTAAGAATTGATGTTGATATTTAATGCTGTTTCAAAGCTTACATTAGGTTGAAATAGTTTTCTAATGAGCTATATATAGAATTGTAGAAATTATAATCACACTGATAATATGTAAATTTGGCTGTCATATTTTCCCCTTACATCATTGCTTATTTCATTTGCTTTATTTCCTAAATGTTTTAAGTATCTTACTACATAATTGTTAGGATTACATGAAGAGAAAATAACAGTTCAATCCACGCAGAGTAATGAGTACTAATATGCACCCACTTTCCTTCACTTCTTTCCCCCCACTTTTTTACTGAAGAATAGATGTTTTCTAAAGCTACTGAGTATTTACAATTGCTTACAAACAGACAAACAAAAACGTCTTGAGAGTGAGCAAGGCCAGTTATTTACTATATCCAGAAATAAAGTGCTGGATATGTAATCAGGCATGTGTAGAAATGACCTAATACACCTAGTATGTTTAATCTTCAGTGTGTACTTGAGATGTAGGTGGCCTTAATAGTTTGCCTCTTCAGATTACAAAAACACAGATGTGAATAAAATTGAGTTGCTGCCAGCTGACTACTTAATTAATGATAGTTTTCCCAGCTCCCCTTTTCATCCTACCTTTTTCTAGAGTAGTCTTTAGAAATCTTCCCTACAGCATCATGCATTTGGACATATACTATTGTATACTAGTTCAGCTAGTTGTCACACTTAATGTTATTAATATTATGGTAAGAATTGTGTTTTCACTTCTCATCATTTATGCTTTAGTTTTTCTAGATTTTTTTTGTTTATTTCAAAATTATTTTCTGGATAATAGGAGACCTAGAATTAGGTAAAGATAGGTTTTTAAAGAACAGGAAATCTTGACTAATTATAGCCCTTAAGTCATAGTTCAAAGAGCAGTTACACTACAATCAGACAAAATGTTCTTTATTTATTTTCAGAGTTTCTATATGTTCTGGTTCATAGAGTTTTCAATTTTAGCTGTGTAGTACTCACAAAGAAGTTATCACTAGGTTGACTAAAATTTATGTGTGATTAAAACTATAAATACAAAGCAAAATAAAATTTAGCATAAATAACTTTAGTTATAAACTTAGACTTTGAAAACACTGTTTACAGAATACTTTTTTTTTTTTAATTCTTTACCTGAGGTTATGTTTCTACTTATTATCAGATAGAGTGGGAGGAAGAGAGAGAGAGACAGAGAGAAACATCGATGTGATAGAGCCACATCGACTGGTTGCCTCCTGCATAACCAGACCAGGGCTGGGGACAAACCACAACTGGGGTACGTGCCCTTGACTGGAATTGAACCCCAGACTCTTTGGTCTGCAGGCCAACGCTCCAACCACTGAGCCAAACCGGCCAGGGCATACAGAATACTTTTTAAAAAGAAATTCTGAATTGACTTCTGTATTTCAACTATTGAATAGCAATCTATCTTTCTTCAGGTGCTTTTGAAATTTCATATCTGAATAAATGAATGGCACTTCCTGGTGAAATCTCAAAACCTAATCCTGCTTAATTCCTTTCCTACATTGCCATTACAACTCTCACCCTTTGTCCATGTTAAAGAGTTCCTTTTAGTTTTCCTCTAAACAAAATCAATTGTTCTGTTCAAAGTGCTTGGGAATAAAGAGTTCCTTTTAGTTTTCCTCTAAACAAAATCAGTTGTTCTGTTCAAAGTGCTTATTAACTAGAGATCCTGTAATTCCAAAACTATATAGATGGAGATCTATAGCCTTGTGTTTTTAAATCCGTTACTTGTCAATTTGTATTTCATTTTCCCCCTTCCCCTGCCTTCAAGCTTTTTGTCCTGTTTCTTAACTATTGTCAGGGCTATCCCTAGAGCATCTTCTCTTTCTCCATAAATAAACCATCCAGTGTAGCAGAATACATTCTATAGAGTGAATTGGTAAACTAAGGAAAGAAAATAAGAATTTTAATAATAGCCAATATGTTCTTAAATAGCCTTGTATAACATACCTAAGATATTCAAAATGTGAACTAATTTCATCATTAATACACGAGCAAAATTACTGAAAGACATATTGTATTCCAAACTTACATATGTATGCCCTCTGCTTGAAATTATAATTAGCTCATCTTTCTTTCATGAGAAAAAGTAATGTATAAACCTATGTAAGATTGTTAAAAGCTCTTACGGGTAGCTTAAAACAGGTGATAACCAAACCTTCCGAGTAGAATTACTCAAAAGGTGATGACCTTGTAGTCTTCCTTGAAGTTCCTTTACAAGTAAAGATTGTGTGAGATTTACATGAGGAACACATCACTCAAGAAAATTACTCCAGGTTTTATTAACATTGCAGTTCAGATAATAATGGCCTGCTCATAACTAGGTACTTTGTACAACTAATAGTATATTATTGAAGAATATTAGAATTTATTAGTCAAATGTATTATCCTATGATGTTACTACTTGCTCACAAACTAGTTTGTGTAGAACAATTTACAGATTTTAATTTCTGAAAAGTAAAATCTCACAAATGACTAGATTATTGTACAATTTACAGTGTTTAGTTGAAGGGTCTTTACTTTTTTGTGAACTCTATGGTTATAATTTTAAATTGCTCTGCATTTTATGCTAGTTAATTCATGGGAGGCTCTTCTACTGCCACACAATCTCAGTTCCTGCTGTATACTCTAGCAAACAGTGGAAGAGACTGTTGGGTCAGTAGGTGACACCTGCAGAGGTATCTTCCTTATAACTATGCTTTTTGAGGTTGCTGCTCCCATCAGTCTGCTCAGTAAAAATAGCTCATCTTGGTAAGTTGTTTCGACTTCACCAGGACCTGAAGAAGAAGCAGAAAAACCTGTGAAAACTAAGACTGTTTCTTCCAGTAATGGAGGGGAAAGTTCCAGTCGCAGCGCTGAGAAGCGATCAGCTGAAGAAGAAGCTGCAGAACTCCCAACAAAGCCTACAAAGATCTCCAAGTTTGGATTTGCCATAGGTAGTCAGACGACAAAGAAAGCCTCAGCCATATCCATCAAACTTGGATCAAGTGTGAGTTATTTTATGTATGATATTCATAATGGGTCTTAAGATTTGTTTTGGAAACCTGCTTTTATTGAGTTAGGTAAATTAAGTATAAAAAGGTACATGAGCCAAGCAGGTGTGGTTCGGTGGATTGAGCATCATCCTAAGGACAGAGAGGTCCCAGTTCAGTTCCCAATTAGGGCGCATGTCCGGGTTGCGGGCTCAATCCCCAGCAAAGGGCATGCGGAAGGCAGCCAATCGATGTTTTTCTCTCTCTCTCTCTCTTTCTCTTCCTCTCCCTCTAAATAAAATCAGTAAAAATATGTGTGTGTGTGTGTGTGTGTGTATGTATATATGTATATATATATTTTTTTAAGGTACGTGGGTGCATGAACTTGTATAAGTATTAAATGAGTTATTAGCTCCGTGTTCAAAAAAGATCTGGATAATTATATCTTAGTAAAGTTATTTTTAAAGGAATATAAGAAGGAACAACTATTATAAGAATTATATGATTTATAAAGTAATAGCTTTGCCCTGGCCGTTGTGGATCAGTGCTTAAAGCGCCAGCCTGAGCACTGAAGGGTTCAATTCTGGTCAAGGGCACATACCTGGGTTGCAGGTTCAATCCTGTGTCCCAGTCAGGGCAAGTTTGGGAGGCAACTAGTTGATGTGTCTCTCTCACATCCAGGTTTCTCTCTCTTTCTCTCTCTCTCTCTCTCTCTCTCTCTCTCTCTCTCTCTCTCTCCCTCCCTCCCTCTCCCTCCCTCCCTCCCCCTCTCCCTCCCTCCCTCCCCCTCTCCCTCTCCCTCCCTCCCTCCCCCTCTCCCTCTCCCTCTGTCCCTCTCCCCCTTTCCCCCTTTCTCTCTCCCTCCTCCCTCTCCCCCCATCCTTCCCTCCCTCCTCCCCCTCCCTGCTCCCTTAAAAATCAATGGAAAAAATATCCTCAGGTGAGGATTAACACAAAAATTAAAAATAAAGTAATAGCTTAGAATTTTTCTTAGTTGAGCAAAACCTCTAAAAATTTTCAGAAAGAATTTCAGCTTGTTTTTTATATCTTTCAATTCTACCAATACTAAAAAGAATCTTCCTAGAAATTAGTTATTTTATCTTAAAAGGTTAATATTAGTAAAGTATTTCTCGATAAAAAGTTTCCTGATTACCTTACTTTGGAGCTACACGTGGACATTTATTGATATTCTATGACTATAGGTTCGTACAGATCAACTTTTGATCCCTTGTTTTAATATGTAAAGATTGAATTAATACTTATGAACTATGGGGTATCTGGAAAGTATTTGAAGTATTAGATTGAAGCACATGAGGTTTAGAAATTTGACTATTTCTGACTATTTTGTGTGGTTTAGCCAAATAGATCTCTTTAATTAAAAAAAGGTTACTTATATGTAGAAAACAGTTACATTCTTGTATAAGGAAAGAAATCCTAAAATTGCTTTTAAGTTGTTTATTCATCTCCTCTGTGCAAATTAATGCTCCGTTGCTAGATGCATACAGCTTTTTTCTGCATTAGATGCTCATTCTAAGATCTTTAAAATATGATATGGATCAAGTTCCTATTATAAGTGTGAGCCACACTTCTAGTTTTATAAGAGCTACCATTTTCCCAGAACCCCCCACTCCCACCCCATGCTGTTTTGTCTTTTTCTTTTTCTTCCTTCCTTTTTTTTTTTTTTAATCCTCACCCGAGGACATTTTTCCATCTTTTGTTCAGATAGAGTGGGTGGGAGGGAGAGGAAGAGAGACAGAGAGAGAAACATCACCTGAAAGGGACACATCGAGTGGCTGCCTCCCGCACGACCAACTAGGGCCGGGGACAAACCACAACCGAGGTACACGCCCCTAGCAGGAGCCGAACCCAGGTCTCTCTGGACCACAGACCAACGCTCTAACCGCTGAGCCAAAGCCTACTCAGTAAAAAGTTTAATCTTTAGCCCTGGCCTGTGTAGCTCAGTGGTTAGAGCCACCCATGGACCAGAGGGTGTCAGATTCGATACCCGGTTAAGGGCACGTACCTGGGTTGCAGGTTTCAATCCCTAGTCCCAGTTGGGGCATGTGCGGGAGGCAACCAATCAGTGTGTCTCTCTCACATCAGTGTTTCTTTCTGTCTCCCCCTCCCTCCTTCCCTTCCACTTTCTCTAAAAAGCAGTGGGGAAAAAATACCCTCGGGTGAGGATTAACAAAAAAGTTTAATCTTTGGAAAACAAAAACCTATTTTTATAAAATAAACAATAGTGTAAATATAATTTTCTTGGGGGATTAAGGTGTAGGATATTAAAAATAGTCAGAATTGTTGCTTTTGATTATATGGTGTGAAAAGATAGTCGATCAACCAGCAACTACTTGTGTCTTATGTTGTATCTACAACAAATACATGACTTTTTTTTTTATCCTCACCCGAGGACATTTTTGCATTTATCTTCAGATGGGGGGCGGGGGGACATTGATGTGAGAGAGACACATCGACTGGTTGCCACCCACACGACCCCAACTGGAACCAGGGACAAACTGCAACCGAGGTACGTCCCCTTAGCAGGAACCGAACCTGGGACTCTCTGGTCTGCGGGCCAACACTCCAACCACTGAGCCAAACTGGCCAGGACTACATGACTTCTACAAAAGATTAAAGAGTGTTTCTAGCGTTATTATGCATAATCTCCAGATTAACCTTTTTTTTTTTTTTTTTTTAATCCTCACCCAAGGATGTTGTTTGTTTATTTGTTTGTTTGGTTTTTTTTTTTTTTAAAGAGAGAGTGGAAGGGAAGGAGGAAGAGAGAAAGAAACATTGATATGAGAGAGACACACCGATTAGTTGCCTCCTGCATGACCCTTACCAGGGCCAGAGATCGAACCTGCGACCCTGGTACATGCCCTTGACCAGAATCAAACCCGTGACCCTTCGGTCCACAGGCCAACGCTTTAACTGCTGAGCCAAACCAGCCAGGGCTCCAAATTAACATTTTTTTATTCCAGATATTGTTTATAAAAAGTATTTATGTATGTAATAGAAAAAGGGATGGTTAATTTTGTTGCAGTAGGTCATAGGAGATTTCACTGATGAGGTGATCTGTGAGTTGGCCTTAAGTGCAAGCAGGAGGCAAAAGGGCATCTCAGATAAAAGGAATTTCATGCAAAAGCAGTTTAGATATGAAGCTACATGGTACATTCAGGAAATTGTTTATACTCGGAAAGTGTTTGGAAGGCAAATATAGGATAGAAAGCCTCCAAACTGAGACCGTAGGACCAAATCTTGAAGTTCTTGAATTCCATAATATAGTTTTGCTTTATTCTTTGGGTTCTGGCAGAGCCATAGAACATTATAAGGAGTACTGACCCTTAAATGGATTTGCATTTTAGAAACATCACTGTATAGATCACTCTGTACAAAGGATTATAAGGTAAATCTAATCAACAGGACCTAACAATATAACATGCAAGTTGAGGAAAAGCTTTTCTGGCTTCAGTACTTATAAACTCTACGAATCTAAAATACCCCTGGGAGCTCTAAGTGGAGCTGTTCACTGTGACATCCTATTTGGGAGTAGACATAGGATTTGGTAGTTTAAACTGAAGTTTACCAGGGAAGTACAGATAAGGAAATGTCACTAAGGACGGAATTTGGGGTATCTGTCATTTGAAGGGGGGACAGGAGAAAGAGAGAGAGAGAGAATAAAAGGTCAGAGAATTAGGAGAATAGCCAATTTAAAAAGTGTCACAGAAGCCAAGGTAGTATTTTCAAAAAGGAGCTGCTGATTAGAGTCAAATGCAGCACACTAGTCACTGGTGACTACAGAATCAGGGTCACCTGATTCTAGTTGAGTCGGGAATCCTGGAGATTGGTAAGGGAGGAAGCCAGATTGCGGTGGGTTGAAGGCTGAATCAGTGGTAAGAGCATTGGAGACAGGACAATTTACTTCAAAAAGTTGGGTTAGATAGAAGAAATGGTATGAATGAAGCATGTTTATAGGCTATATGGCAGAAAGCTAGCTAGTAGAAAAATGCGTCTTGGTGTCTTAAGTTCCCGAGGCACACTGTACAATTTTAATGTTACTATGGGAAAGTATTACTAATCACTCTCTCTTACCTGTACCAGGTGCCCATTAGCTAAATGATACTAAATTATAGGTCCTAACTAGGAAATCTTTTATAGAAGGGAAAAAATGGACAATAAAGTAAAGCTGCCCATTGATAACCAACATTTTCAAAAAGAAAGAATGGATTTGTCCAAAGTTCTGAGTTTCTTACTATTTCTATGAGAACATAAAGTTGAATATTTGAAGATAAATTATTTATGTTATTAAGCCTGCTTTGTCACATCTTTCATATGTTTTTTCTTCAGAAACCTAAAGAAACTGTTCCAACTCTTGCTCCAAAAACCCTTTCAGTAGCAGCAGCTTTTAATGAAGATGAAGATGTAAGTTGACATCTAGTTTTGTTTACATTACTTTAACCAGTTCTTTAAGGAAGATGTTAGTGGCATATTATAGGTTGTATTTGTAATGGTACTAGTGAATTTTCTTTGCAACTCTGATCAGTTGTGTGTGTGTGTGTGTGTGTGTGTGTGACACATCTGCAAAATCTGGATATTTCTATTTATTTGGTTGTAGGATTATTTAAAATATTGTTGACTCTGGAGGCAAGGAACTTAAAAATCAAATCAATAAATGCTTATTATAATTAATAATATATGTGTGTACTAGGAAGCATGTAGTATCTCCCCAAAAAAGACGACTGCCTTTAATAATTTTTATAGATGAGTCTTCAGTGATGAGACATTATACATGCATTCAACTTACAAAAGGCAGCTATAGTGGTTTTTCCCTTTATCACCATGAGGAGTGACAATTAAATAGTACAGGTGATTCTGCCAGAAGTTTTACTCAATAAGTTGTGTTCCATAGTAAGCATAAAATGCTTATCTACTGTCTTAGGCAGTCCTAGTCCCCTTATGCTCTTCACAGGGTCCCTCTCTTACCAAGCTTATGAAGGACTATGGAACTTTAAGCATAATTTTGACTTCTTTCCTTAGGCTCTGACTTTAGAACCTAACCCTCATTTAAGATGTGACCCCATTGTATAACAATTAAGTGTTACTGGGGACATGAGTAATTGCTCCCAAAAGGAATCTGGATAGGAATTATACATTCAGAGGAGCACACTGGGGTAGGAGTTCTTGGGAAGAATATACAAGAGAAGAAATATGAATTGGGTACTGAAACAGAGTTTTGACAAACCAAGGAATACTTTTGTTTAGCTAAGACATCGGCTTTCAAATTACAAGTGGTAAGTACTAAGCAGCTGCATTTGACTGGACTGGAGATTTTTGTAGAGGAGTTTGGAGCAAGGATAAATGTGAAATAATTGGAGCCAAGGTCAGTAGGTAAAGAATAACTAGGGTGGATCACTCTATTCTCCTTTGGATATTTACTCGTTCTACGCATTTGAGTGCTTTCTGTATGCTAGGCACAGTGAGATTACAGAGATCAGACATGTTCCTTTGGGAATTCAGCCTTCTAGAGTAGAGACTTATACATAAAATAGTACAAAATGAATATCAAAAGTACCTGGAAATGAAGTGATGTAGAAATTCAGGGAGAGAAGAGAAGCTAGGTAATAGATGCAGCAGCATGGAAAGACCACTAGACTGGCAATCGGGAAGACCTGGATTCTTCTCCTTTTTGTCCAGTTCTTAACTAGTAGAAAGCCTGTGAATAAGTCGCTTTACCTTTTTGGAGCCTTAGTTTTTGTTTGTTTGTTTGTTTTTTATATGTTCTTATTAAATTTTTTTTTTTTTTTTAAGAGAGAGAGGAAGCCAGATGGAGAGAAAGAGAGAGAGAAACATCAATGACAGAAACATCAATTGGCTGCCTCCTGTACGTCCCCTGCTGGGGATTTGACCCACAACCTGGACATGTGCCCTGACTGGAAAATCGAAATGGTGACATCTTGGTCCATGGGTCAGCGCTCAACCACTGAGCCATACTGGCTTGGCTGGAGCCTTAATTATTACACTATTTTTCAGAGTTCTAGGGTTCCCTGGAAATGTCTCAGGAGCTACTGTGCTGGGAGGTGATGATGCCTAACAAACAGGGCTCTGGTCTCCTGCCCTTTTTACTAACAGAGATTCTTTTATCTGTTTGATAATTGGGAACCCAAATAAGGTTTTGTTGAAGTAAAAAAAATACCTCCCCAAAAAGTTTATAAAGTTGTAACTTAAATAATACTTACTGTTTCATGTCATTCTAACATCCCTAACAGATTAGGTATCATTTTGGTTTGTACAGATTGTATGAGGACAATATCGGAAGAAGGGAACGGCATGTGTAAAAGTAGAGAGGTTAGAAATTATAAGCACTACATAATAGTAATTGGTTACTTTGAATACCTAACAATTTGGATATCTTTTCACATAACTTTATTTTACCATCTATATATCCCTATAAATCATGTGGTACAGTTATTTCTATTTTGCAAATGGAGAAATTAAGTAAATTATGCTCAAGTATGTGCTAATGCACACAAATGTTGAACTAGAACTTAGGTCTTCTGGTTTCTAGTCTTCTGTCCTTCGCATCATCCCTTACTGCTTTCCCTAAATATTTTATCAAGAAATTTTAGACAGGTTCAGGCAGCACTCTTTCTGCTATAAGATGGTAATGATAGGAAAAGATAAACTTGTCTCTCAGATAACAAAATACATGCATCTAAAAATTTTACCTGGGGAGCATTTGCGATCTCCCTTCCCTGCATATGTTATTAGCACGGCTCAAATAGACTTAGAACTTTTTTTTTTTTTTTTAATCACAAACCCTAAGTAAAACTACCTTACTAGATTTATACCAAAATTAAGGATTTCTGTTCAGTGAACAAGGTAATTGACAGAGTTAATGATGGAATTTGGGAAGAGATATTTGCAATGTCTAAAACCAACAAAGAGGGAGCTCTGGCTGGTGTGGCTCAGTTGGTTGGAGTGTCATCCCATACACTAAAAAGCAGCAGGTTCGATCCCTAGTTGGGGTGTGTGCGAGAGGCAACCAATTGATGTCTGTCTGTCTGCCTCTCTCCTTTTCCCTCTCCCACTCTTCCCCCTTCTCTCAAAAAAAAAAAAAAAAAAAAAATCAATATAATCAATCAATCATAAAACCAACAAAGGGGAGCATTTGAGATCTTGGTCCTTGGCATATGTCATCAGTTTGGCTCAAATAAACTCTAATAAAAATTCTAAAATAGCCCTGGCCCTGGTTGCAGTCTTGATCCCTGGTGGGGGATATACTGGAACAGCTTATTGATGTTCTGCTCTCACATTAATGTTTCTTTCTCTCCCTCTCTCTAAAAAAATATTTTTAAAAAATCTAATGTAAGTCTGGCCAGTGTGGCTCAGGGGTTGAGTGTTGACCCATGTACCCAGAGGTCACCAGTTCAATTCCCAGTTAGGGCACACCCCCAGATTGTGGGCCAAATACCCAGTGTGGGGCATGCAGGAGGCGGCCAGTCGATGTTCTCTCTCATCAGTGTTTCTATCTCTCTCTCCCTCTCCTTTCCTCTCTCTCTAAAATCAATAAAGAAAAATATTTTTTTAATAAAAATCTAAAAACCAACAAAGGACTAATATCTGAAATATATAAAATAAGATCTTAACCTGGTTCTTTTTCTGTAGAACATGATTAAGTAATCTTGAATATATATCTCAGCCTGAAATACATTGGATAAAGAAGGCATTCATTTAATTAACTTTTAAATTTAAAAAATATATATATTCGCCCTGGCCAGTTTGGTTCGGCGGTTAGGGCATCAGCCTGCGGACCAGAGAGACCCGGGTTCGGTTCCCACTAAGGGCATGTACCTCGGTTGCAGTTTGTCTCTGGCCCCAGTTGGGGTTGTGTGGGTGGCAGCCAGTCGATGTGTCTCTCTCACATCGATGTTTCTCTCTCTCACTTCCTCTCTCTCTCCCTCTTGCTCTATCTGAAGATAAATGCAAAAATGTCCTCAGGTGAGGATAAAAAAAATAAAAAATATATATATTTATTGTATCTCTTTAGTCTCCTTTAGTTTGGACAGTCCCTGGGTCTTTCTGTATATTTCATGGCATTAATATTTTTTAAGAGTTCAGGCCAGTTATTTTGCAGACAGTCCCTCGGTTTGGATTTGTCTGGTGTTTTATCATGATTAGATTCACATTTCTTTTAGCTGGGGTACCACAGAAGTGATGCCAGGTTCTCAGTGCATCATATCAGGGAGCACATGTTATCAATATGTCATGTTATAGGCAGTGTTAACTTTGATTATTTGGTTAAAGTGATGTCTGCTAGATTACTGTCAAATTACTGTTTTACTTTTCTAATTAAAATTTATCTTATTGGAGATATGGTTTGAGAATATGTGAAAATAATTTCTTAAGCATTTACTCTTGAGTGTTAACCATTGGTGATTCTTGTCCAAATCTATTATGCTTGCCAAATGATGACTTTTCTAATTCTTTCATCCTCTCAATGCTTATTAATTGTCTCTTACTGTAAAGAAGAGCTTTCCTTTATGTATATAAGTGTGGGTTCATGAATTCTTACTTTATTAAACAGGCTATAATGCTCAAATTGTTCCAGATTTGACCAATAGAAACCCCTTTATGCTAGATCTTAAGAACACCCTTTTTTTTTCTTTATTGATTTTAGAGAGGAAGGGAGAGGGAGAGAGATGGAAACATCAATGAGAGAAAACATCGATTGGCCGCCTCCTGCATGCTCACCACTGGGGATCAGGCCCACAACCTGGGCTTGTGCCCCGATCGGGAATTGAACTGGCAACCTCTTGGTACATGGGTTGATGCTCAACCACTGAGCCACACCGGCCGGGCAAGAACACCTTTTTTTTAAAAAGAATATTTAGCTCTGTAGCAACACTTATACATAAAAACATATGTAAAAGGAATATGACTTATATCAGTAGCTAAAGGTAGGTAAAAGTAGTAAGCAATGAACTTTCAAAACATCTTTATAGTCAAGGAGACGTTTTTTAGATGGAACAATCCAGTAAACTGGTTAAGAGTCTTTGCTTTGGCATTCAACTGCTTTGCTGTTTATTAGCTTTGCGACCTTGGACACATCAACCTTGTTTATATCACCTACAAAGTGAGAATGATGATAATCATACCCACCATGTAGGATTGTTATAGAGTTTTAAAAGATCATGCTTATTAAAGCATTTAACACAGTGTGTCGTACATAATAAAAAATGGTTTTAGTTCTAGAATATCTAGAAATTTTAATGCAAAACCAGCACACCAGGAGAAGTGCACTTCTTTTTAAAATGTAGTTAAGATAAAGAATTTTCTTTTTCTTTTTTTAATTTCTCACAACTTTATTGAGGAATAATTGACAAATAATTACATATTAATTTTTTTCTTTTACCAAAATTTACCGTATTGAAAATGCTAAAAGTCTTAGCATATTAGTTATTGAGTGAATTTAATAAATGTATGTGCAGTCATCTCTGTTTACTTCTATTTTTTTCTCCAGAGTGAGCCAGAGGAAATGCCACCAGAAGCAAAGATGAGGATGAAGAATATTGGAAGGTATAATTTTTCATAAATATTGTAGAAAATGATGGTGAATTAAGAGCAAGAATACATTAGACCAAATGGAAACAATAAAGCTTTTTGCAGCAAAAAAAATAAAAAGAATAAATTACATATAATCTTTTAGTGTTCAGGCTTTTCTTGCGTATTTGACCAAAACAGTTTTGTTTTGTGAGTTACCAGTGATCTTATGAGTATCTTAAGAAAAAAATAACAGTTTAAGGCTATTTCTTTTCAGATACATGTAATCTGTATATATATATTTCAAATAAGAAATAGCTATGAGAAATGTTCCTGATTTAAAATGTAAATTAAATTTTTTTCTGGTGTAAAAAGAAATGGCTTACACTCATTTATGATATCATTCTCACCACTTAATCTTGATCATAAATGCCCTTTTTTCCTTGGTAATTTAGATATCAAATACCAGAATAAAATAAAAGTATTTTAATTTTCCTTTTTTGTTTCTGTTGTCATGGAAATAATGTTAATTTCATGTTAACCTGATGTTCAGTTTCTTGTCTTTGTATGTATAAATGGATAATTTAGAGGCTAGTAAGAAAGCTTAGCTTTAAATGAATCCATATTATGTCCCCATTTCTACCTAATATATGAACTTCCAAAGAACAAAGAACTAATTGCTAAATCCATAAACAGGCATCAGCATTCAGACTTTCGGTCTGTGATTCAAATGTGAACATTCCCAGTAGGACTGTTAGGTCCTGTACCTTCCTTTGATACTGGGACCTAACTAAGAAATACATCTGACATTGTAATCTAATATAAACACCCAGTGTACATCTATATAAACATGTAAAATTGAAACAAAGTTCACAAAGTGACCTGAACCTTTCTGTGTGTGGTACATCTTCATGGATTTTTTTTCTATTTAATTTTTATAAATGCTGATGGCAAGCCAGCAGATTAATTTCATGACCTTATTAATGGGTTACAAGCAACAGTTTTTAAAAACTATAATGGTTGCCACCCTTAGCTCTGTATTAATAATCACCTTAAATGTTTGTTAAACTACAGATTTACCTGGTCCCTCTCAGGCCTACTGAATCGGAAGTTTTAGAACTAGATCTGTATATTTTTAAAACCTCTGTAGGGGCTTCTGATGTTCAGCTTATGTTTATAATAAATGCTAAACAGATGTATTTTGAACAAGTTAAAACATGGCCCAAAAGCCTTTGTATAATATTTTAAACATTTTTTTTTTTCTTTTAACACAGGGATACACCAACATCAGCAGGACCAAACTCCTTTAATAAAGGAAAGCATGGGTTTTCTGATAACCAGAAGCTATGGGAGCGAAATATAAAATCTCATCTTGGAAATGTCCATGACCAAGACAATTAAATGATATGTTTTGAAATTGGGGTGTAGGGTGGGTGTAAAGTTAAAAGGAACAGTTTCCTTTTTAAGAATGATATAAGACTATCTTTGGAGCCGCCTTTTTTTTTTTTTTAAGATTGAGTGGTACACTAATAAATGAGAGTTTGAAATTAGACGTAATTTATGTTTTATATACAGATTTCAAGACATTTGCTAATTTTGTAGTTTCATGTGATTAGTTTCCAAAGGTTACAGATAATTTAAAGAAAATCAGAAATGGTACCTTTCTAAGAATTGCATATTTTTTTAGACAACTATTAGTACATTAAGAGGGAAGCAAAAAGTTATTGTCTGTTTAAACTGCAAGCAGTTACTCTCTAACTTAACTCCCTTATTAACCTAAACTTTCTGGCTCCCAGGAACAGCCTTATAGAGAGGGAGTATTGTATTGGGAGGAAAATGTTACTGGAGTATTGACTAAAAGTAAAATACATAAAATTAAAATACTGCTTTTTTTCCAATGGGCATTTGTTTTGTTTCAAGTCATAAACTAGATATTGCATTGCTATCAGTGGATACAGAGGCTTAGCTCTTTAAAAAATTTTTTTAAATTTTATGTAAACTGTTGAGTATTTGATATAGCCCACTTCACCTTAACGGGTCTTGTCTACCTTTATTAGTCTTCAAAGAACAACCGTTTGCTACCAAAGTAAATCAGTATTTTGAATGTGCTTCTCTTGGTTTTTGTTATTTAAGCTTAGTTTCTGTAAGCATTCCCACCAGACTTGAGGCAAGTCATAGGAAGCTGTTTCTTTTAAAATACAAACCACCACCAAAAATTTTAAATGTACATAATACTTAAATATTTGATTGTTTTTATTTTTTAAAAGGTAACAAACAGCAAAAAAGCAACATTGTGTGAAGATGGAAAATGAGAAAGATGCACTTTCTGTAACTTTGTCATAACATTTAAGTTACTAATTTGTGAAATCCAATTTGATTTGTACTTAACTACAGGAATTCTTATTTAATACAATAAAATGGTTTATTGTAAGTGTACACATATTAACCAATGGCCTCTCAAAAGCACATTTTAGATACTGAAAATAGAAGGAAAGAAAATGCATCTTTAAACATTTAATGGAATCTTTGACCACATATACTTTGTTAGAGCTATGTATTGAAGGGTTTTGGGTTTGTTTTTTTGTGTGTTTTTTTTTTGTTGTTGGTGTGGTCTTTTGTTTTTTGGGTTTTTTGTTTTGTATTTTTGTATTGTATATGAATTCTTTTTTAATGTGACAATTAAACACATCGTTAAAGGCATAGTCATAGATAAAAGAAAAATGCAGTATAATGATTTCCTTGAAAACTTCTACAATGTTAAATTTGCAGGCAGCTTCAGACTGTCTTAATGGTGGTAACTACTCGCTCAGCTCTTTTAAAAGGTAATAACTCCAGAGAAGCAGCCTGTATATATTCCTAACACTTTGTTCACTTTCATTTATTAGAGTAAGTCCCAAGTAAAACAATGGAAATGTATATAGAACTATTAGTTCTTTCTTACTTGATTTAATGATATCAAGATACATGAATTTAACTTGCTTTAATGTAGGCAAACTTGTCATTTTTGTCTATTTTACTGTTAAAATAACATCCCTCTCCTGCATATTCTTTTCTTGACTCAAACAAAATATTAACCTATGGTCAAGATGGGAGAGAGAAACGACTGAGATGAATGTCTTTACTAAAATACCAATAAATTTGTCAAACTCAGTAGTGTTCTTTTTTCTATTACACTTAATTGTTGCTGGGGTTTTTTGTTTTTTAACAAAGAAAAGACAAATGTTACCATTGTTGCTCTTGCCCAGATTGTTGGCCAAGGTAATGGGAGGTTTTAAATTATTATTTATTAGACTGTTTAATTTAGCATTTAGTTCAATAGCCTCCTCCTCCTCCTCCTCCTCCTCCTCCTCCTCCTCCTCCGCCGCCGCTGCCAAAGTGTTGTCTGCCTTGTGCTGTAGAAAATCCTGCTAAGGCATATTTAGTGTTAGAAGGTATTCTCTTACTAGTGTCTGCCATCTATTAATTAGCTCTATATATTTAAATGTTTATAATGCTGTTGCCCAAAAGGTCAGGTCTTAGTAAATGAAGTGCTTGAACTAAACTACATTTTAGAATTAAGATTCATATCTAGTTTGACTAATTAGAAATGAAGGCTATGAGTTTCAAGTGTTTCTTTTTTGTTAATCCTCACCCAAGGATATTTTTCCATTGGTTTTATTTATTTATTTTCCACTGATTTTTTTTTTTTTTTTTAGATAGACTGGAAGGGAAGGGAGAGAGAGAGAGAGAGAGAGAGAGACAGAAATCAATTGGTTGCCTCCCACAGAACCCCAACTGGGGCTTGGGATTGAACCTACAACCCAGGTACGTGTTCTTGACTGGGAATCAAACTCTAGCCAGCGGTTCTCAACCTGTGGGTCGCGACCCCTTTGGTGGTCGAACGACCCTTTCACAGGGGTTGCCTAAGACCATCGGAAAATACATATTTCCGATGGCGATTCATAACAGTAGCAAGGTTACAGTTATGAAGTAGCAATGAAAATAATTTTATGGTTGGAGGTCACCACAACATGAGGAACTGTTGCGGCATTAGGAAGGTTGAGAACCACTGCTCTAGACCCTTTGGTCCACAGGCTAGTGCCCTAACCACTGAGCCAAACTGGCCAGGGCCAGGTATTTTTTTCTTTAATGATCAAGGTTAGCTTAACATACTGTGGAGGGATTGTTAAAGTTACTTTTCTGGTCAAGTGAAAATACTTTTAAATTTTGAAAAAATTAATTTTGAAGAAATTTCAGACTTAAATATAAGGTATTTCCATGTTCTCCAAATTTTAACATCTTACAGGACAATTGTCCAAATCAGGGAATTAACATTATTACAATACTGTTATTTATTATCTTATACTGTTCTACAAACCTTACTCAGATTTCACCATTTGCTCCATCCACTGATGTTTCCCTAGTCAGAGATCCACTTCATTATCACACATTGTTTAATAGTCTTCTCTCTTTAACTCCTTTAATCTGGGATACTTCTTCAGTGTCTGTCTTTTATGACTTCAGACTTTTTTAAAAATACAGGCCAATTATTTGTGGAAGGTTTGTTATTGGAGTTTATAATAAGTATCTTGTGGGGAAAATCTTGGGACGATGTATCATATATTTCATCATACTTTTGCCCACTAATTGGCAGGTATTCGTACTCCACCCCTTGGTTCTTTCCTGAAACGGTTGCTAGTATACTAGTTACCAAATGATGATTTTATTTCTATCATTTCTTCTACTTTTAGTAGTTGAAATTCCACTGTAAAGGAGTTTTCTTTTTTTTTAAATTGATTTTAGAGAAGAAGGGAGAGGAGAGAGATGAAAACATCGATGAGAGAAAACATTGATAGGCTGCCTCCTGCGCACCCCCCCCCCCCCGGGGATCTGGCCCACAACTCGGGCTTTCCCTCCAACCAGGAACCAAACTGGCAACCTCCTGGTGCCTAGGTCAACGTTGGCTCAAACACTGAGCCACACCAGCTGGGTTGATGAGGTTTTCTTTATTTTATTGATAGTGGGCCCAAGTATTCTTACGTTATTCTGTAGGTTATAACCCAATACTACCATTATTTATTTTGTTACTCAAAATGTCCTAGATTTGCCCATGCAAACTCCTTTCAGTTGACCCTCATGTCTTCTTGACATGTCCCATCCTTTTTAAAAATACTTTCTTGCCCCACTGGTGTGGCACAGTGGATTGAGTGTCATCCCATGGACTGAGGTCCCGGTTCAATTCCCGGTCAGGGCACATGTCCAAGTTGTGGGCTTGATCCCCGGTAGGGGGCGTGCAGGAGGCAGCCAATTGATGTCTCTATCTCTCCCTCTCTAAAAAAATCAATAAAAATAGTTAATTTTTGGCACCAGAAGATATAGTGGGCTATAGTTTCTCTCTTCCAACTTTGGAATTAGTGATTTCTCTAGGCATCCATGGTTTCTTTTACCAGAGAAAGGTAGTCAGAAACCAAAATTGCCATTAGGTGTGCCATTGGTACTGAGTTGGTATTGCTTCTAGCCTACTTAACAGCTAGAAAATGTATGTATGTACACATCTATATTTCTAGGTCTATATGTATGTGCATATGTGCATGTATACTCTTCATGAAGAGACGCATGTATACTCTTCATCAAGACACATATTGATACTTCCTATACCAGACCAACACAGTTCATTCTAGTCTTCCTTCTTTCTATATTTGTAACTCTTATCCAGCAATAAGAAATCTGACTTTGACTATTCATAATGTTCACTTATTTGCTTAATTTCTAGAATACACATAAAATAGTTTTCAGAACTACTAATCCATATATTTTCCTATGAAAAACTAACCAATGCAGAACTTGTATATAGTTCTTTTTGCTTTAGTCTCAGAATCCATGATCAAAATACTGTTTTACAAAGTTATATAAGTTGGTTCTTTTCTCTGCTGCTCCCCCTTTCAGTATGGTTATATTGTTCATTTGTAATGCAATTAGTCAATTTGTATTTCATAATAAATGTCTTCCCATTCTTAATTATTTTTACATTTAAAACATTAGCACAGTTCTAGAATAAATACACAAAAGTATCACCCCATCTTTTCAATCTTATTCTCTTTCACCTGTCCTTTTCTATCCTGATTGCCTATAGCTAATCTATATCTGGGGTTTCTGATTTATCCTTTTTTTTTTTTAGTAAATGAATATAGATTTTTTTTTTTGCCCTTTTTTCTTACATGAAATGTAACATTATAGTTACTCTCATAATTGGGGGGGGGGGGGCTTTACATAATACCACGAAAACTACCAGTTAATGGAGATCTTTCTCAAAAAAAATTTTTAACAGTGACATAGTGCTCCATTGTGTGAATATACCATATTTTATGCAAATACTCATTTATGTATGGGCATTTAGGTACTTTCCATTATTTTGCCATTACAGTGCTGTAATTAATCTTGGGTGTGTATTTTTTCATGTTATTGGGATGTATCTTCCTTCAGGTAAATTCTCAAAGGTAGGATTACTGGGTCAACATATAAGTGCACACGTACTTGTGATAGATATTGCCAAATTCTCCAAAGGGATTGTACCAGTTTGTTTTCCCACCAGGTATGTATGAGAGTGCCTCTTCCACAGCCTTGCCAACAGAATGTCATGCTCTTTAATTTTTGTCAAGTCTGACAGGTTAAAAATGATGCTTCAGAGTAGTTTTGATTTGCATCTCTAGCTATGAGTGAGGTTGAATATCTTTTCATTTAAGGGCCATGTGAATATGAACAGTCTATTCATGTTATTTTCATTTTACTATTGGTTATATGGTCCTTTCTCAAATTTTAAGAATTCTTTATATATTAACTCTAACTTATTATATAAGTTGTGTCTCCCAGTGATTGTCTTTTGGCTTTATGGTCTGTTTTTGTAATGTGAAAGCTTCCATTTTTACATAGTAAACTTTGTTAATCTCTCATTGCCTCTCAGTTTCATGTGAATAGTTAGGAAGCCTTTCTCTATACTGAGGTTAAAAATGAATTCACCCATTTTTTTTCTAGTGCTGTATTGTTTCATTTTTAAATTTAAATACATTCCTGATCCATTTGGAGTATATTCTTGTGCGTTTGTGAGATTGGGATCTAATTTTAGTTAAGTGCCATCTTCATGATATTAAGCCATCCTAATTAAGAGCAGTCTGCTTTAGCCTCTTTCAGGAGTGTTTTAAAATGTTTCTTATATAGTTTTTTTTTTATATTTCTTAAATTTATTCCTAAAGTATGCAATATTTTTTGTTATTGAAATGGGGTTTTCTCTGTCGTGTGCTGGTAGATTATGAAGGCAATTAATTTCTGTATGTTGGTTCTATATCTTCCTATCTTATTGAAATCCTTTATTGAGTTTTATCGTTGATGCGTTAAAAGACTTTCCAGGGTGTACCATCATATGACATGCAACTAGAGATGGTTTTATTACCTTATCAGTTTCTGTGCCTCTAATTCAGTGGTTCTCAACCTTCCTAATGCTGTGACCCTTTAATACAGTTCCTCATGTTGTGGTGACCCCCAACCATAAAATTATTTTCGTTGCTACTTCATAACTGTAATTTTGCTACTGTTATGTCTTAGGTAACCCCTGTGAAAGGGTCGTTTGACCCCCAAAGGGGTCACGACCTACAGGTTGAGAACCACTGCTCTAACTCATTTTTCTTGCCTAATTGCATTGCTTAATACCTCAAGTACAATATTGCATAGTAGTAGAAATAATGGGCATCCTTGCCTCATTCTTGTTCTCAGTGGAAATGTCTCCAGTGTTTTACCATTAAATAAGACGCTGCTTTAAAACTAAGTATTTTATCATGTTAAAAATATCTACCAATTCCTATTTTCTGAAATTCTTTTATCAGGAATAGGTATTGTTTTGTCCAAGGCTTTTTTAGCATTGTATCAATGAGGGAAAACTAATAGGAATTGTTAACATGAGAACTCAGGTGCAGCAGAAGTAGCAACTGTGGGAAGAAACTACTACCCTTAGGGCCAAGGGAATAAGTGAACAAGGGAAAGACTTACATCTTAGAGGAGGGGACCAGAGGCCAAATCTCAGATCTTTGAAAAGGTGCAGATGACGCAAGGAAAAGCAGCATACCAAGCTGGCCATCACCACAATGAAGCTATTTTGGAAACCCCTTGATTCGACTTCTGTATGAAAAATTGTTGGTGATATGTAGCATTCCACCCCCACAGGAATCCGCTGTCAGCAATAATTATTGTTTTTAATTTTCTTTTCATTTTATCCTTTCCAAATTTCCTATACAAATCCTACATTACTTTGATAATTGAAGAAATGGGTGGGGAGTAGAAGTATTTCTAATGTGAATTAAGCTAGCTGTCATGCTAGGGCTTCCAATATGAGAATTTTTTCAAACTGTCTTCAGTTGCATCACAATAGACATCGACTTAATTTTTGCACATGGACATAGAACTTTTGTTTATACCTTTGTACTTTGTTAATATAATACAAATGTGCTGTTATCCTAAATTTTTTTTTTCCTAAGAGTAAGTCCTCTTTGGGAGCATTTTGTCTACAATATCCTTTGAATTCACATTGCTTAATATTTAGAAAAAATAAAAACTTGTGTACCATGTAAATATCAAGGATGACCAGTATAACTTTATTGCAAGAAGTTACCGGAATTCGTGTGTGTCTCTATCACTGACGTCATGCACACCACAAATGAATTTCACTCAAGTCTAGCATTGTCTTGATCTCATGGTGTCATAAACATGCAGGTAGTTATTTTATTCCTACTTTTAGAATTCCATAACTCATAGTTAATGTGACACTGGAATAAGGATCAATAGAAATCATGAATTTACCCTACCAATGTAATCATAACTGAAAATAAAACTAAGTTTCTATATAATTCACAGGGTGGGGCAAAAGTAGGTTTACAGTTGTTCGTTTGGAAAATAATGGAATAATAATACAAGAATAAGTTGTTTTTTAATCCTCACCCAAGGATATTTTCTCCAATATCTTCAGATAGAGTGGGGGTGGGGGAGAGAAACATCAGTGTGAGAGGGACACATCGATTGGTTGCCTCCTGCACAACCCTGACCAGGGCCAGGGATAAACCGCAACCAAGGTACGTGCCCTTGGCCAGAATCGAACCCAAGACTCTGGTCCACAGGCTGACACTCTAACCGCTGAGCCAAACCGGCCAGGGCAAGAATAAATTTTTGTGTACTCACAACTGTGACCCTCCTTTTCCCCACCCTGTATATAGAATATATAATCTATTATACCCTGACTATATTGGAAGAGAGAGCAACACAAACAAGGATGCAAGTAATGCAAAGGAAGTAACATTGGAAGAATGAAAGAACTGATTAATGTTGAAATATTTGCAAATGATTAAACCAAATTAACTGAAGATGCAATTGAGAATGAAAAGGTGTATGTGTGGAGACATTGGGGTACATGGGAACTCTACTGTTCCGCTGAGTTTTGCTATGAATCTAAAACTGCTCTTAAGTTTATTTTTAAAAAGACAAGATGTGTCCGGCCGGTGTGGCTCAGTGGTTGAGTGTTGACCCATGCAACAAAAGGTCGCTGGTTCAATTCCCGGTCAGGACACATGCCCAGGTTATGGGTCTGATCTCCAGTGGGGAGCATGCAGGAAGCAGCCAAACAATGTTTTCTCTCATTGATGTTTCTCTCTCTCCCTCTCCCTTCCTCTCTCTCTGAAATCAATAAAGGAAAAAGAAATTTTTTTTAACAAAAGACAAGATGTGAGCAGTGGTTTGACTCGGATTCACAAGGTACCTCTCCACCATAAATGGAAGTAATAGTTGGGTGTATACCCACCCCCTACTGTTGTTAACACATTATTACTGTAATGCTGTGTGGGGAGATATATATGCCAGCAAATTTCCCCAAATGGGATTTAAGTATTATATTCTCAAAGGACCACTTTTTATTTTATTTTATTTTTTGCTAATTCTAAACAAGTGTTTATTCTCATTATATCCTATTTGAATTCTACAGTAGGTATTGTCTATGTTACGCTCCAAGGAAGAAAATCGGGAATCATAAGTATTCACCACAGTTCTTGCTTTCTCTGGTAGGAGTAACTTAATTTAAGAAGCAGCTGCTGCCCTGGCCGGCTTGGCTTAGCGGTTAGAGCGTCGGCCTGTGGTCCAGAGAGACCCGGGTTCGGTTCCCGCTAGGGGCACGTACCTCGGCTGCAGTTTGTCCCTCGGCCTTGGTCGTAAGGTCGTGCGGGAAGCAGTCACTCGATGTGTCCCTTTCACGTCAATGTTTCTCTCTCCCTCTCTCTCCCTCCCACTCTATCTGAACAACAACAAAAAAAAAATGGAAAAATTTCCTCGGGTGAGGATAAAAAAAAAAGAAGCAGCTACTATTCTGTGCCAACTCTTTTTTTTTTTTTTTTTTAATTGATTTTAGAGAGAGAGGAAGGGAGAGAAACATCAGTTTGTTCCACTCATTTATGCAATCATTGGTTGACTCTTGTATGTGCTCTGACCGGGGATGGAACTCAGAACCTTGGTGTATCAGGATGATGCTCCGACCAAGTGAGCTGCCCGGCCAGGGCCACGTGCTAACCCTTAAAATAAGGAGTATTGGGTAGTGCCACCATTGCTGAAATGAATAAAAATCATAACAGCCACCTCTTATCACATACAAAGTTACTTTTGTTCCTATTGTAGTATGTTTGCTATATACAGAACCATTAGAAAACTGGGGAGCTTCAAGATGAAGGGCAGTTTCAAATATTAATCTGGAAGTAATATGTGTACGACAGAAAGGAAAATAGGGCAAGTATGGAAGCTAAGAAACCAAGATACTGGTAGTATGCTGCATGCATTTATATATAAATATAAAATAATTAACAGTCATGGAATAGAAGTAACAGATCAAAGACATCACTAAGGAAATCAGTGGCTGAATCGATGATGGAAGAAACGATCCCAGATGACTAGGGATGTAGACCTAGATACCTGGAGGAAGGGTAGATGCTGAAGAGTCACCCACCCTACACCCCAAATTGACAAATATGTAACCTGTGAAGTTTAAGAAAAACCTCCAGCCGGAATTAAGTAGGAGTTAGTGACAAAATCCATAGAGCTAGTTTTCTGGAGGAACTAGGATAGTTGAGGGAATTGGGGTCATCATGTCATCTGATTGTATAATGGTAAGTATCATTGGTATGGGAGTTGATAACTATTTTGCTTCTTTTGTCTGTTTCCACATTTGTGGAGTGGGGTATGTATCAACTTACGGCTCTACAGTTCATGAAATGCATGCCCATGAAGTAGAATATACTGTGCCAAGAATTTTAATGTGAGATCTAAACTACTAAAATAATAGTTAATGTAACTAACAAGCTAATGGGAATGGAATGTTTAAAAAGACAAAAGAAAAAGGAATGTATGACAGGCAGGACAAAAACAGCAAACAGTAAAATGACGGATTTATAGGCAAATATATCAATAATTATATATTTTTAAATTTTTAAAGACTTTATTGATTTTATTTTATTATTATTTTGAATCCTCATCCGAGGACATTTTTCCATTTTTGTTCAGATAGAGTGGCAGGGAGAGAGAGAGAGAAACATCGATGTGAAAGGGACACACCGAGTGGCTGCCTCCCACACAACCCTAACCTGGGCCGAGGACTAACCGCAACTGAGGTACATGCCCTTGACCAGAATTGAACCTGCGACTCATTGGTCCGTGGGCTGACACTCTAATGACTGAGCCAAACCGTCCAGGGCAAGACTATTGATTTTAGAGAGAAAAACATTGATGTGAGAGAAGAACATCAATTGAGCTCACAACCCAGACATGTGCTCTGACCGGGCATTGAACCAAGAACCTTTTGGTGCACAGGGGATGATGCCTAATCAACTAAGCCATCCAGCCAAGGCAATAATTATATATATATATATATATATATATCTCGAACCTGCAACCCAGGTACATGCCCTTGACCAGGAATCCAACACACGACCAATTGTTCCACAGGCCAGCACACTAACCACTGAGCCAAACCAACTAGGGCAATAATTATATTTTTAATTGGACTAAGTATTCCTGTGAAAAGACAATGATTGGCTGCCTGGATAAGAGACAGACCTTAAATATAAGAATATTAACAGGTTGAAAGCATAAGTATGGGAAATTGTACCACATGAATACCAAAAAAGCTGATGTAGCTATTTTTAATTTCTGTTAAAGTAGACTTGAAGCCAGGGGCACTTCATTTTATCCTTTCATAATGATAAATCAGTTTCAACTTAGCAGGAAGACATAATTCTACATTATATGCACCTAATAACAGCTTCAAGATATATGAAGTAAAAATTGCCAGAATTAATCCACATTCATATAGGGATAGTTTAACAAACTACTCTTAGTAACTGATAGGACAAGTTAGAACAAGCAGACACCCTCCTCCCCCTAAATCAGCAGGAGTACAGAATATTTGAACAAAAGTAATAGGTTGACCTAATTGACATATTAAAAACAATGCTCCCACAACTGCAGATTTTTTTTTTCCTTTTATTGATTTTAGAGAGAGAGGAAATGAGAGGGAGAGATAGAAACATCAATGAGAGAGAACATCGATTGGCCGCCTCCTGCATGCCCCCACACTGGGGATCGGGCCCACAACCTGGGCATGTGTCCTGACTGAGAACAGAGTCGGCGACCTCTTGGTGCATGGGTCAACGCTCAACTACTGAGGCACACTGGCCAGACAACTGCAGAATATTTTTAAATTCTCATGAAACATTTACAAAAATTGACCATGTGTTTGTCCATAAAATTACCTTCAGCAAATTTCAAAGAATAGAAGATACACAAAATATCTTTCTGACCACAGTAGAATTATATTAGAAATCAATAACAATGATACCCCCCCAAAAGCCATATGTTTAGAAATAGAGCAATATTCTTCTAAAGAAAATGTGTCTAAAAAAAAATTATTTTAAAAAAGAAGCAGCCCTGGCCGGTGTGGCTCAGTGGTTGGAGCACTGGCCCAAGAACCAAAGGGTTTCGGATTCAATTCCCAGTCAAGGGCATGTACCTGGGTTGCAGGTTCAATCCCTGACCCTGGTTGGGGTGAGTGTGGGAGGCAACCAATCGATGTGTGTCTCTCACATCTGTTTCTCTCTCTGTCTCTCTCTTTCTCCCCACCTCCTTCCCTTCCTCTCTCAAAATATTCTCGAGTGAGGATTAACAAAAGAAGAAGAAATTGTAGATCCAGCTATTCCACTTCTGGGACTATATCCAAAGAAACATGAAACACTACTTTGAAAGAATATATGCACCCCTATGTTCATTGCAGCATTATTTACAATAGACAAGATTTGGAAGTAGCCCAAGTGCCCATCAGTAGATAAGTGGATAAAAAAGCTGTGGTATAGCCCTGGCTGGTTTGGCTCAGCAGTTAGAACGTCAGCCTGCGGACCAAAGGGTTGCGGGTTTGATTCCAGTCAAGGGCACATACCTCGGTTGCGGTTTGATCCCCTGCCCTGGTTCGGGTCGTGTGGGAGGCAACCAATCAGTGTGTCTGTCGCACATCGATGTTTCTCTCTCTCCCTCTCTCTTTCCCTCCCACTCTATCTGAAATCAGTGGAAAAGTGTCCTCAGGTGAGGCTTAACCAAAAAAAAGCAGTGGTACAGCTACAGAATGGAATACTACTAGGCCATGAAAAAGGAACTCTTACCTTTTGCAATGGCATGAATGGACATGGAGAATATTATGCTAAGTGAAATAAGCCTATCAGAGAAAGACAAGTACCATATGATTTCACTAATATGTGGAATCGAATGAACAAAATAAACTAACAGAAACAGACTCATAGATACAGAGAACAGACTCACAGCTGTCAGAGGGGAGGGGGGCTGGGGCTGGGTGAAAAGGGTGAAGAGATTAAGCAAAACCAAAAAAAAAAACACACCACATAGACACCTGTATGGTAATTAGCAGAGGGAAAGGAGGGTAGGGGGAGGTAGAATAGGGTAAAGGGGAGATAAATGGTGATGGAAGGAGATTTGACTTGGGGTAGTGAACACACAATACAATATACAGATGATATATTATAGAATTGTACACCTGAACCTATAGAATTTCATTAACCAATGTCACCCCAATAAATTCAATAAAATAAAAAGAAATTATCATGAAAACTAGAAAATATTTTGAATCAAATAGTGAAAGATATTTTAAAATATGTTGAAGTCCTAATTCCCTCTACCTATGAATGAGACCTTAACTGGAAATAAGGTCTTTGCAGATGTAACCAAGTTAAGAGAAGGTCATATTGCAGTAGAGTGGTCCCTAAATCCAATATGACTGTGGACCTTATAATAAGAAGGGAATTTGGACAGAGACATAGAGGAAACACACAGAAGGAAAGGGCCATTTGAAGACAGAGGCAGAGATTGGTGTGATGATACTCCAAACCAAGGATGCCAAGGATTGCTGGCAACCACCAGAAGCTAGAAAAGAGGCATGGAGCAGATTCTCCCCGCCCACACCTTGATTTTAGACTTCAGGCCTCCCGACTGTGAGAGAATAAATTTCTATTTCAAGTATAAATAAATAAATAAATGAATAAATAAGTAAATAAATATTGAAAGAATACCATATTCAAACATGTGGAATGCTACTAAAGCTGAGCTTAGAGAGAAATTTATAGCCTTAAGTGCATACATTAGAAAAGAAGAAATGTGAAATCAATAAACTTTACCTGCAATGCAGTAAATGAGGCAGCACCAGCCGGGCTATATTTGAGGTTTTTAAAAAGTGGTTGCTCTAGAGCAGTGGTTCTCAACCTTCCTAATGCCGCGACCCTTTAATACAGTTCCTCATGTTGTATGTGGGCGTATCTGCATGTGGGTGGACCCACCTGGAGACGGATAGAGGAGTGGTGTCTCGGTTCCTAAGACCATCGGAAATATGTTTTCCAATGGTCTTAGGCGACCCCTGTGAAAGGGTCGTTTGATCCCCAAAGGGGTCGCGAACCACAGGTTGAGAACCGCTGCTCTAGAGTTTACCATATACATTTTAACTAACCAGAATTAGCTTCAGATTTATACTGGTTTAATTCATTATACATAAAGATTATTCCTGCCCTGGCCGGTTTGGCTCAGCGGTTGGAGCGTCGGCCTGCGGTCCAGAGAGACCCGGGTTCGGTTCCCGCTAAGGGCACGTACTTCGGTTGCAGTTTGTCCCCGGCCCTGGTTGGTCGTGAGGGTGGCGGCCACTCGATGTGTCACTTTCACGTCAATGTTTCTCTCTCTCTCTCTCTCTTCCTCTCTCTCCCTCCCACTCTATCTGAACAAAAAATGAAAAAAAAAAATGTCCTCGGGTGAGGATAAAAAAAAAAAAAAGATTATTCCTATATAGCTCTATTCCCTTTTCCTTCTTCTTGCGGTATTGTTACATTACATCTATTAATGTTGCAAACTCGATAATACATTATTCTCTCAAATCAATAAAGAAAAAAATTTTAATACATTGTTATAATTATTTACCATCTGTAGTCATTTCCTTAGCCCAATAAAGCTTTGCTCCCACCCACCTCATTTGTGCTATTATTAGCATATATATTACACATATTTCTATGTTATTGGCTCGATAATACATTATATCCATATTATTTTATTTTAAAGTATATATAATTTATTTCTATTTCATTCTCACCCAGGGCCATAGTTTTATTGATTTGAGAGCGAAACATTGATGTGACAGTGAACCATCAATCAGTTGTCTCCCACATGTGCCTGACGGGGGGACCGAACCAGCAACCCGGGTATGTGGCCTGATCAGGAATCAAACCCATGACCTTTCATTGTATGGGACGACACTCCAACCAACTGAGCCACACCAGCCAAGGCATCTACATATTATTTTATACAATTGCTTGTTAAATCAAGAGAATGAAGGAGACTTAAAAAATAGAATGGAGAATATGCATAATAACCTGTCATAATTTTATAACTACTTTTACTAGTGTTCTTTGTTTTGTTAAAATATGTTTTTATCGATTTTAGAAAGAGAGAAAGGGAGCCCTGGCCGGTTTGGCTCAGCGGTTGGAGCGTCAGCCTGCGGTCCAGAGAGACCCGGGTTCGGTTCCTCCTAAGGGCATGTACTTCGGTTGCGGTTTGTCCCTGGCCCTGGTTGGGTCGTGCAGGAGGCAGCCACTCGATGTGTCCCTTTCACGTCGATGTTTCTCTCTCTCTCTCTCTCTCTTCTTCTTCTTTCCCTCCCACTCTATCTGAACAATAAATGGAAAATGTCCTCGGGTGAGGATTAAAAAAAAAGAGAGAGAGAAAGGGAGAGGAAGAGAAAGAGATAGAAACATCGATGAAAGAGAAACATCAATCAGCTGCCTCCTGCACACCCTGTACTGGGGATCAAGCTGCAACTTAGGCAAGTGTCCTTTCCAGGAATTGAACCAGTGACCTCTCGGTGTGTGGGAAGACATTCAATCCACTGAGCCACACTAGCTTGGCATGTTCTTTGTTCTTTCATGTGAATTTGAATTACCATTAGAGTTCACTTTTTTCAGTTTAAAGTATTTCTTGTAAGGCAGGTCTGCCAGCAACAAATTCCACAAGTTTTTATCTGGTAAAGTCGTTATTTGACCTCAGTTTTGAAAAACTGCTTTGCTGGATATAAGGTTCTTGGTATACAGATACAGTTTCTTTCTTTGAGCCCTTTGAATATGTTATCCCAATGCTTTCTGCCCTCCATTGTTTCTGCTGAGAAGTCATCCATTAATCTTTTTAATTATTGATTTTGAGAAATTGATTTGTTTTACCCACTTATGCATTCATTGATTGATTATTGTATGTGCCCTGAAAATAAACACAAATAGATTCACAAACTGACTTGTCAGAGTAAAAATGCTAAAAATCAAAGACAAGAAAAAAATTATGAAAGCAACAAGAGAAAAACAGTTTGTTACTTTCAAGAGAACCCCAATAAGATTAACAGGTGACCTGACCCAGTAGTTCAGTTGGTTACAGCATCGTCCTGATAAACCAAGGTTGTGGGTTTGATCCTCACCCGAGGATATTTTTTCCATTGATTTTTAGAGAGTGGAAGGGAGGGAGGGACAGGGAGAGAGAGAGAAATAAAAAACATCGATGTGAAAGAGACACATCAGTTGGTTGCTTCCCTGAACCCCTAGACCAGGCCAGGGATGGAACCTGCAACCCAAGTGCCTGCCCTTGACCAGGAATCAAACCGGAGATCAGCTCTTACCACTAAACCACACCAGCCAGGGCAACAATGGGTTTCTATTGTTTTTAATTGATTTTATTTAAAAAAAAACTTTTTTTTTTGGTTTTTCTTCATTGATTTTAGAGGGAGAGGGAGAGAGATAGAAACATGGATGAGAGAGAACATCAATCAGCCACCTCCTGCATGCCCCGCATTGGGGATTGGGCCCACAACCTGGGCATGTGCCCTGACCGGGAATCGAACTGGCAACCTCTTGGAGCATGGGTCCACGCTCAACCACTGAGCCACACCAGCTGGGCTACAGTGAGTTTCTAAAAAGAAATTGTTATAAATTAAATATAGAAGTTTCCCCTATGGTAATATAAAACTGAATTTTTGGAAACTTAACACTTTTTTCTACATGTAATTTTTAAATTTCTGCACATTTAAGTTATCCAAACTTGGTAGTTAATCACACTACTTTAAATTTTGTGGATAGATTATGTTTAAGAGTAAGAAGTTTTAATATTATTATGCATTTCCCCAATGGTTATTTTTTACTGTGTTCAATTCCCCTTCCCTTTAAAAATAGATTAACTTAATAACATATCAAATAACAGCAACTGATTTATGAATTGAAAATAGTGACCAGCTCAACTCCAAAGTTTATGCTTTTAAACAAGATTCAACATATTTTATTTACATATTTACTACATACATTAATGGCCTTATACAATTAACTAAATCTAGTAACAATGGAGAGGATGGCACAAAAAAGACACAATTCCAAATTTCAGTCAGGCTGAAATACATTTTCACTAACTGAAAGATACAATAAACGAACAGCCATTGTAGAGTTCTAGACCGAATGTCAATTTACTTAAAATTGAAAGTCAGCCACACAGCTATTGAAATAATGGGAAATTTGCAAATGCAAATATTACATATGCAAGTATAATGCATGCATGGCATCACATTCTTTATTAAGCCATTTTTAAAGTAAACTGGAATAAGTATCTTAATATATGTACATCAAGGCACATTACTTTCTTGTGCTTTAGGAATGATTTACATGTGATTTGCTTATATCTTAATTTTATACCTTATATTAGCTTTTAATACTTAAAAGTTTAATTTTAACAATTATAGCTTGAGTTGTAGTTTCCCAGAGGAGAGAAATGTGGCATCTCCCTATGGTTGTTTTGAAAATCAGAAAATTAGATAGCGTAGGAGGTGGAAATTTGAAAATAAAAAACACAAATTAATATAATTCAACTGTCAGGTAACTTTTTAAAATAATTTACTTTCAACAATTTGGCGGACTTAATCTATTTAAGTAGTATACTATAATGAGGGCTGAATGAGGACCTTTTCAATATTTTGAAATTACTTGTACAATTATATAATATCCACAGGACCACTATAGATGTCTACATTGTTATCCTATTTCTAAATTGCATTTTTTCCAACAAAATTGAACAATTAAACATGATACAAAAAAGCAAGGGGAAAAAAAGAAAACAAACAAAAAACATGATACAAAAGATGCAAACATACAAAGCCTAGTTTTAACTTGTTAATTTTTCAGCAAAAGAACGAGATTCTTTCCACCCCAATCCCCATGTATTGCCCTATGTTATCAAAGAGAAATTTCTCATCAACAGTGCTTAATAACAGTGTTCTTTGCTTATGGTCTATTTACTTGCCTTGAAGAGATAGTATAGTAAGGCTTTAATAGGCATTTCATGCATTTTTATGGCATATTTAAAATCAGCTATTCATTTAAGGGTTCCCCACATAGATAAGTATACTGTGCAAACTTGATTACAACATGTAACTCATTAAGTGCTTTAAAATAAAATAAAGAATCCCTGACTTATAAGGGCTTAAAATAAATAGTAAGTCAAGAATCACAGATTTGAAGCATTTAAGAAAATGTAACATACCTATGCATCCTACTAAAATGTTTTATATTAGAATTTTTTTTTTTAATCCATAAAAAGGGCAAATGAAATCACAAAACTTCTGTATTTTGAGAATAAAAGAGAAGAAAAGCTGACTGGTGCAGCCTTTTAAACTCAAAGTATATAATAATGTTAAATTGTAAATGAAACTGTACAGTTTTTCACTTAGTACAGTCCTTTACAAACATTAATTCATAAAAAGCATACCATGATAAACCACTGCCATCAAACTGATGTTTTCAATTTCTTTACAGTAAATGGAATTTAGCCAGACAAACCATTCAGAAATGTTAAAACATCATCAAACAACCCACAGTCTTCACAAAGTCTAGGCGGAGAGTCACATAATATTGTAAACAAATGTTCTGAGTTCAGTATACATGAGATGTCACTTTAAAAAATCTCCATTACTATATTCATTCTGCTTCCGAAATATGTGCCACCTCTACTTCAACAGTTTGAATAGCTTCTGCGACTTCAGATAACTTCTGTCCTTGCTGTTGTGCCAACACATAATTAACCACTTGCATAATACTTTGGTCAGAAAGTGTAGATACAGATGGATACTCTTCAGTAGCTGCAACTGCTTCAAGAGCTTCCATAGTTTCTCCTGTCACTACCACAGTCTCAAGTTCTTGAGGGCCACTGCTTTCCTGTTCATGCATGTCTGCTGTTAAGATGCTAACAGCATGCTCCACTTGAGTTCCTTGGTTATGAAACTGAAGGGTATCTTTTTCCAGCATAATTTTGCAAGGCACATAATCTCTGTGGAATTTAGTCATATGTTTTCGGAGTGTTCGTGCATCTATGTAGGCTTCGCTACACACAGGACAAACATAGGGCCGTTCACCGGTATGTGTTCTGACGTGGCGTTTTAGAGATCGGGCATCAGCCCAAGCTACTCCACATGTTAAGCACTCAAATGGCTTAACTCCTATTAAAAAAAGAAGAGGAGGAGGTGTGTGTGTGTGGTGAGGTGCAAGTACCAAAATATATTAAAGTTACCTGATAAATAATGCTTCTTAAGAAAATACAGTAGCCCATAAACCTTTCTATCTTTACTATGGATAGAAGTGACTGAGAGGCAATTCTGAGTTTCTGTGCATGGTCTCACTTAATTTTCACAGCAATCCTATAATCCTAAAATAAGAAAACAGAGGTTCCATGGAGTCCATAAAAATGTTGATAGAGGATATTAATTTCACTAACTTAGGTAGTCAGGTTCAAAATGACCTCTTATCACTCGAAAAAAATCTTCTATGATACGGAATACATCTGTTATCAAGGAAGATGAGGTAATAAGAAACAGGGCTGATAAAGGGAGAATCAGTATTGGATTGGCTTTTATTCTTTATATATTTATCTATAATATATAGTTATATTATATATCACATTGAGTATAGTTACCTTCATGATTGTTCATGTGTCTCCTATACTCTCTCAGTTGAGTGAATTTTCTTCCACATCGTTCACACACCCGTTCCAGGTTTTGCTTTGCTCTTCCTTTTTTCCCATGGGTAGCTTTCTTTACATGCCTTCTGAACAATGCTTTTTCATAAAATTCTTTGCCACATATGTTACATCTAAATTTGGGAGGAAAAAACCTAAAAGCATTAGTATCCATAAGAATGAATCCAAGTACATACATATACCTCAAGTTCAGATCCTCAAATTTACCCACCTGTAAGGCTCAGTGACAGAATGAGACTTCACATGAGAATACCAATCTTTCTTCCAACTATAGCACTTATCACAAAATTGGCACTGGAATGGCTTCACACCAAGATGTTTGTTCATGTGCTGGCGAAGATCTCTAGCTTCAAAGAAACTTTTTTCACATCTGCAATAATAAAATTCAATCATCCAACTGGATCATCTTATTATTCTTTTAAAACAAGTTTCCAAGAATTTAGTATATTCTTGGGTTTCCAGAACTCCAAAGGATGACCCCAATTTAAAACAAAAGAATTCACTAGTATTCCAATCTTGCAATAAAAGGCTGTAGCATGTTAAGTTTTTCTGGCCCCAGACACTACAAACATTTTAGAAAGAATCATGCAGATCTCCCAAAGGTTACTACAGAGGACATATACTTTCTGTCTCCTCCTCAGTCCCATGTGATCTTCTTTTTCATTATTTTTATTTTTTATTAATTTATTTTTGTTACAAATGTTTCCTTTCCCCTTCCAGATACCCTACTCCCTATCCCGCCCCCCTCCCCACCCCAAGAATTGTTGTCTACGTCCATTGGTTATGCATACATGCATATAAGTTCTTTGGTTTATCTTATCCCTCCCCCCTGCCCCCCCTCCTCTGAAGTTTGTCAGTCTGAACTGTACTCCTTTCTATGTCTCTGGGTCTATTTTGTTCATCAGCTTTTTCTGTTCACTATGTTCCACAAATAAGTGAGATCATGTGGTATTTGTCTTTCTCTGATTGGCTTATTTCGCTTAGCATAATACTCTCCAGATCCCTCCATGTCGTCTCAAAGGATAACAGATCTTTCTTTCTTACAGTAGCATAGTGTTCCAGTGTGTATATGTACCACAGCTTTTTTATCCACTCATCTACTGATGGACACTTGGACTGTTTCCAGATCTCAGCAATTGTAAATAGTGCTGCTATGAACATAGGGGTACATATATTTTTTCTGATTGGTGTTTCAGGCTTCTAAGGATATATTCCTAGAAGTGGGATCACTGGGTCAAACAGCAGTTCAATTCTTAATTTTCTGAGGAAACACCATATTGATTTCCATAGTGGCTGCACCAGTCTGCATTTCTACCTTCTCCACACCCTCGTCAGCACTTGTTGTTTGAAGATTTGTTGATGGCGGCCATTCAGGCAGGTGTGAGGTGATACCTCATAGTCCTCGTTTGTTTTTTTTTAACTCATCTTTATTGTTGAATATATTACAGATGTTCCCCTCCTTTCTCCCCCGATTGACCCCCTCCTCCTCAATCCCGCCCTGCTCTTGCTTTCCCCAGACTATTATTGGTGTCCATTGGTTATGCATATATGCATAGAAGGTCTTTGCTTTATCTCATCCCACCCTGCCTCCCTCCCCCCTTCCCTTTGAGGTTCATCAGTCTAACAAACAATTTGTACTTCTTAATCCCTTCACTTTTTTCACCTATCCCCCCAGACCCCACCCATCTGGCAAGCAACAAAAAGTTCTCTGTATCTATGAGTCTGTTTCTGTTCTGCTTGCTCATTTTGTTTGTAGATTCAATTGTTGATAGATGTTTATTAATTGCCATTTTATAGTTCATATATATATATATATATATATATATATATTTTTTTTTTTTTTTTTTTTATCCTCACCTGAGGATTTTTTTGCATTTATCTTCAGATAGAGCGGGACGGAGAAAGGGAGAAAAGAGAGGGAGACACATCGATCAGTTGCTACCCAAACAACCCCAACCGGGGCGGGGATGAACTGCAACCGAAATGTGTCCGGAACTCTCTGGTCTGCAGGCAAACGCTCTAACTGCTGAACCAAACCGGCCAGGGCTATTGTTCATATTTTTGTTCTTGTCCTTCAAGAAGAACTTCAACATTTCATATAATACTGGTTTGGTGGTGATGAACTCCTTTAGCTTTTTCTTATCTGGGAAACTCTTGATATGTACATCGATTGTAAATGATAGCTCTGCTGGATAGAGTAATCTTGGTTGTAGGTCATTGCTTTTCATCACCTTGAATATCTCTTACCACTTCTTTCTGGCCTGCAAAGTTTCTTTTGAGAAATCAGCTCACAGTCTTATGGGAACTTCTTTGTAGGTAATGAACTGCTTTTCTCTTGCTGCTTTTAAGATTCTCTCTTTGTATTTAACCTTTGGCATTTTGATGATGGTGTGTCTTGGTGTGGACCTCTTCGGGTTCATCTTGCTTAGGACTGTCTGTGCTTCCTAGACTTATATGTCTGTTTCCTTCACCACGTTAGGGAGGTTTTCTGTCATTATTTCTTCAAATAGGTTTTCAATTTCTTGTTCTCTCTCGTCTCCTTCTGGCACCCCCATGATGCAAATGTTGGCTCACTTGAAGTTGTCACGGAGGCTCCTTACACTATCCTCATTTTTTGGATTATTTTTTATTTTTGCTGTTTTGATTGGGTGTGTTTTGCTTCCTTATTGATGGTTTGCTTCTTGGCTTCACCTACTATATACTATTGATTCCCTGTAAATTATTCTTTATTTCAGTTAGTGCATCTGACTGGTCCTTTTTTATGTTGTTGATGTTCTCACTAAGTTCCCTGGAGGTCTCACTAACTTCCTTGAATGTCTCACCAAGTTCCCTGAGCAACCTTATAACCAGTGTTTTGAACTCTGCAACTGATTGATTGCTTATCTCCATTTTGTTTAATTCTTTCCCTGGAATTTTGTTCTTTTCTTTCATTTGGGACATGTTTCTTTGTCTCCTCATTTTGGCTGCTTCCCTGTGATTGCTCCTATGTATTAGGTAGAGTTTCTGTGTCTCCTAGGCTTCGTAGGGTGGCCTACTGTATTAAGTGTCCTGTAGGATCCAGTGGCACAGCCTTCCTGATCACCCCAGCTGGTTCCTCAAGGTGCACCCCTAGTGTGGACTGTACACCCGTCTGTTGCAATTGAGTCTTGACTGCTGTAGGCACATCAACAGGAGGGATTTACTCAGGCTGATCAGCTCCAAAGACTGGCTGTGCTCACTGACCAGTGACCTCTGACTACCTTGGAGGATCAGCTGTGTAGGGGCCCACCACACAGAGTAAGACTTACTTCATCAGCGCTCTGGTACCCACTGAGTCCGCTCATTATGTGTGTCACTTGTGGAGGTGGTTCAGTGGTGGTGTTTCGATGTGGTCTGAAGCTGTCCACTAGGGTGCTGGCTCTGAGGCAAGGTCAGCCACTGCCTGTGTTCTATCCGGGGACACCCAGCATAAGCTACAAAGTGATCTGCAAATGGCTGCTTCTTGTGTTGGGTTTGGAGGTGCCCAGGAAAAGCCAAGTTGTGAACCAAGGCTGGCTGCTTCTAGTGCCAGGCCTGGGGCCACTTAACGAGAGGTATGGGGCTCGCTGAGACCAGATGCTGCTTATTTGAGAGATTTTAGGAAACTCTGAAGCAGGATCCAAGACAGGCCAATCCTATGGTAAAGCCTTTGGAAACAGCTTGGGTGGGCCCAAAAGTTGGGTGGGGCAGGGCCTCAGGGAATCACCAGGGCGGGGCAAACAGTGTGAGCCAGGTTGCTGGAGTCCCAGATATGGCGGCTGTCTGCCACCCCAGGAAAGGGCTCACCAAAGCAACATCAGCCTCTGCCAGCACATCTGTCCAGGAGAAAGCCGCCTCTCCAGCCCTCGTCCAGAGGCCAAACAGCTCAGTTCTTCCCTATATGTCTCTGGTGCCCCTCAAGCTGCCTCCCCTAGAGAGAACAAGTCCGAGTAAGTCCTTGCGCAGCGGGCCCTTTAAGAGGAACTGCCTGGGGCTCCAACAGCCGCACCCTCCCTCAGCCTCAGTTCCTGCTGGTTTTTCCAGCCAGAAGTTATGGGGACTTCTCTTCCTGGCACTGGAACCCTGAGCTGGGCGCCTGGTGTGGGACAGGGACCCCTCACTCCTCAGGGAGGAACTTCCCAGCCGAAGTGTCCCTCCTGATTTTTATCCACCACAGGTGGGTGTGGGACCAGCCTGTCTGCGCCTCCACTCCGATGTGGCTGTTTCTTTAATTTCGTACTTGTAGGACTTCCATTCAGCTCGATTTCAGGCAGTTCTGAATGATGGCTGTGTTGTAGTTTAGTTGTAATTTTGATGTGGTTGTAGGAGGAGGCTATATCATGTTTATCTACACCGCCATCATGACCAGAAGTCCCCTCATACTCATTTTAATTTGCATTTCTCTGATGATTAGTGATATTGAGGATTTTTTCACATGTCTCTTGGCCATTTGTATGTCCTGTTTAGAGAGGTGTCTATATAGGTCCTCTACCCAAATTTAATTAGATTCTTTCTCTTCCTTTTCTTGAGTTGCATGAGTACTCTATATATTTTGGAAGCTAATCCTTTATCTGATATATTGGTGGCAATTATGCTCTCCCATATGGTGGGTTCCTTTTTCATTTTGATGGTTGTTTCTTTTGCTGTGCAGAAGCTTTATAGTTTGATGTAGTCCCATGTATTAATTTTTTCCTGTGTTTCTCTTGCTTTAGGCGTTGTATCAGTGAAAATTCTGCTGCATGTGATGTCTGAAATTTTGTTGCCTACATTTTCTTCCAGGATTTTTATGGATTCACGAGTCACGTTTAAGTCTTTTATCTTTTGAGTTTATTCTTGTGTATGGTGTAAGTTGCTGGTCTAGTTTCATTTTTCTACAGGTAGCTGTCCAATTTTCCCAACACCATTTACTAAAAAAGCTGTCCTAACTCCACTATATGCTCTTGCCACCTTTATCAAATATTGAGTGTAATGACTTGGGTCAATTTCTGGGTTCTCTGTTCTGTTCCATTGATTTATATGCTTGTTCTTGTGCCAGTACTAGGCTGTTTTGATTACAGTGGCTTTGCAGTATACCCTGATATCCGGTATTGTGATCCCTCCCACTTTGTTCTTCTTTTTCAAGATTGCTGTGGCTATTTGGAGTCTTTTTTGGTTCCATATAAATTTAATTTTTAAATTTTTTTCTTTATTGTGTTTAGAGAGAGAGGAAGGAAGAGGGAGAGAGAGATAGAAACATCAATGAGAGAGAACATCGACTGGCCACCTCCTGCATGCCCCCCCAGTGGGGATTTGGCCCAAAACCTGGGCATGTGCCCTGACCAGAAACGGAACCGGCGACCTCTTGGTGCATGGGTCAATGCTCAACCACTGAGCCATACCGGCCAGGCCCATATAAACTTTTGAAGGTTTTGTTCTAGTTCTGTGAAATATGTCATTGCTATTTTAACGGGAATTGCACTGAATCTATATATTGCTTTGGGTAGTATGGACATTTTAATGATGTTAATTCTTCCAATCCATGAACAAGATATGTGCTTCCACTTTTTTATATCTTCCTCTATTTCTTTTTTCAATGACCTGTAGTTTTCTGTGAAGAGGTCCTTTATTTCTTTGGTTAAGTTTATTCATAGGTATCTTAATTTTTTTGCTGCGATGGTAAATGGGATTTTTTTTTAGTTTCTCTTTCTGTGAGTTCATCATTGGTGCGTAAGAATGCTATTTTTGACGTTAATTTTGTATCCTGCTACTTTGCCAAATTCATTTATTAAATCAGAGATTTTTGATGGAGTCTTTAGGGTTTTCTATGTACAATATCATGTCATCTGCAAATAATGACAGTTTCACTTCCTCCTTTCCAATTTGGATCCCTTTTATTTTTTCTTCATGTCTAATTGCTGTGGCTAAGACTTCCAGTACTATGTTAAATAAGAGTGGCAAAAGTGGGCATCCCTGTCTTGTTCCTGTTCTTAAGGGAAATGCTTTTAGTTTTTGCCCACTGAGTATGATGTTGGCTGTAGGTTTGTCATCAATGGCCTTTATTATGTTGAGATATGATCCTTCTATCCCCTCCTGAGAGTTTTTATCAAAAATGGATGCTGAATGTTGTCAAATGCTTTTTCAGCATCTATTGATATGATCATATGATTTTTATCTTTCATTTTGTTTATGTGCTGTATCACATTTATTGATTTATGAATATTGCATGAGCCTTGCATCCCTGCAATAAATCGCACTTGGCCATGGTGTAAAATTTTTTTAATATATTGCCTGATTTGATTCGTTAAGATTTTGTTGAGAATTTTGGCATCTATGTTCATCAGGGATACTAGCCTGTAATTGTCTTTCTTTGTAGTGTCTTTACCTGGTTTTGGAATTAGAATTATGCTGGCCTCATAAAATGAGTTTGCAAGTCTTCCTTCTTCTTGGATTTTCTGGAATAGTTTGAGGAGAATGGGTGTTAATTCTTCTTTGAATGTTCGGTAGTACTCCTCTGTGAAGCCATCTGGGTCCGGGCTTTTGTGTGCTGGGAGATTCTTGATGACATCTTCAATTTCCTTAGTTGTTATTGGTCTGTTCAAGTTGTTTTTTTATCTCTCCCCAGTTCAGTTTTTGGAGACTATGTGTTACTAGAAATTTGTCCATTTCACCTAGATTGTCCAATTTGTTGGCGTATAATTGTTCACAGTATTTGTTAACAATCCTTTGTATTTCTGTGGTGTCAGTTTTTACTTCTCCTCTTTTGTTTCTGATTTTATTTATTTAGGTCCTCTCTCTTTGTTTTTTCGTGAGTCTTGCTAAGGGTCCATCAATCTTGTTTATCTTTTCAAAGAACCAGCTCTTTGTTTCATTGATCTTTTAAATTGTGTTTTTAGTCTCTATGTCATTTATTTCTGCTCTGATCTTACTATTTCTCTCCTTCTACTTGCTCTGGGTTTTTCTTTTTGTTTGCTTTCTAGTTCTTTAATTGTGAGGTTAGATAGTCAATCAGAAATTTTTTTTTGTTTCTTGAGGTAGGCCTGTAGTGCTATGAACTTCCCTCTCAGGACCGCTTTCGCTGCATCCCACAGATTTTGTTTTGTGTTCATTTTCATTTGTTTCCAGGAAGTTTTTAATTTCTTCCTTGATCTCCTGGGGAAATGCTTAATTGTTTAATAACATGCTATTTAGCCTCCATGTATTTGAATGTTTTTTTGTAAATGATTTCTAGTTTCATGTCATTGTGATCTGAGAAGATGCTTGATATGATTTCAATTTTCTTGATTTTGTAGAGACTTACTTTGTGTCCTAACATGTGGTCTATCTTCGAGAATGTCCCGTGTGCACTTGAGAAGAATATATATTCTGCAGCTTTGGGGAAAATGTTTTGTAAATATCAATTAAGTCCAACTGATCCAGTTTGTCATTTAAGGGTTGTTTCCTTGTTTATTTTTTGTCTAGAAAATCTATCCAGTGGTGTCAGTGGGGTGTTAAAGTCACCCACTATAATTGTATTGCTATTGATCTCTCCCTTGAAGTCCTGCATAAGTTTTTTAAAAAATTTTGGTGCTCCTATATTCGGTGCATGTATGTTTACCAGGATTATATCCTGTTGTTGGATTGACCCCTTTAATATTATGTAGTGACCTTCTTTCTCTCTTTTTATGGTCCTTGTTTTGGAGTCTATCTTATCAGATAAGAGTATTGCTACACCAGATTTTTTTTCATTTCCATTTGCCTGGAATATTGTTTTCCATCCCTTCACTTTCATCCGGTGTGAGTATTTTGTTGTGAGGTGGGTCTCTTGTAGACAGCATATATATGGGTCGTGTTTCCTATCCAATCAGCTACCCTATGTCTTTTGATTGGAGCATTTAAGCCATTTACATTTAAGGTTATTACTGATAGATACTTATTAGTTGCCATTTTTATTTTATGCCTGTATTCTTCTCTCTCTCTCTCTCTCTCTCTCTCTCTCTCTCTCTCTCTCTCTCTCTCTTTCTTTCTCTCTCTCTCTATTTCTTCTTCTTTTTCTTACACCAGTCCCTTTAGCATTTCTTGCAGTGCTGGTTTGGTGGTGGTAAATTCCTTTAGCTTTTTTTTTGTCTGTGAAGCTCTTTATTTCACCTTCAATTTTGAATGCTAGCCTTGCTGGATAGAGTAGTCTTGGATTCAAACCCTTGCCTTTCATTACTTTGTATACTTCATGCCACTCCCTTCTGGCCTGCAGTGTTTCTACTGAGAAATCAGCTGACAGTCTAATGGGAGCTCATTTGTAGGTAACTTTCTGTCTCTCTTTCGTTTCCTTTAAGATTCTTTCTTTGTCTTTAACGTTTGCCATTTTAATTATGATATGTCTAGCTGTGCATTTTTTTGGGTTCATCTTGCCTGGGACTCTCTGTGTTTCCTGGACTTGTGTGACTATTTCCTTCACCAATTTAGGGAAGTTTTCTGTCATTGTTTCTTCAAACCGGTTCTCTATTCCTTTGTCCGTTTCTTCTCCTTCTAGTACCCCTATGATGCGAATGTTGTTACATTTCGTATTGTCCCAAAGATCCCTTAAACTCTCCTCCTGCTTTTTATCCACCCCCCCTTTGGTGCTCTATTTGGGTGTTTTTTTCTGCCTTGTCTTCTAACTCACTGATTCAGTCTTTAGCTTCTTCTAATATACTACTGAATCCTTCCAAGGTATTTTTCATATCAGCTATATCATTCTTTATTTCCTCTTGATTTTCATTAATAGTTTCTACCCTTTTTTTAAGTTGATGTAGTTCCCACTGAGCTCTTTATAATTCTCATTAAGTTGCTTGCAGTTCTCACTAAATTGTTTGAGCACCCTTAAAATCATTGCTTGGAATTCTTTATCTGACAAATTGCTTGTTTCCATTTCATGTAGTTCCTTTTCAGGTGATTCCTCCTTTTCTTTCATTTGGGTATTATTTCTTTGTCTTACCATTTAACAGTCTGGTAGTTCTAGGCCTGGTGTGGGATACTGGGATGTGTAGGCAGATCAGTGTGTATGAAATAAAGCTGCTTTGCCTTCCAGACTATTTTGCTGTGTAGCGCCTCTTGCCTGCTATGGGTCCTGCAGGACTGAAACCTGGCGGCTGGTATTTGTCTATCATGGTAGGCGCTGCTCAGGTGCATGGGTCCAGCTGGTCAGCTGCTGGGGTGTGCTCCTGCCTGGTGGGGCTCAGTTCCTGATCAATCGCTGCTGATGCTGCTGGGGATGAGTGTCAGCTCCCGGTTTGTGCTGCTACTGCTGCTGCTGTTGCCAGGGGGTGCTCTCAGCTCCCAATCCTCTGCTGCTGTTGGGGATTGAGGATGCTCAGCTCCCGGGACTTTGCTGCTGCTGGGGGAGGGGCTCCACTCCAAATCTGTTGCTGCAACTGTCAGGGGCGGGTCTCAGCTGCCCAAGCCTTGCTGCTGCTTGGGCTGGGACACCGCTCCATCCTCTGCTGATGCTGCTGGGGATGGGTCTCAGCTGCTGATCTGTGGTGCTGCTACCTTGGGATGCATGTCCACTCCCGAGCCTCTGCTGCTGGGGGTGTGTCTCAGCTCCTAAGCCTCAGCTGCTGTTGGGGGTGGGGCTCCACACCCGCCCAGTCACTGCTGCTGTGGGGGAAGGTGCTGGGCTCCCAAGGTGGTGCTACTGCTGCTGGGAGTGGTGCTCAGCTCCAATAAGGCTGCTGCTGTGGGGGATGGTGCTTGGCTCCCAGCCTGTTGCAGCTACCACAGCAGGCACCTTGACAGCGCTGCTAACTGTGTGCTGGTCCATGTTGACACAGCGAGGTCCACTGGTCCGATGGTGCAAGGCGTACTGGTGGTCTCAGGTTGCTTGGCCCTAGCTGCTCCCGGCTGCCTCCTCCCAGAGACGACCAGGAATCTTCTAAAATGGTGGGGCCTTCCTCCCTCGCAGGGAGAAGTATCCTGATGAGCCACTTACTGTGGTAGCTCCCTGTCCACAGCACAGGAACCCTCTGCCCCACGTTTCTGCACTGCTCAAGGTTGCTTGTCCACACTCATGTCTCCTCACACTCTCTCTCACTCTCACACGCTCACCCTCGCTCCGGTCCTGCCCGCGCCATCTTTTGCAACCTAAATCATTTTAAATGAGTGATTTTTATGGTATGTGATTTATATCTAAATAAAACTTTAAAAATAATAAGTAGAAACATCTAGGCAAAAAAGTGATTAAAATCAAGAATAAACAAATAAGAGTTAAATATTATTTTCAAGTATTTTCTCCCCACCCCAGCTTTATCGAGGTATGACTGACAAAAAAATTTAAACATATTTAAAGTGTACATGATGATGATTTGATATATGTATACTACATTGTAAAAGGATTCACTCCATCTAGTTAATTAACACATCTAGCCTAGCCCTTCTGATATGTGTGCGCATGTATGTGTGTGGGTGTGTGTTTAAGTTCAACTCTCTCAGCAAATTTCAACTATACAATATGGTGTTATCAACTATAGCCACCTCAAATATTTTCTTTTGAAAACAACGTTCAAACATTAAACAAACCTAGTATGAACATAAGGAAATTAACTGAATGGTTCATCTATTAAATACTTACTGAGTACAATGATAGCCTCGAACCTCAGGCTTTGGCTGGTGTTTCTTTAGGTGCTTGCTGAGTCCAGAGCCCCTGTGAAAAGACTTTCCACAAACTGAGCAGTGGTACTTGGACTCTCCTATAAAAATAAAACCATGTCACAAATCCAGCAATCATGTGCTCTTCCAATAGAATTTCTTATGTTATATTTCAGAAGTTATTTTATCAAAGGGACATGGAAGCTATAACATTTGGCAGCCACCTTCTAAGAATAACAACAAATCATGTCAAAATTCCTATTTCCTCTCAACTACAGTGCTAACAAGGCTACTGCTAGCCAAAGAATGTAACACAGTTGCATCATCACCTGAATTACAATAGTAAGAGTTGAATACAAGTTCTACAGCCAATATCTACCCTTCATACGCCATTTCCACATAACTGCTTTGAGCATTTGAAAATAAGCATGTGTGATATAAAAATTCTAATGAAATTATAAGCTACATATCATGTTGACAGTTACATCGGCCTACTGCTTAACTTTTTAAAAGCATGACCAGCCCTGGCCGGTTTGGCTCAGCGGTTAGAGCGTCGGCCTGTGGTCCAGAGAGACCCGGGTTCAGTTCCCGCTAAGGGCATGTACCTCGGTTGCAGTTTGTCCCCGGCCCTGGTTGGTCGTGCGGGTGGCAGCCCCCTCAATGTGTCCCTTTCACATCGATGTTTCTCTCTCTCTCTCTCTTCCTCTCTCTCCCTCCCACTCTATCTGAACAAAAAATGAAAAAATATCCTCGGGTGAGGATAAAAAAAATAAAAATAAATAAAATAAAAGCATGACCAGCCCTGGCCAGTTTGGCTCAGCGGTTAGAGTGTCGGCCTGCGGTCCAGAGAGACCCGGGTTCGGTTCCTGCTAAGGGCATGTACTTCGGTTGCAGTTTGTCCCCGGCCCTGGTTGGTCGTGTGGGTGGCAGCCACTCGATGTGTCACTTTCACATCGATGTTTCTCTCTCTCTCTCTTCCTCTCTCTCCCTCCCACTCTATCTGAACAAAAAATGAAAAAATGTCCTTGGGTGAGGATAAAAATAAAAATAAATAAAAATAAAAATAAATAAAAATAAAATAAAAGCATGACCATTCTTTAGGTGCCTTGATCTAAATTACAACATTTAATATTCAGTACAATTTTTTTCTATACTGAGGGAAACAATGAGTATTTTTACACAAATAAGATAGCTCTAAAACTAGATTTAAGAACACTTTTTAACTTTACTCTTTATTAATAAAAAACTGCACACATATAGCCATCATTATATCTATATAATTTATGAAATAATCACAGTATAATCGATGTAATAGTAAAGTAATAGTATATAACATGCACAGGGTGGGGCCAAAGTAGGTTACAATTGTTTGTATGGAAAATACAATAGTTAATACATAATAATACAAGAATAAACTCTGTTTTGCATGCTTACAACTGTAAACCTACTTTTGTCCCACCCTATAATTATGTCAATATAAATTCCTCATTACCTGTGTGAATACTCATATGTTCTTGAAGACTCCGTTTGGTAACAAATGACTTAACACATAGTTCACACTGGAACTGCTTTTGTGATTGATGGAGACTCTGATGTAATTTTAGACCATGCTTGTAGATGAAAGTCTTTCCACAGACCTAAGACAGCAAAGGTGTTTAAACCAGTAAAACAGAAAAGGAGATAGGGGCTGTTTCTGAAGAATGAAGACAGAGAAACTTGTATGCTGTTTTAAATAAGAAACTTAAATTATAAACAAAATAAAGTGGAAGTTGAAACAAATGCCAATGATATTAGCTGGTTGATCATCATCTGAGTCAGTACTTAACAAATGTTGCTATTTTTTTTTTAATTTTTTTCTTTATTAATTTTAGAGAGAAAGGAAGAGAGAGGGAGAGAGATGGAAATGATAAGATAACATTGATTGGTGCCTCCTGCATATCCCCCTAAGCAGGAATTGAACCAGTGACCTCTTGGTGCATGGGTTGACACTCAACCTCTGAGTCACACTGGCCGGGCTTATACCCATGTTATCAATGGCGGAACTCAAAGCAGTACAAAAAAACCTCATGCTGTCCTTTTGAGACTGGCAAACAGTACTTGTACCTTATATATTAAAAGAGACATGGGAACCCTGGTCAGTTTGGCTCAGTGGTAGAGTGGTGGCCCGCAGACCAATGAGTTGCAGGTTCGATTCCGGGGAAGGACATGTACCTCAGTTGCAGTTCATCCCTGGCCCTGGTAAGGGTCTTGTGGGAGGCAACCAGTCGATGTGTCCCTCTCACATTGATGTTTCTCTCTCTCCCCCTTTCTCTCCCTCTCCCTCCCACTCTATCTGAAGATAAATAGAAAAATATCCTCGAGTGAGGATTAAAAAAAAGAGAGAGAGAGAGAGAGATGGGAGCTTAATAAAAACAAATATACTAATTTCCTGCTAGAACAGTGCTTCTCACATTCTCTGTGATGAAGAACCATTCCCCTACCCCCAATCCATTTGGGAGAGATTTTTGTTAAACACAATAAAAATGTCACAACAATGTCAAGTTGCCATGACTTTCTAAATGCTTACTCTCAACTTCTGTACTTATTTTCCATAGACCACACATTTTAAGTAGTGGTACACTAGAAGATCAGAGGACTAATTAATACTTAGTTTTTAAATTTATGAATGAAATGATGGTTAGGGCGTGGTTGACCCTATGTTGATAACTACTGAATCTGGATGAAGGGTCCATGAGGACTTATTCTATTCTCTTATATTCTATTCTCATATAACAAAAAGCTAAAACAAAACAAAAAACGAGAGAGAGAGAGAGAATAGCTCAAAGTTGGCTAATCACAGGATCCTTTACCTAGGAGTCATATTTTGGCATTTAGGTACCATCAGTCCTTAGCACTAGAAAAGGATACACAGCTTATGCAGGATTTTTGCTAAGGAGATCTGTTTAAACCCTGGGTTCCTTTCAAGTTCAGGCTGGTCCTGCTGAAAGTTAAAGTATGAGTGGAACGATGATTCTCACCCAGCACATCCCCTGAATCCTAGGAAGTTTCATGAACATCCTAAATAGATTCATTTCAAATTACAATCAATTAAACAGCAAATTAAAGAACATAATTGGGAATCACCCTTTACCCAGGCAACAAACTAAAAAAGTCACAGTTTATAAGAGTAAGGGTGACTCCAGAGTCAACCAGTCTCATCACCACTTAAGTTTCAATCTTCTTTATATAACAAATAAATGTTACAGCTTTACCTGGCATGCATGTGGCTTTACACCAGTGTGCTTTAACATATGTATTCGAAGAGAATATAATTTAGGTAATGTCCTTCCACATATGGAACATATAAATTCTCGTTTGGTTCTGCCCTTCTCAGACGATGTTCCTGATGCCTCATTGGATGTGGAATTGGAAGATGATGAAGTGGGTGTAACTTTTCTGGTATGTCGAATAAGGTGTGCTCTCAAGGAGGCACTGTACTGAAACTGTTTTTTACAGAGCTAAAAGGAAAAAGTAAACAAAATTCTGTCTAAATGTAATTTCATTACAAATGTTAAGTGAAACTCAACTCATATTTCAACTTTCCATTTCTTTGTTATAATTATATAAACCAATAAACACATATACTATGTAAAAGACAATATGCTAGGTACCAGATTATAAAGATGAAAGGGAAAGACCCAGCCCCCTACTCTGGAGAGGTTTGTAATCTAAGCACAGAAACAGGACTTATACATAAATTAAGGTAAAATAGTTAAGGAGTAATCTGAACAATAAGGAAAGGCCTCATTGGGGAGGCTAGATCTGTCTTGAAGGAACTGTAGGACACAGAAAAGACACAAGAATGCTATCATTATAGGAGTATTAATAGGTGGAACAAAAACAGGGGTTGGAAAAGGTAGAAAAATAAAACTAATGGTCCTTGGATTTAATCCTGTAGTTGTCAGGGATTCATGAAATCAGTTATATATGCATTTATCTTCAGATAGAGTGGGAGGGAGAGAAGGAGGAAGAGAGAGAGAGAGAAACATCGATGTGAGAGAGACACATCGACTGGTTTCCACCCACATGACCCCAATCGGGGCCAGGGACAAACCACAACTGAGGTACGTGCCTTAGCGGGAACCGAACCCGGGACTCTCTGGTCTGCGGGCCGACGCTCTAACTGCTGAGCCAAACCGGCCAGGGCCTGAGCCTTACATTCTTTCTATGAGACAGCATCTACTTTCTGCCTTGCAATTCTAAGATTTTTCCTTTGTCCCTTGATTCTGTAATTTTATAATATATCTTGATATATATTTATTTTCATCCATGGTTCTGGACATTCAACCTGCTCTTTTAGAAGAATACTTCCTTTTCTCCATGTTCTCTGTTTGGAATTACGTGGATATTAGATGTCTTAGACAATCCTCTAAATTTCTCTCACTCTCATTTTCTAACTTGTCTTTTTGCTTTATTTTCTGAGAGATTTAGTCAATTCTATTTCTCCACTTTTCTGAGATTTTTATGTTTATTATATATTTTATTCCTAAAAAGCTCTTCTGTTCTCTTAATGTGCCCTTTTTAAAATACAGTACCTGGCCCTGGCCGGTTTGGCTCAGCGGTTAGAGCGTCGGCCTGTGGTCCAGAGAGACCCGGGTTTGGTTCCCGCTAAGGGCACGTACCTCGGTTGCAGTTTGTCCCCGGCCCCATTGGGGTTGTGTGGGTGGCAGCCAGTCGATGTGTCTCTCTCACATCGATGTTTCTCTCTCTCTCTTCCTCCCTCTCTCCCTCTCACTATATGAATGCAAAAAAAAAAAAAAAAAGTGTCCTCGGGTGAGGATTTAAAAAAAAATAAAATATAGTACCTGGTTATTGTTTGATTGATATAACTTTTTCATTTAATCTCTGATATCATACTTTGTGATTTGGTTCTTTGGGGGGGGGGACGATCATGTTTTTTAATTTATTTTTTAATTGTTGGCACTATTACAGATGTCCCCCAGATTCCTCCCTTTTGTTCCCCTCCACCCAGCCCCCCACCCTTCACCACATTGCTGTGTCCATGGGCTATGCATATACGCAATATATGTTCTTTGGCTAATCTCTTCCATACTTTACATCCCCATGACTATTCTGTAAGTACCAACTTGTACTTCTAAATCTCTTCACTTTTTTCACCCATCCCCAAATCCCCCTCCCATCTTATTTATTGTTCATATTTTTTAATTTCTTTTCCTTCTTCTTTTTAAAGAAAATCCTTTAACATTTCATGTAATACTGGTTTGGTGGTGATGAACTCCTTTAGCTTTTTCTTGTCAGGGTAGCTCTTTATATGTCCATTGATTCTAAATGACAGCTTTGCTGGGTAGACTAATCTTGGTTGTAGGGCCTTGCTTTTCATCACTTTGAATATTTCTTGCCACTCCCTTCTGGCCTGCAAAGTTTATGTTGAGAAATCAGCTGACAGCCATATGGCAGCTCCCTTGTAGGTAACTGACTGCTTTTCTCTTGATGTTTTTAAGAGTCTCTGTCTTTAACCTTTTGCATTTTAGTTATAATGTGTCTTGGTGTGGGCCTCTTTGGGTTCATTTTGTTTGGGACTCTGTGCTTCTTGGATTTGTATGTCTATTTCCTTAACCAAGTTAGGGAAGTTTTCTGTCATTTTTTCAAGTAGATTTTCAATTTTTTGCTCTCTTTTTTCTCCTTCCAGTAACCCCATGATACAAATGTTGGTACACTTGAAATTGACCCAGAGGCTCCTTACACTATCTTCATATTTTTGGATTCTTTCTTTTTGCTTTTTTTGGGAATGTTTGTAAGAGAACATTCCAAGCCACTGACTTGATTCTCAGCATCATCCACTCTACTGTTGATTCCCTGTAAATTATTCTTCATTTCAGTTAGTGCATCCTTCATTTCTGACTGGTTCTTTTTTATGGTTTCCATGTCCTTTTTCATGCTGTTGACGTTCTTACTAAGTTCCTTGAGCATCCTTATAACCATTATTTTGAACTCTGTAGCTGGTAGTTCGCTTGCCTCCATTTCACTTATTTTTCTTTCTGGAGATGTCTTCTGTTCTTTCATTTGGGACCTGTTTCTTTGTCTCCTCATTTGCCTGCTTCCCTGTATTTGTTTCTATGTATTAGGTGTAGTAGTTATGTCTCCCAGACTTGGTAGAGTGGCCTTGTGTAATAAGTGTCACGTAGGACCCAGGGGCACAGCCTCTCCAGTCACCAGAGCCGGGTGCTCCAAGTGCGCCACCGTGTGGGCTGTGTACACTGTCCCATTGTAGCTGAGCCTTGATTGCTGTTGGCATCACTAGGAGGGAATGACCCCTAGGTCAACTGGCTGTGATTACAGCAAGGGAGCTGTTGTGCACAGTCAACTCTATGGAGCAGGACTTGCTTCAGTGGGGCTTTGGTGCTCACTGATTCTGCCCCTTGAGTGTGTCACTCATGGAGGTGGTAGGTTGTAATTCAATGTGGTCTGAAGCTGTCCACCAGGTGCACTAGCTCTGGGGCCTCCTGGGTGATGCAAAGTCAGCCACTACCTATGCCCTGCCTGGGGCACAGCAACAGAGTGATCTGCAGATGACTGCTACTTGTGTTGGGCTTGGAGATGCCCAAGAGAGACCAAGCTGTGAACCAAGGTGGGCTGCTGCTAGTGCCAGGCCTGCAGCCACTTAGCAAGAGGTATGGAGTATACAAAGGCCTGGTGCTGCTTGTTTAAGAGATTTTAGGAAAGTCTGAAGCATGAGGCAAGAGAAGCCAGTTGTATGGAAAAGCCACTGGAAATGGCTTAAATGGGCCCACAGGTTGGGTGAGGTGGGGCCTTGAGGTAATTACCGGAGTGGAGCAAACAGTGTGAGTCAGGTAATGGAGTCTCAGATATGACATCTGCCTCTTGGCTCTGTGGGTGGGGGGTATCTCAGAAAAGGAACAATGGGCTCTGCCAGCTTTTTTGTCTGGCAGAAAGCTGCCCCTTCAACTCTTGCCCTGATACCAGAAAATTCAGTTCCTTTCTGTATATCCCTGGTTCCTTTCAAGCTGCTGCCCTAGTGCTGAAGCTCAGAGAGAGTCCAAGTCCGTGCATAGGCCCTTTAAGAGGAACTGCCTGGGATTCCGGCAGCCCTCCATTCACTCAGCCACACTCCCCAATGGTTTTTACAGCCAGTTCTCTTCCTGGCACTGGAATCCTGGGCTGAGGGGTCTGGTGTGGGGCTGGAGAGTCTGGTGTGGGGCTGGAGACCCTTGTTCCTCAGGGGGGACCTCTGCAGCTGAGATATCCCTCCTGGTGTTATTTTTAAAAATATGTTTTTATTGATTTTTTAGAGAGAGGGAGAAAGAGATAGAAACATCCATGTGAGAGCAAAACTTCGATTGGCTGCCTCCTGCATGCCCCCTAATGGGGATTGAGCCCACAACTCGGTCATGTGCCCTGACTGGGAATTGAACTGGGACCTCTTAGTCCATGGGATGACGCTCAATCCACTGAGCCACACTGGCCGGGCTCCCTCACAATTTTAAACTGCCACACATGGGTGTGAGACCAGACCATTCTGATCTCCACCTCTCCTACCAGTCTCTATGCGGCTTCTTCTTTAAATTCCCAGTTGTAGACTTCCATTCAACTAGATTTCAGGCAGTTCTGAATGATGGTTGTTCTGTAGTTTAGTTATATTTTTGATGTGGTTGGGGAAGGGTTCAAGTACTGCATTTAACTATGCCACCATCTTGACCAGAGTCTGGGTTGTTGTTTTCAAAGTTTGCTTCTCTCTGCACAATCCTGGATTTCTCAAAGCTGCTTTTTTTCTTGAAATATTAATCATGAGTCTGATTATCCCTAATGTCTATTCATATTTCAGAATAAGACATTAAAAATCTTGATTGAAACTTCTGTGTAAGTGGGGGAGTGGGTTGTCAACCACATGCCTTAGTCACCAGTATCTTTAGGTCTTTTGTTTATGGACTTTGGATTTCTCATTTCTGAAAATTCTTTTTGCTTTCAGGTTAAAGACCTGACTGTTAACATGCTAGGACTTGACTAGGGAGGGAAAGACAACTTGAAATATCTCAATATTCGGTAAGCAAGCTTTTACTTTTCCCTGTTTTGAGTACAGTACATTTACCCTCTCTGTGCATAGTGTTCCTCAGAGCAATTATAATTTTCTTTTCTAAAAAGCAGAGAGTGGCCCTGGCCAGTTTGGCTCAGCGGTTAGAGCGTCGGCCCGCAGACCAGAGAGACCGGGTTCGGTTCCCACTAAAGGCACGTACCTCAGTTGCAGTTTGTCCACAGCCCTGGTTGGGGTCATGTGGGTGGCAGCCGGTCGATGTGTCTCTCTCACATCGATGTTTCTCTCTCTCTTTCTTCCTCCCTCTATCCCTCCCGCTCTAGCTGAAGAAAAATGCAAAAAAAAAAAAAAAAAAAGTAGAGAGTGGGTCTTTGTCTGAAGGAGTGGTGGTGGGGGCTTAATTGCCTCTCAGTGTAAGCCAGGTTGCTGGACTCCCAGATATGATGTGGTTGTGGGAGGAGGCGAATACTGCGTTTACCTATGCCCCCATCTTGACAGGAATTTCTGAGCTTATATTTATATTTTTCCCTCCATGGATGCTGTGTGTGCCCTGATGGAGAGCTTACATTTTTAAAATAATAATTTTAGCCCTGGCCGGTTTGGCTCAGCAGTTAGAGCGTCGGCCTGCGGTCCAGAGAGGCCCGGGTTCGGTTCCTGCTAAGGGCATGTACCTCGGTTGCAGTTTGTCCCCGGCCCTGGTTGGGTCGTGCGGGAGGCAGCCACTCGATGTGTCCCTTTCACATCGATGTTTCTCTCTCTCTTCCTCTCTCTCCCTCCCACTCTATCTGAACAAAAATGGAAAAATGTCCTCAGGTGAGGATTAAAAAATAAAAATAAAAAAAATAAATAAATAAAAAATAAAATAATAATTTTACTGTTTTCTTACTGGTATCAGGAAGAAGTAGAGGTACATCACCAAATACATTTTTTTGTGAAGGAAACAAGTAAAAATCAGAAGATGACTCTTATAGTAATATAAGGGAGACAGAGACATAGAGAGAACACAAATGACAGAATAACAATGAAGCAGCAAGTTAGATTCCACTTATCATGAAGTTAGATCCATCTTCAATTAGTTTTCCAGATACTTACCGGGCATTTGTAATCTCTAGCTCTTTCATGTTTCAGTGTGTGCATTATAAGCGTGTATCTTCTCTGAAAAACCATTCCACATTCCCCACATTTATGAGATGCTTCTTCCTCACTATGCTCTTTAGCATCCCTTTTTGGCTGTTTCATCTTTTTTCCTCTTTGAACTAATTTCTGGGCTACCTAAGTAAGGGATAGAAAACACAATCTAAGTATATATAATCATTTTTATTTTTAAGTCATGAATCATAAATATTGCAAATTCACAGTATCTTATTAATATTGGTATTTAAAACATTATGTTGCCTTCCTGCACTTATTTCCGTTCATCCCAAAATAATTTTCACCATAAGCATAAGTTTATCAATAGAATGCTTTCAAATTAAAGCTACAACTACAAAAGTCAACTCTTCATCATACCTGTTGAACTGCTGACTTGGGAATGGCTTTCCGTTTCTGCAGTTTTTTCTCCATTCCTTTGTGTAGTCGGATATATCCCCCTTCATTAATAGAACGCTGTCGAAGTCTGCTTCTGTAAGTATCATCATCAGGGCCGAGGTCTGTCTTTGCAACTAGATTTTCCTGATCTTTTAAAGATTGGCCAAGGTTCTGCCTATGTTCTGGAATGTCTTCTTCACAGATATCCTCATTTGATGTATCATTTCCCATATCACTGTTTTCTGGAGAACCACTAATTACATTCTCTTTGGAAAGTTTAGGATAAATATTAGAAACTGTGCTATCATCTCTGCTGTTTAAAGTTTCTAGTTCTGTCTGATTGTTTTTTGTTACTAAATCAACAGACTCCATTTCAGGATGAGAATCAGTTACACAGCCTACAGGTGAAGGTGACAGAGTAGCTTTAGCCTCTGAAGAAACCTGGGGCTCAGGCTGTTGTCTGAGCTCTCCATTCTGCTCAGCTTCTGGCAATTCTCCATTCACCAGTAGTACAATTTCACAATCCCCAAGTTCAGTAGGTAAAGTTGTGGTGGTTCCCTCATTGTTAACAACAGGAGGTGCTGTACCTCCATTTTGTTCTGGTAAGTCCTGGGTTGACGCAACTGTTTGTACTTCACCCTTCTTATATACTGTTAACTGCTTCTCTTCCATTAATTTATGTACACTTTCACAGATTTCTAAAACTTCTGACATGAAAAGATGCCGAGCCAAGATGGCTACATCAGCCATGCTACAGAAATCAAAACTTAGCACAGAAGTATAGGCAAATTCCAGTAAAGGAAGGAAGCTTGCTTTACAGAAACCTATGTGAAACAAGACGGGACAAAAAAGTCAAATCAGCACTAAAGCATCTTGTAAGAACAATTAATATATGATTATGACAATATAAAATAGAATATAAAGGCAAACATGACCATTTATTCTGCAATTAAACACCCTGGATTTGTTTTTGTGTTCTGCTTGCTTATTAAGCCTGACTAACTCACTTCTATAAGCCGAGTCTCTCAATACCTAAAATAGAAAATAATATCAGACTTACTACCTCAAAGAGTTGTTGTAAGGCAGTCATTTTCAAACTGTACTCCTTAGAACCCCGGGGGTTCCTCAAATTCCCCTCAAGAAACAGCTGCTGGAGAATGGAGGGTAAAAAAAGAGAGGGACGCAGGTGAGTAGGCAGGGTTCAACCAACTTGTCTCCTAACCTCACTTCATATGTATAGCTGTATATTTTAATAGAAGTCCATATAAATTTTTGATTGTGAACAAAGGGTTCTACTACTAAAATTTTAAAAACAAGGTCTAAGGCAAGAGGTCAGCAAAAATTTTTTGTAAAGAATCAGATAAGTAATAGTGCAGGCCATAAGATGTCTGTTGCAACTACTCAACTATGTCACTGTAGCTAGAAAGAGTAGCCATAGATAATATATACACAAATGGGTCTGGCTGTGTTCCAATACCACTTTATTTACAAAAAATGAGGGAAAGGAGGATTGGGCTATAGTCTGTCTATCCCTGATCTAAGGAATAAAATAATTGCTATACACATGAGGTATTACATTATTTTATGTGAGAAAATAAGATCAGTTTATTTACTTTCTGAAGTTCTCAGTACTTCACTTTCAAAAGCCATTTTAAATATTCACAATTCAAAAATCAGAAAATTACAGTGATATGTCCAACTCCATCTCCATAACCTGTATGATTAAGAATCTGTATAGCTTTCTAGAATTTCTTTATAGAGTCAAGCAAATATTCTTACTCCCCCTCTTTACAGTAGATGTTTTATTGCATTGTACTGTGCCTTACTTTTCATATACAATAATTTATCTTAGAGATCTTTTATTAAAACAGAGAGAGCCAAAGCAAACTTTCAAAAACTCACATTTGCTGTGTTTTTCAGTTTTGACTCAAGGTTCATAAAATGTGGTCCTTTTACATAGACAGACAGGATGGATAAGTATACAGGGAATCTTAAACTCTGAGATACATTAGGAGTCAGGTTGAAAACTGAGGGAACTACACATCAATATGATCATCATGGCTAGTTCTACCATTCCTATGAAAGCTGTAATTAAATAGGCTGTAGCCATATTAATCCTGCTACAAATTAGATCAAGTTAAATAAGCTTGAAGTAAGTAAAAACCATTTTCTTAAAGATACAAGTTATATTCTATTGTAAAATTCTATAAAACACACAAAAAATAAGAAAATAAAAATATCACTCACAATCTTACTGCTAAAAGATAATAGAAAATTTTGGTATTCTGTTGTTACCCCTAGCCTTTTTACATACACATATATACACTCTGTAAATAAAAACAAAATGGATAATTCTGCAAAATGAAAAGGTTCTAGAGCTGTTACACAACAACGTGAATATAGTTAATACTACTGAACTGTATGCTTAAAATTCATTAAGATAAATTTTAATTTTTAAAATGTTTTTATTTATTTTTAGATAGAGAAGAAGGGAGAGGGAGAGATAGAAATATTGATCAGCTGCCCCCTGCATGCCTCCTTACTGGGGATTGAGCACGCAACCCGGGCACATGCCCTGACCAGGAATCTAACATGACCACTTGGTGCATGGGATGACGCTCAATACACTGAGCCATACTGGCTGGGCATCTTTAAAAAATTTTTTTAATTGATTTTAGAGAGAGAGGGGAGGGAAGGGGGGGAGAGAGAGAGAGATCAATTTGTTGTTCCACTTATTTATGCATTCAGTAGTTGATTCCTGACTAGGGATCAAACCTGCAACCTTGGCTATGGGGATGACACTCTAACCAACTGTGCTACCTGGCCAGGAAATTTTACATTATGTGTTTTTATGAAAATTAAAAAAAAATTTTTAAATGGACAACAGTTATAGATTTAAAAATTATGACAGGTACTTCCATATCCAGCAATATGGTAGACTAAGATGCCCAGAAGGACCCATATACTTTTTTTGGTCAATCCTCACCTGAGGATATTTTTTTCCATTGACTTTTTATCAGTAGGGGAGGGAGAGAGACAGAGAGGAAGAGAAACATTGATATGACAGAGACACATTGATTGGCTGCCTCCCCACAAGCCCCACCAGGGCCAGGAATCAAACCTGCAACCCAGGCATGTGCCCCTGACCAGGAATCAAACCCTTGACCCTTCAGTGCACAGGCTGACACTCCAACCACTGAGCCACACCAGCTAGGGCCCCATATACTTAAAAAAAAACTAGATAAAAATATTTTAGGGGTTGGGGAATGGGAAGAGATAAACCAAAGAACTTATATGCATAACCAATGGACACAGACAATAGTTTGGGGAAAGCAGGAGTGAGGGGAGCAAGGAGGAAGGTCAATAGGGGAAAAAAAGGGCCTGGCTGGTATGGCTCAGAGGTTGAGCCGTTCACCTATACACCAAGAGGTCACCGGTTCGATTCCCAGTCAGGGCACATGCCCAGGTTGTGGGCCAGATCCCCAGTGGGGGGCATGTAGGAGATGGCCAATTGATGTTCGCTCTCATTGATGTTTCTCTCTCTCCTTTTCCCTTCCTCTCTGTGTAAAATCAATAAATAATAATTTTTAAAAATTTTTTAAATAGGGGAAAAGAGGGAGGACATCTGTAATACTTTCAACAATAAAGATAAAAAATATATTTTTTAAGCCCTGGCCAGTTTTGCTCAGTGGTTAGAGCGTCAGCCTGCAGTCCAGAGAGACCCGGGTTCGGTTCCCGCTAAGGGCACGTACCTCGGTTGCAGTTTGTCCCCAGCCCCTGGTTGGGTCGTGAGGGAGGCAGCCACTCGATGTGTCCCTTTCACATGGATGTTTCTCTCTCTCTCTCTCTCTTCCTCTCTCTCCCTCCCACTCTATCTGAACAAAAAATGGAAAAATGTCCTCCGGTGAGGATAAAAAAAAAATATATATATATATATATTTTTTTTAATATAATTTTAAATATACTCAGTGCCCCACCAAATTATGCCAAGCTTAATTTAGCACTTTGGTAGTCATAAAAAAACTCAAGATGAGAATTTCAAGTGGTCCCAGACTGCTAATACCCTCAGTATCTAAAGAAGCAAATGTTTTCTCCGTGGAAATCACCTTCAACCTAGGACTCAAAAAATTTCCATAAAATTCTAAAGAATATGAATTTAGTGTATATAGATTTTTTTGTTTGTTTTTGTTGTGTGTTTTTTTCCCCCTTTTTTTCTGGTTAATCCTCACCTGAGGAAATTTTTCCATTGAGTTTTTGATAAAGTGGAAGGGAGAGAGAGAAACATCAATGTGAGAGAGACACATCGATTGGTTGCCTCCCACATTACCCCTACTGGGGATCGAACCTGTGACCCAGGTACATGCCCTTGACCAGGAATCGAACCTGTGACCATTCAGTCTGCAGGCCAACATTCTAACCCCTGAGCCAAACCGGCTAGAGCTGTATAGATTTTTTTCTTTTTAAGTCACAAAAAAACAAGGCACCATGAACAAAAGCAAGCAGAAACAAACAACATAAGTCAAAGCAGCAAAGATTTTAAAAAAATTTTTAAATATGTTTTTTATTGATTGTTTTAGAGAGAAGGGATAGAGAGAGAAAAATCGATGTGAGAGAGAAACATTGATCAGCTGCCTCCCACACGTCCTCCACAGGGGATTGAGCCTGCAACCAAGGCATGTGCCCTGACCAGGAATCAAACCAGTGACCTCTCGCTGGATGGGACAACGCTCAATCCACTGAGCCACACAGGGCAGGGCCAAACCAGCAAAGATTTTAAGTATTGCTATGATCAGATATGGAAAATAAAGGGTGGCATACCAGTAGAGCAAAAGATCATAAAATGTAGCTCCCTAAAAAAGACATCTGAAATAAAACTAAATAAAACCTCTAAAAATGGAAAACATAAATGGGAATAAAAAACTCAATAAATAAATTTCACAGCAAATCAGACACAGCTAAAGAGTGAGACTAGCATTTTCCAGAATAATCTACAAAGAAATGAACAAAATATAAAAGAGAGATTAAGAGACACAGACTATAAAGTGAGAATATCTGTCTAATTGGAGTTTCAGAAAGGTAGAAGAGAGAAAGAGGCAGAGACAATTTTTGAAGAGATACTGGCTGAGAGTTTTTCTCAATTAATAAAAGACAACAAATGCAATTACTGGGTTCAGGAAGCCCAACAATTTCCATGCAAGACAGTTTAAAGTCAAAGATCCTTTTAACCAGATAAAGAACAAAATCCAAATATATGACGTTTAAAGAGACTTCTAAAAGTATAGCAAAGGGCCCAGTCGGTGTGGCTCAGTTGGTGGAGTATCATCCCATGCACCAAGAGGTCAACGGTTTGGTTCAGAGGTCAGGGCTCATGCTCGGTTTGCAGGCTCAATCCCCAGTAATGGGAGTGCAGGAAGGCAACTGATTGATGATTCTCTCCCACGTCCATGTTTTTCTCTCTTTATCTCCTCCTTCTCCCTTCATCTTGCTCTAAAATCAATAAAAATATATTTTTTAAAAATGTACAGATAGGAAATATAATCAATAATATTATAACTATGTATGGTGCCAGGTAGGTACTGGAAATACCAGGGGGAACACTTTGTAAAGTATATGACTGTCTAACCGCTATGCTGTATAATAAAAATAATATTGTATGTCCTGGCTGGTCTGGCTTAGTGGCTAGAGAATCAGCCTGATGACAAAAAAGTTGAGGGTTCAATTCCTGGTCAGGGGCATGTACCTGGGTTGCAGGTTCCATCCCGGGCCCTGGTCGGGCTAATGTGAGAGGCAACTAATTGATGTGTCTTTCTTACATTGATGTTTCTCTCTGTCTCTCGCCCTCCTTCCCTTCCACTCTATCTAAAAAAATTAATGGAAAAATATCCTCGGGTGAGGATTAACAACAACAAATAATAATAATAATATTGTATATAAGCTGCATTTTTTTTCTTTATTGGTTTTAGAGAAAGAGGAAGAGAGAGGGAGAGAGAGATAGAAACATCGATGAGAGCGAACATCGATTGGCTGCCTCCTGTATGCTTCCCCCTGGGGATTGGGCCCATAACCTGGCATGTGCCCCAACCAGGAATCAAACCAGCGACCTCTCGGTGCATGGGTCAATGCTCAACCATTGAGCCACACCAGCTGGGCTGTAAGCTGCATTTTTTTTTTTTTTTTAATCCTCACCCGAGGACATTTTTCCATTTTTTGTTCAGATAGAGGGGGAGGGAGAGAGAGGAAGAGAGAGAGAGAGAAACATCAACGTGAAAGGGACACATCGAGTGGCTGCCTCCCGCACGACCCAACCAGGGCCAGGGACAAACTGCAATCGAGGTACATGCCCTTAGCGGGAACCGAACCCGGGTCTCTCTGGACCGCAGGCCGACGCTCTAACCGCTGAGCCAAACCGGCCAGGGCTAAGCTGCAATTTTTAAAAAATAAAAATAAATAGCCCTGGCTCGTTTTGCTCAGTGGTTAGAGCATCGGCCTGTGGACCAAAGAGTTGTGGATTTGATTCCGGTCAGGGGCCCGTACCTCGGTTGTGGTTCAGTCCCAACCCTGGTTGGGTCGTGTGGGAGGCAACCAGTTGATGTGTCTCTCTCACATGAATGTTTTTGTTTCTCTCTCTCTCTCTCTCCCTCCCTCCCTCCCACTCTATCTGAAGATAAATGATAAAAAAGATATACTCGGGTGAGAATTTAAAAAGATACAAAAAAAGCCCTGACCAGTTTGGCTCAGTGGTTAGAGCGTCGGCCAGTGAACCAAAGAGTCATGGGTTTGATTCCAGTCAAGGGCATGTACCTAGCTTGCAGTAGGGTCCCTGGCCCTGGTCAGGGTCATGCAGGAGGCAACAAGTCGATGTGCCTCTCTCACATCAATGTTTCTCTCTCTCTCTCCCTTCTTCCTACTCTGTCTGAAAATAAATGGAAAAATATCCTTGGGTGAGGATTTAAAAAACAAAACAAAACAAAAAAGATACAAAAACGTTGAAAATAACAGATGGAGGAAAGATATCCTAGGCAAATAGCAACAAAAATATTGTTTGCATAACTAAAAAAATATCTACACTCATAGGTAGAACAGAAAATATTATTTACAATAGCATCCAACATAAACTTTAAGAGCAAAAAGCATCACTAAAGAGGGTCACTACATAATGATAAAAGGATGTTTTATCATAAAGCCATAATTCTAAATTTATATGCATGTAATAACATGGCCTCAAATACATAAAACAAAAATTAAACTCAATAAGAAACAGACAAATGAATCACACTGGTTAATATTCTAAAGCACCTGTCAGCCACTGATAGATCAAACACACAATATAATCAGTAAAAAAAGTAGTAGCAATTAATCATCTTGAGCTAATTCACAATATACTGCATACTGCATCCAAATGAAAAAACTCACATTCAATTCAAGCAAAATGAAACATAAAAACTGACCACATGTAGAGTTAAAAGCAAGTGTCAACAAATCTGCAATATTAAAGGGAAATTTATAGCCTTGAATGCTTAAACTAGAAAAAAAGAAAGGTTGGGAGTTAATAGGCTAAGTAACCACTTAATAACAAAAAAAGAGAGCATATGCTCCCCTAAAAGTAAGAGAAAGATAATAAAAGAGTAGAAAATAATGAAAGAAAACAATTGTTCTTTGAGAGGAGTATCAAGAAAAAGTAGTCAAAAGTTGGTAATAGGCAAAAAGGATTATCAGGTGTTCTTTAAGAGCAGTGCTGAGCAATACCACCAATTGGCTATTGACTAGACTATTTTGCAACTCTGTAAAAACGAACTTATATAAAAGTGATAGCAAATGTAAATGAATTGTGAAAGACTGAGAAGCTATTTCAATCACGGTAGGAAAGTTAACCCAAAACTTATAGTTTATTTCCCTGTGGGGTATTCACCAGTCATCTATTGGCAAATTCATTTCAACATTCCTTTGGCTGAATGCAATTCTTTTCTTGAAAATTCTATTAGAAACAGTGTTAACATCTCACTGGTTTCCTCAATTAATTACACAAAAATTTTGGACTATATCTTCATAAAAAGCAGGGGGTTTTTTTTGTTTTAATTTTTTTTAGTGATAAGTTTATTAATGTCTAATTAGAATAGTAACAGGATTCTTAGCATTAAAAAAATTTTTTTTCCTTTATTGATTTTAGAGAGAAAGGGAGAGGGAGAGAGAGATAGAAACATCGATGAGAGAAAACATCGACTGGCCGCCTCCTGCATGCCTCACACTGGGGATCGGGCCCACAACCTGGGCATGTGTCCTGACCGGGAATCGAACCGGCAACCTCTTGGTGCATGGGTCAATGCTCAACCACTGAGCCACATTGGCCGGACAAAAAAGCAGGTTTTTAACATTTAAAAAATTATGCTTTGGCATAGGGGTAAGGAAAGTTTTTCTGTAAAGAGCCAGATAAGCAAATATTTAGACTTTGTGGGTCATTAATTTATGTAGCAACTATTCAATTCGGTCCTTGTAAGCTCAAAAACCACCTTAGGCAATATGTAAATAAATGGATGTGGCTGTCTCCCAATAAAACTTTATTTACAAAAACAGGCAGTGGACCAGATTTGGCCTGCAAACTAAACTTTGCTTTAGCAGAGTTAAAAAAAAAAGTAAACCTTAATAAAACAATTTTTTTAAGTAACAGAAAAGGCACAAATAATTGATATCAAAGAATAAAACAGATATATCTAAAGTCACTGGAAACATTTAGAAGAGACTATTATTAAAAATTTTTATGCCAACAAACTTGAAAATTTTGATGGACAAATTCTGGTAAAAATATAACTTTTTATAAATTACTCAAGATGAAATAGAAAACATGAATAATTCCCTAACCATTAAACTCGTCAAATTAGAAGTTAAAAGTCTTCTCAAGTCCAGCCAGTGTGGCTCAGTGGTTGAGGGTCGACCCATGCACCAAGAGGTCGCAGGTTCAATTCCCGGTCAAGACACATGCCCAGGTTGTGGGCCCGATCCCTAGTAGGGGGGCATGCAGGAGGCAGCCAGTTGATGTTCTCTCTCATCGATGTTTCTATCTCTCTCTCCCTCTCATTTCCTCTCTCTCTAAAATTAATAAAAGGAAAAAAATAAAAAGTCTTCTCAAAAAAATATATAAATAAAAAAATAAATAAAGTCTTCTCCCAAAATTCACTATAGGCGCAGGCAATTTTAGCCACCATTCTACCAAACATGGAAGAAACAAACAATTCTAATCTCATAGAAACTATTTCAGTATATATAAAAATTGCAGGGAACACACTCCCCACCCCCCCCCCCCCCCAGAAACCACTCAGACTTCGTTTTCTCCCTCTTACTTCCCCAATGAGAGAGAAGAACAATCATCAATGGCCAAGGCAGTTGCATAAGCAACACCAGAAGCCGGCTTCACCCTCAGGAGAAAACACTGCACCTCCTCCTCATGGTTTCATGCGCTCTACACATTCAGAGAAACTTCTCTAGTAACAAACTACAGAAATGATCCCTGAAAGTATAGTCTTGGAACACACATTTTATAAGAACCACTTCTGATATCAAAATGTGATAGAAACAATGTGAAAAAATAAAATCACCCATGAAGATAGATGCAAATGTTTTAAATAATATTAGCAAGCTAAACAGCAATTTATACAAAAGGCCAGGACTATAAGAGAATTTGCATGGTCTTTGGGCAGGAAGAGAACAGTTTTCACTTGTCTCAGAATGGTTCTGAGACAAGTGATGATCAAAATGGGGGGGAAATGATATCAAAGACTTATCTCACACCAACAAGAATATTCCAAATAGATTAAAAATTAAATATGAAAAGGAAAACTAGAAAAATTTCAAAAAACAATATATGAAGTATCTTTGAGTAGGAAAGAATTTTTTGTGTGCTAATCCTCACCTGAGGATATTTTTTTCCCATTGATTTTTAGACAGCATGGAAGGGAGGAAGGCGGGAGGGGAGGAAGGGGGGGGAGAGAGAGAGAGAGACATCAATGTGAGAGAGACATATGGATCAGTTGCCTCCCACACGAGCCCTGACCAGGGCCAGGGATCGAACCCCAGATCCTTAGGTACTCAGGCTACTCAGGCTGATGCTCTAAGCACTTAGCCACACTGACCATGGCAATAAATTTTTAAAGTATAAACAACATAAAGAAAAACACTGATGAATTCAACTATATTAAGCTAAGTAATTAAAAAACAGATGTACATTTTTAAAATACTACACACATTTTATAAACACTCTTTACCTACTTAGTATTTAAATCAAACAAAAATATATTTTTAAATTTTTTTCTTTATTGATTTTAGAGAGAGAGGAAGGGGGGGGAGAGAGAGAGAGAGAGAGAAACATCAATGAGAGAGAACATGGATTGGTCGCCTCCTGCATGCCCCACACTGGGGACTGGGCCCACAATCTGGGCATGCGCCCTGGCCGGGAATTGAACGGGCGACCTCTTGGTGCATGGGTTGATGCTCAACCAGTGAGCCACACCGGCCAGGCTAAACAAAAAATTTTAATGTCTACTTCACCTACTATTGGCTTACATCATATTTGCTGAACATACATAAAAATAAGCATATGGAATGAATAAATGAGCTTTTTTTTTTTAACATTAGGAGGCTGTATTGCAGTTATTTTGGGGCAGAGTAACACTCATATGCTTCCTTCTGCTTCAGATGCATGACAGACAGGAAAAAGATTCCAAAGCTAACGTAGCAAAAGACTATACCTGTGATGAGTTTCATTATTCAGATGGCCCAGTATAAGACATATTTTCTCCTGAATCATCAAACCCAGAGAAAAGCAAACACCACTAATCTAGAATGTAATGCAACTCTGTGCTCCACAAAAGTTTTTGCTCACCATTGTATTCCCAGAGCCAAGCTAGTTCCCCACACAGTGGATGATGCTTAATAAATAATTTTTAGTAATTAAACATATAGATACTGCTAAGAAAAAATATATGTATTTGTCTTCCCAGAAGAAATGAGTTTAAAAATTATAAGGTAGATACCCGGCTGGTGTGGCTCAGTGGCTTGAGAGTTGTCCCATGGACTGAGAGGTCCCAGTTCGATTCTCGATCAGGGCACATGCCCAGGTTGTGAGCTCGATCCCCAGTGGGGTGCATGCAGGAGGTAACCGATCCATGTTTCTCTCACATCGATGTTTCTAGCTCTCTCTCCCTTCCTCTCTCTCTAAAAAGTCAATAAAAACATTTTTTAATTAAAAATTATAAGGTAGAAAAGGATTAGTGGTTAACTAGGTTAAGTGTTTATATACCTGGATAAAATCATTTTTTTGTTTCAGAAAGAGGAAATGACATATTACACAGTGATGTCAATAATTCAAGAGTTGTAGCAAATTAATATTATGAGAAAATGAATAAAATAAGGTTAGCTATTTTAATTCTTCCTAAATTTTCATTTATTGACTCCTAAGCCCTTATATAAGTTCTATTAAGGCCAAAAACAAAAGTCAAATTATTCATTTACAATGACAATAAAACAAAAGAACAACAACAACAACAACAAAACCCACACCTAGAATTCTCATTATTCTACAATGACAGTTTGATTATTGATCCTAATGAGTTCTAATGATTAATCTTAAAAAACAAAAACCAGACCTACAAAAGTGCTCTATAATTCCATGTTCCACAACATAATATATAGATAGTCACTTTTTAAATAACATAATCAGTATAATAACACTGATGCAGCCATGGCCTTTTCTCAGACTGTTTTTTTATTTTTTTATTCTTAAAATATGTTTACATTGATTTTTTTTAAAGAGAGAGGAAGGGAGAGAGAGATAGAAACATCCATGCGAGAGAGAAACATAGATCAATCGGCTGCCTCCTGCTTGCCCCATTCTGGGGACTGAGCCCACAACCCACGCATGTGCCCTGACCGGAATCGAACCAGGACCTCTCAGTCCATGGGACAACACTCAATCCACTGAGCCACAGGCTCACACTGTTTTTAACAGTGTAAATTCCAGATATGCTACTGCTACAATTGTCTCACCTAAGAGCAGTGATAGGAAATGAATCTCCATAAATCTACTTTGGAAACCTTGCTAACAGAAAGGACCTTTTCAGTTCAGTTTACTCTGCAGCTATGAGTGGGCTTCTCCCACTTTAGCATAAATCCTGAGCTTGTAAGAAACACACACACATACACCCCTCTTCCAGTATGTACTTATAAACAAAAAACAAGAGTATTAGAAGATTCTTACCAGAAAGATCCACCACTGCCTCATGGCTGGAAATAGCTCCTTTCTCAATAAAAAGATCTCGAAAATATTCACTATTAGCTGACAAAACAGATTTATGAGCTTTGTATTCTTCTCCTTCAATTAACAAAGTAACATCACAGAACTGGTTGGAGAGTCTCTGTTCATTCAGCTGTTTTAAGACAGCCTGACAATGTTTTGGAGAAGAACGTTTCACCACTCCTTTGGTATCAACCTATCAAAATAAGTTTGAGACCAAGAATTGTATTATATATCATCTATATTTCTACCCTTAACAGAATTTAAGACACATCCTTCTCTTTTAAAATATACCACTAATATAAAGAAACAGCCTGATATTCTTTCTTCATTGCCTATATATTTAAATGAAAAGATACACTGTTCTCTCTCTTTTCTGCTATGTTCATGCTTCTTGACCCAATGAAACCCTGCATCTCACTTCTTGCTGCCTCTTACTAACCTGAAATCTCATGACATATGAAACTAATGCAGGCAAAAACCAGAGACCTAGCCAGCTTAATTTTACGTGGCTGCATGACCCAGAGACTGCTTCCAGAAATGTATTCTACATGTACCAGTATACCATTAAAAAAGAAGAGAGGAGTGATTAGTTACATTCTGAAGAGAATAAACAATAAGAATATTTATGATTAATGAAGAGACAGTATTAGCATTCTATTAGTGTATATAACAACATAGCCCATTGCTTTAGACAAAGACCTGCTTAAATCTTCAATGTCAGTGCCAATGCTCAAGCAGTTTTAGTAGTTTAAGAAAAAATTCACAAAGCCTACAATCACTAATATACTAGTTACACATGTTAAAGCTGAATGAAAAGTTCCACTTACAAATACAAGTTCATGTTTAGATATTGGCTTCTTTTTTGCAGGCTTGGAAGCTGTAGTTGGAGTTGAAGTAAAGTTGCTCAGATCATCCTCTGATTCATTACTTTCTTCTCCAGATTCAAGATCTAGTCCCAATTCTTCCAACATTTCTGAAGCATCTGATATTGGACGGGAACGATCTAGTTTTTCCTGGCATTTGCTACACTGTTTAATGTAATCTTTGACTTGCTTTAATATACCTACAATAAAAATAAAAATTAACAAGTCAAATTTAATACTGCTCTCATTTAAAAATAGAAAATTATATTGATGATTATTTACTCTGTGTGTACTTATGTATGTTCCAGTGCATATGTGTGGACACAAACATGCCTCATTCAGTACATATAGTGAGTTCTTTAGAATATAAAATACTTATTTTTAAAGATATAAGGTTATAAATGGTTTCTTTTCATGCTGAAGTAGACTTTTGTTGTTTATTCCTAGTTATTCACTCCCCCACCACTATGTAGCACTGCCCATTTTCATGTGAGTTACTACTCATTCACACAATAGGAACTACATAAAACTGCCAATATTCAGCTGTTTTTGACCTTCATGAACAGTAATATAATGTAGCTCAAGTTAATACCTCTCCACCCTACTAACATCAGGCTTGACCATGCAATTTGCTTTGGTCAATGGATATGACATGTGCCATGTCTCATTAGAAGCTTAAGAGGCACTGTTTCCCATCAGTTCTCTGAATTTTATCCCCTCTCACAGAACAACATGTTCCAGATGGATGCTGTCCTTTAGCATAAACTGAAGATAAAAAAAGACAGGTGGGGCCAATCTGCAATCTGAACAGGACTACAACCAAACCTTGTAATCATATTATAAAATAAATCTCATGTTTTTGAAAGCTATGAGATTTTAGCTTTTTTTTTTTTATTGTCAACACTATTGCAGATATCCCCTTTTCTTCCCTCCCCAAGATTTTAGGTTTATATGAAATAACAACATACATAACTAACAAATGTTGAATGTACACAAGCCACTCTCAAAACCCCATTTTGAATTTCAACCTCCAGGCCAGCATGTTGGGGTGGGGGCAGGGAGCAGGGAAGAACACTTTTTATACATAGCAGGTCTTTCAATAACATGGTTTTGTTTAAGTTGGTTCATTATAATACTGATAAGATGAAGAATTAAATAGGAACTTAACTCTTGTTTATATCAATTAGCCTATGGTAAAAGTGGTTTTGTTATACATTGTTTTGCTTAAAGTCGAAAACATTAAATGAGGATTTACTACACACACACACACACACACACACACACAGAGAGAGAGAGAGAGAAACACCCATCATCCTTATAAATTAGGACCAATTAATTCTCATTCTACAGAGTGGGACAATGAAGCCCTAAGAGGCAAGTAACTTGTCCAAAGTCACATCTAGTAAATTGCATATCTGGGCCACCAGAAGCCATGTAATTTTCAGTATATTACACTACTTACCCAGGAACACATTTGTCCGTCCCTGTGTCAGAAACTTCTTCCCCCACAATTCCCAAATAAAATGCAAATGAAAAGGCTCATTAATTAGCTATAATAATACTGAAGTATATAATAAATTCCTGAAAAGAGGTTCAAGATATCAAAATATACCAAGTTCCTTGCTTTCAACTTTCAGAGGAGTCAAGTAGTATTCCTCAAATTATATTATATCCCATACTTACTAAAAAAGTATACACTGGACTAATAAATTCAGAAATTATATTCTCATTTTAGATACACACAATAGATATTATCATATTAAAAAGCTCTAAGTTCTACAGTAAAAAAACCTGTTTAACCTAGGAATTTGTCTGTTCACAGAATACCATTTTTGAGCAGAACATAACCTGGAAAATAATAAATTAAGATTAAATATAACTCATTTAAAAAAGCATTTACATATGCATAGATTTAGAAAGCAACAGAGGTTCTACTCTAACATCTGAAAATATTGAAGTCCATAACAAGTCTATATCTGTATGAGATACAGTGAGTAGGTTTTTAAAAAAACCAAAAAAAAGCCCTGGCTGGTTTGGCTCAGCGGTTAGAGCGTTGGCCTGCGGTCCAGAGTGACCCGGGTTCGGTTCCCGCTAGGGGCACATACCTCGGTTGCAGTTTGTCCCCGGCCCTGGTTGGTCGTGCGGGAGGCAGCCACTCGATGTGTCCCTTTCACATCGATGTTTCTCTCTCTCTCTCTCTTCCTCTCTCTCCCTCCCACTCTATCTGGACAAAAAATGTCCTCAGGTGAGGATAAAAAAAAAAATAAAAAAAATTTAAAAAAAACAAAAAAAAAACAAAACACTGGATGGATATATATTTTACATACAATTAAGAGTAAATGAAAATGATGTTCAGCTCTGGCAAGTTCGGCTCAGCAGTTAGAGCATCGGCCCACGGACCAGAGAGCCCCAGGTTCGGTTCCCGCTAAGGGCACTTACCTAGGTTGCAGTTTGTCCCTGGCCCGGGTTGGGGTCGTGCAGGTGGCAACCAGTTGATGTCTCTCTCTCACATCGATGTTTCTGTTCTCTCTTCCTCCCTCTCTCTCTCCTGCTCTATCTGAAAATAAATGCAAAAATGTCCTTGGGTGAGGATTAAAAAAAAAAAAAAAAAAAGACGTTCATTTTCTCTGTAAAAAAGAAAAAAAGATATTCATTCTCTTTGTAACAACAAATAAGAGTAAATAGGTTGGGATGATGAAAATTTCTGAAGATGAATAGTTGTGATTACACAAAAATCTGAATGTACTTAATTCCAGTGAATTGTACACTTAAAATGGTAAATTTTATGTATATTTTGCCACAATAAAAAAAAGTAAATGAGCCTGGATGGTGTGACTCAGTGGTTGAGCGTCGACCCATGCATCAAGAGGTCGCTGGTTCGATTCCTGGTGAAGGCACATGCCCAGGCTGTGGGCCCGATCCCCAGTGGGGGGCATGCAGGAGGCGGCTAATCAATGTTCTCTCTCATCGATGTTTCTATCTCTCTCTCCCTCTCACTTCCTCTCTTTCTAAAATTAATAAAGAAAAAAATTTTTTTAAAAAGTAAATGAGTGTGTGAATGGGAGAAGAAAGATGTAACATCAGATATATAAGTATATTTCTAAGTAAAAAACACACTTAGAGATTAAGAAGGGCTGCTATGGAAATGTCCATGTACAAAATAAACTAAGAAGACAAGAAGAGGCAGTTTTTCTAATTAACTTTGATTGTATTTCTAAACATTTTATGATTCTACACAATTTAGTATATTCTGCATGCAGGAGAGGTTTGATTAAACTATTAACTGGTTGAGTTAAAATGGTATTCAAGAAACTACACAGAACCATTTGAACAGGAAGAAAAATAAATACTGCAGGGAAAAAATGGTATTAATGTATGACAGTCAATTAACTGTCCCAAAAATCACCCTATTATGTTTTATAAGTCCTTTAATTTGAGTATTAGTGTTTTGATGGGATCATTTAAAATCTAACTTTACAGATGCAGAGTTGATAAAGTGAAAGAATCTAACTCAACTTAACCACTCAAAATACATCAATGTGTAAACATAGTTAATTTACTATTTAAGAGTGGGAAATTACTACAACAGGCTGAAATTACTTATGCAGCAAAATCTGAATCCTCTAACTAGCTTTGTGACCATGGCCAAGTCTCCAATCCTCTCTGTGCCTGTGTGTCATCAACAGATTTAAATGTTACTATTTATAAGCACTTTGAACAGTGTCTGACACACAGTAACTACTACACAAGTGTGTTAAATAATGCTCACCGGTCAACTTCTCTGGTACAAGCAAACAAGTCCCCATAAAACACCAATTACCATGAAAAGGTTCTTTATTCAGTAAAGACTCAGAACAACTAAAAAATGAATGACCTGAGTGGGTAGTTCTCTAATAAAACAACTTGAAGAAGTTTCTCACTCCAGAGCAGGGTTTTGCAACCTCGGCAGAGCTGACATTTTGGGCCAGGCGACTCGGGTGGGGGAGGGGGACTATCCTGTCCTGTGCATTGTAGAATGTTTAGCAGCCTTGACCTCTACCCAACTGGATGCCAATAAAACCCCGGTTGTGACAACCAAAACTGTCTCCACACATAGCCACATGTCCCCTGGGGGACAAAATCGTCCCGGGCTAGGAAGCACTGCTCTAGAGATCTATCTACAAAGTTGAACAATTCGCTCCTGTCAGCTGCTCAAAACCTCCCTCCCAGTCAGTGTTGGATACAATGACCATCCCCATTCAGGGACTGCAAAGGCTCGTGCTCTCCTCCCCGAAACTGGTTCCCAAGGAGTCAGAACTTTAGAGCTATACTTAGACTAAAACAATCACAGTAACTAGATTTTTTCCCCAGATATATACAGTGCCTCAGTTTCCAAAGCGCTTTTCATAGAGTTAAAAGAAAGAACATTAAAACATTCAAAACTAGGAGACTCTGCTATTCTTCACATTGAATTCTTGCCCTAAAAAACGAAGTTCAAGATGACTGTTTCCAGTTACTTTAAATCACTTCAGCACTTAATTACAGGATCCCTTATTTACGCCGCAGTACCACAACTTGAGGAATACGGGTAAGCGGGTCCAGGGAACCTCAAACCCGCTGCCTAAAACCCTAGCGGAACACGCCGGGAAAGGAGCCGGGCTTTGGGCGGACCGCCACTCCCCCATCCACCAGCGCAAACAGGTTTTAAAAGGCACAACGCGCAGCCTCGGGTAACCGCCGCCCGCAGCCCAGAACCTTCCCCTGAGGGAAGGAGGCGGGCCCGCACCACTCGCGAGTCCCGCCCCCGCCCCGCGTCTGGCCCGCCCCCGACGGGGCCCCCATCGCCCCACCCCGGGTCAGGGCCCGCCCCCAGCTTCCCAGGCCTCCTTCCTGTGGGAAGTGCGGCTCCTTTCCCGTCCCTCACCCTCTCGGCTCCGCCTGGCAGCCGCTCCACCGCGAGCGTAGGCTGGGCCGGCGGGGGGCGTCCGAAAAGCGGGGTGAGGGACCCTCAAACTTGCAGTTCTGCAAACAGGCCCAGGCCCGCCTCGGTCGTCGGGCCTTGTCTGGACAAGCCGCCAACCCGCCCCCTCGCCGCGGGCGAAGTCCTACCTCGCCACCAGTACGTCTTGGACAAGTCGTGCCAGGTCTGATGCTGGGTGTGGTGAGTGCCGCCCGGGCCCAGGTGCGCCGCCTCGATGAGCCCCCAGCGCCGCTCGGGCTGCAGCACCACCTCCAGCTCCGCGAAGGTCTTGCGGTGCCGCTGCCGCCGCTGGTAGTACAAGGTCCCGTCGCGCACCACGTAGCAGGCGGCCGCCTTGCGGATTTTACGCTTGACATTGCCCTCTGTGCCCGGCGCGTACGGTTCGCACTCGTTCGTCAGGTAGCGCAGTATGGCCCGGTAGCTTTCCTCGCTTGACATCGCTGACCGGGGCTCCCTAAGGGCGCCTGTCAGTGGCAAAGGAGGAAGACAGCGGCACTAGCTCCGGGCGGATGTTACAGCTGCGGCGACACTGAAGGGAGGAACGGCTACGTCTGTGGTGAGTGCTCTTCGACCGCGCCCGCAGCGCGAAGGGAGAACTGAGTTGGTAACTAGGGGGAACTGCACTTCTCCAGCGCGCGGGATCCGCTGGCGACTGACAAAATGGCTGCTGCACCACCGGAAGTGACGTGAATCAAGGGCAGTGGGTGAGGGAACTGAGCCCTGATTGGAGCACAGTGTCTTTCTGGCTTGATGAAGCCCTTCGAATGACGTCAGGACTGCGGGAGGACATTTTGGAAGCGGGTAGGCCCTTCCTGGGAGATCGAACTGGCTTTGGCCAGACATCTTAAGTCCTGGCAGCTTCCCTTTTTATGTTACTCTTCTTTCCCATACTCTAAGCACGTGTAGGAACTAGCGGGCAATTGTTAGTCCGTCCGAGATACCCCAAGGTGTAAAGGAGTCTGTCCCTTCACAACCTTCTGAGACACCCGAGAACGTAAAAGCATCAGATTTTAAGGCTCCAAGTAAAATATTAGCCTGTGGACACAAAATCAAAGAAACCCCATTCACACGGAAATGTAGCTTCCAGAGAAGTGTTATAAAAATCAAAGTCCATTTATTGATAGGAGTTACAATTTTTAAACTTAAAACCACTAGTTTCAAACTACTAATGGAATAGGATTTTTCAGGAATAGTCAGATTATATAGAGACTGTTTTCTACATATGAAGACAATCATGTTGACAAGGAGTAGGGGGGATAGCTAACTACTTTTTAACACCTGATTTGCATATTGTTTATGTATGCTTACGGGGAAATAGTCTCAATTTTACACCTAACATACACTGAATACACAGAAGTCCAGGACACTTGAACTGTGTTTTCCAACGTGCACTGTAGGTCCAATTTCATATTTTTAGCTGGTAGTCCAGAGCCATGGCCCTGGTCATCTGTCCCTGAGTTGGATCTGCAGTGCAGACAAGAGCCACAGGCCAATATATTGCTAGGCAACTGGGGTGACACTGGCATTACTTATCTGGATCCTGAAAACTCCAGACCATCACCTTCCTGTCCCAGCCAGGAGTCTGCAGTAGATGGGTGAGGTCCTTTGTGGAGACAGGTGGGAGGCAGACAGGTGAATGCAGTGGGCACACAAAACAGGATGCACCCTGACTCCATGGTACTTGGGGTGGGGGTTGAGGAAGTTTCCAGATGACCCAGAAACCTGAGGCAGCATTCTTGAAAGGTTGTAGCTGTAGGTACACGAGCTCTCAGGCCTAGAGGAAAGACAAACTACCAAGTCTAGGATTTACTTTGGGCCATTCAACCATAAGACAGACTACAGCTGGAGAAGGGAGGAGGAATTAAAAGGTGGAGATACACCCTTCCTCCCCCATGGATAGATGTCCAAATCCACTCTCCAAAGGCTGTGTATGTGCTCAGCTAGCACCATCACTCTTCTACTGTGAAATCCATGCTCTTGAAAGATCACTTTGGCTCTGGCTGGGTGGCTTAGTTGGTTGGAGCGTTGTCCTGTACCCCAAAAGGTGGTGGGTTCCATTCCCAGTCAGGGCACATACCCAGGTTACTGGTTCGTTCCCAAGTCGAGACATGTACAATGTATCTCTCTCTCTCTCTCTCTCTCTCTCTCTCTCTCTCTCTCTCTCTCTTTCTTCTCCCTCTCTTCCTCTCCCTTCCTCCCTCTCTCTAAAAAATAAATTAATAAAAAAAAGTTCAATTTAATATAAAAAGTAAGTCGATTAACATAAAATTGTAAGTAAACAAGTCGTGGAATGGCAAAGAAAAACTGAATTAAAGAAATCCGCCCTGGCCGGTTTGGCTCAGCGGTTAGAGCGTCGTCCTGCGGTCCAGAGAGACCCGGGTTCGGTTCCCGCTAAGGGCAGGTACCTCGGTTGCAGTTTGTCCCCAGCCCTGGTTGGTCGTGCGGGTGGCAGCCACTCGATGTGTCCCTTTCATGTCGATGTTTCTCTCTCTCTCTCTCTTCCCCTCTCTCCCTCCCACTCTATCTGAACAAAAAATGAAAAAATGTCCTTGGGTGAGGATTAAAAAAAAAAAAAAGAAAAGAAAAGAAATCCCCTGCCCTGGCCGGTTTGGCTCAGCGGTTAGAGCGTTGCCCGGTGGACCAGAGAGTCCCGGGTTCAGTTCCCACTAAGGGCACGTACCTCGGTTGCAGTTCGTCCCCGGCCCTGGTTGGGGTCATGTGGGTGGCAGCCAGTCGATGTGTCTCTCTCACGTCAATGTTTCTCTCTCTTCCTCCCGTTCTGTCTGAAGATGAATGCAAAAATGTCCTCGGGTAAGGATGAAAAAAAAGAAATCCCCCTACACCCAATTCAGTTTCTGCCAAAACACAATCTGTGAGTGGGACTAAAATCTTCAGTGATTACCACAGTGATGGGAAGAGGCAGACAACTGCTTAGGAGGGGTGATGGGATGCTGTCTAGGTACAGCACTTACCTCTTCTCAGATGGGCAGCCCTGGACCTTCTGTGTGATGACCCTTCCTCTTGTTGGAGTCTCCCCTCCTCTGTCCTTGCCCTAGGTCACCTGCACCCTGTAGTCAGATCTCTCTTTCTCTGAGGTCGCATCCTGGGAACCAGCTATCACATGGTGGCAGCAAAGGGAGCAGCTGAAACCTCAGGATCCAGGGAGCCTGTAATATCACCATGGAAACCTCTGGACTAAGGACCCACACCACATAACCAAGAGCTTGCTCTGGGATCTCCCACTCCCCACCCCCCTAGTTGTGAAATGAAGGCTCTACATTGGGAGAGGGATTCAGATGCTGCAAGGGGCAAGGCCTGGATTGGGCACCAGTCCCTGTGTAGGGGATGGGGGAGGGCTTCTGGTCAGTGGCTCAGGAGGGCCCCTGGTAAGAGCCCCTGGCATCTGGGCAAGGGCATGAGGTGACATCCCAGGAGGCTTTCTGAGGTGGGGTGACTATGAAAGCCAGTGTGGAGGCCAGAGGCTGCACTGATCAGAGAGATGGCGCTCCTGCCATACCTGTTGTTGCCAAGATCTCCACCTGGTCCTGCTGCACCTACCTGGATGATTCGCTGGTGCACTGCTCACTTGCTTGTTCTGTCCCAAGTTCCTTGCCCACTCCCTGAGCTACACCTTCCTGTTGACCCCCACCTTTGTGTCCCTCTGTGGTCCCTTGAGTCCTTGTACCCCTCCACCCCCCACCCAGCACCTCCTGGAACCCCACCCTGCGGTAGAGCTGGCTGGGCTGGTCACCCTGTTGCCCCCATTAGGTGGGAGGGCACTGGCGTGCCAGCAATCTAAGCCCACTGGTCCCTCACCCAACAGGCCTACAGGACAGGCCTACATCATTGAAACACGGCTCCACCAAGGTGGGCAGAGTACCTCTGACATCAGGCAGACAGTGAGACCTCCAACCCAGTGCCCTGTCCCTAATGCCACACTCAGAAGACAGCAGCCTTGAGCCATCACTGGGACACTTTTCAACCGTGGACTGCTGTCAGACCCCATATCCAGGATCTCCACCTTGGACTTTCATTGCCATCAAGGGCAGCTGCTGACCCCTGGGCCCCTGTGCACTTCCACACAAACTCTCCTTTTTTTTTTTTTGTTAATCCTCACCTGAGGATATTTTTTTCCATTAATTTTTAGATAGAGTGGAAGGGAGGGAGGGAGAGAAACTTCGATGTGAGAGAGACACATAGGTTGGTTGCCTCCTGCACAACCCCCACCAGGGCTGGGGATCAAACCTGCAACCCAGGCACATACCTTTGACCAGGAATCAAACCCAAGACTCTAGTCTGTGGGCTGATGCTCTAACCACTGAGCAAAAACGGCCAGGGCACAAGCTCTCAGTGGAAGTAAAACCCAGTTGAGGGCAAGCACAGAACAGCAGTCATAGCATTGTGTCCCCTGGTTCACCTAGGGGCCCTAAGACCAAAACCAATATCTGCCCCTTGAACTCAACGTTGGACTCCTACTCCACAGATGGCAGTCAGTGATCAACAAGGAGAGTGCCCTCCTCTCCTGCCCACCTCCATACAAGTTCTCAGTGGACTCACTACTGAGTAGAGGGCAACCACAGAACAGCAGCCATAGCATTGTATGCCCTGGTTCACCTAAGGGCAGTTTTCACTGCTCCACCAAGGGTGGTCAAAAACTCCTGCTCCCAGACCCCGCTCACATGTATACCAGGAACATAGCCCCAAAGTGTCCCTCGATGTTCCCTGGGTGGTGGTCTGCTTGGAGCCATCAGGTGAGATTGGTGGGAAAGGCTGCTACCTGGTCGAGGAAAAATACCTAATACCAATTCTCATTCACCCCATCACCAAAGTGTCCACCAGAGGTGCAGGGCGTGAGAAGAGTGGCCTCACAAATGCCCCATTGCCTGCTAGCAGCCTTGGTTCTGGCCCTGTTCCTGGCTCAAAGGTGGTCCCCCAGTAGCCTGAAGATCTTTGGTCTGGGACCAACTTCAGCCTCATCTGCAGGTATCACCTGGGAAGCCCTTTTCATCTGGGGAGTTGTACGATTTAGTGGGGCCTTTAATAAAGACCAGGCCTCCCTGGACATGCCACTAGTTGAGGCGGGGTACTGGGAGCAAGATCTGGAGAAGGCCCAGGCCCTGAGCACAGAGGCATCCCTGGCTGAGCTCCACTGGGCTAAGGACAGACTGCACCCTGGGGCTGGAGGTGGAGACATTACAACAGGCCCAGCAGTTGTATGGGGGGCAGGCAGAAGTCCCTGCTCTTGAGAGCTTTAATTGGCAGCTCCTGGAAGATTTTGGACAAGCCTAAATGGGCAGGGGTGATGTCCCCAAGCGTGCCCACCCCAGGACAGCACAGAAGGGGAGCTGTGGGGGGAGGTGGCATTAACCAGCAGGGTGCCATGTTCATTCACATCTCTGCTGCTCATGCTTAATCTTGTGATTGTTATTATTCCACCAGAAATTATACCCTAATTTTGACCTCTTGAAGATACATTATTGTGGTTTAACTACCCTTTTTTGGTCGCATCTACAGAATTGAGAATGTTGTAAGGTAGCATATTTGTGCAACAAATGTATGATATTTATTTTTTAACCAATGCCAAATGTCAACTGTGGAACTCAGGTCAAAGCTGAGGGTATGGGTGGGAGAAGCCCAGATCCCCTCACACGGGAAGGGGTATCTCTCCCACATGGGAGGCAACCCCACACTTCCACCCTGCCTCTCAGTGGACTTTCTGGAAGTAAGATCTCAACATGCTCCAGTCCCCCACTTGGTCCCGTCTTTCATCTGCCGTCAGGGTTATGCTGTCCTCTATGCCCAAACTTCCTGGGAGCTGTGTCACTTCCCATGATATGTTGTGGGTCATTTGTGTCCCCAGCCAGCTCTGTGAGCACTCCACACCCAGAGTCCCTGCAGCCCAGCCCGGCCTCCTGGGCTCCAGCCAAATGCTGCAAGTGTCAGAAGTGTTCGCCACACTACAGTGGCAATCATACCATCATATACATATATCAAATCAGTATCTCTACACAGTAAACTCATACAGTGTTCTATGTCAAATATTTCTTTTTTTTTAATTAACATGTTTTTATTGATTTTTTTAGAGAGGAAGGAGGAGATAGAAACATTTCATGTGAGAGAGACACAGCGATCTACCGCCCCCTTCATGGCCCCTACTGGGGATCAAGCCCACAACCCAGGCATGTGCCCTGACCAGGAATCGAACCAGGACTTCTCAGTCCATGGGACAACACTCAGTCCACTGAGCCACACTGACTGGGCTCAAATATTTCTTAAGAAAAAAAGTGTGGCCGGTTCTGTGAATGGAGAGAAAAGACTTGATGCCTGCTTGAATGCTCAAATTGCAGGTTCCCATTGGGGGAATTACATTCATATAACTTCTGGATACATTTTACTGGCCACTTAGAATGCAAAGCATTTTATTTGTAAATTCCTGAAATCTAAAAACAAGATAACCTAGGTTATATGGTTTCCCAAAGAGAGTGTTTGGGGCACCCGCCCACATCCTTCTAAGCTGTTGCAGTCAAGCCCCCACTTAACCAAGGATAGCCTGGGGCCACCGATCAGAAGCCATAGACCCCCATCCACCTGTGGATCCTAAAGCCAGGGGCCCCTAGTGGACCCCCTTGTCAGGAAATAGCAACAGGTGACCCACATTCAGAGCCTTTGTTCTGGCACTCTGACTCTGACCCTCCACGCAGCAAAGGACAGTTGCCAAACCCTGCTCCCTGACTGGTAGGGCCCCACCCACGGGTACATAGAGTGTCCAACCCTAAGGTGTTTGTTCGTTCCTCAACATCCCTAAGTCTGCAACTGCCTGTGGCTAGAAAAAGTTGCTACCCAGTAGAAAAATACCTCACGCCAGTCCTTATTCACCCCATTATCAAGGTTCCTCCGAGAATCTTGAGCCCAGATCCTGCAGAGTGTAGAGAGAGCAGCCTCCCATACATATCCCCCACCTTCTCTTGGCAGCCTTGGTCCTGGCCATGTTCCTAGTTCCCAGGTGGTACCCCAACCATCAGAGAGGAAAGAAGCAGTCCAGAGGCCCCTCCCACCCTAAAACACAGACTGATCAAAGACCAGGAAACTGGGCAGGAAGAACAGCCTGAACTCAAAAGAGCTAACAAAAAATCAGATGCCACTGGTCTTGGCAGAAATTTATCTTCCAGGTCAGGGGCCAGGTCAAGGGCTGTGTGTGAAGGTCGAGATTGTGCCTGTGTCGGGAGGTGGGCTCCTGAACAACAGTGGTTGTTGGCCAGGTGCCAAGACCTGGCCTGTGCTAGGAGCCATTCATAGCAAGGTCCCTCCTAGGGTGGAGGTGGAGTGAACTTCATAATGTACAGGATTTTAAAATAAATAATGGTGTTGGAATGCCAAAGAAGTGTCCCACGTGGGTGTGCTGTACAGCGCAGGATGGCGGTCACTGCACCCCACCACACCCCATGAATCATTGCACTCTCTAGCTGGTTGGGTCTCCACAGGGCCACGTTCTCATTTGCCCCTCAGAACAGTGCTGTGAGGTGGGCCGGGGTCTCCATGGTGGTGAGAAGGTGGCGGTGAACAAGAGAGCTGGCACTAAGCACCACCTGCATGGCCCCGTCCACTCTTTACAGGACACCCTGGCCTCACGGCATTGACAGCTTCCACTGAGAGGGAAAGGAGCATTTCCCCCTCACCCCTAAGAGCACACTGTGCTCTGGATCCCCCTCCTGCAGCAGCCTCTTTGTGCCTCAGTTTCTTCCTTTTTTTTTTGTTTTGTTTGTTTTTTTATCCTCACCCGAGGACATTTTTCCATTTTTTGTTCAGATAGAGGGGGAGGGAGAGAGAGAGAGAAACATCAACGTGAAAGGGACACATCTAGTGGCTGCGACCCGCACGACCAACCAGGGCCGGGGACAAACTGCAACCGAGGTACCTGCCCTTAGCGGGAACCGAACCCGGGTCTCTCTGGACCGCAGGCCGACGCTCTAACCGCTGAGCCAAACCGGCCAGGGCTGCCTCAGTTTCTTAAAGTGACAATGAGAATGTAAAATGAGAACTTGTTGAAAAAAAAAAAAAGAAAAAAGAAAGTGAGACCACATACTTGTTTTCGGCTCTCAGGATGGCACATAATAGGTTTTCAGATTTTGGTGATTGTTTTTATAAACCCGTGTTAGGGCACCGTTGAGGGAAGTAGTGAATAGGAGCCAATATCTTCTTTAAAAGCACGTTAACTTTAGTCAAGGAGCTGGGAAGAAGACCCAAAAGGTAGTTAGCAAAAGCAAGATGGGAAGTAAGGAAGAGGTGAACTGGCCTGCAAGTCCTGGGAAGGGGCTGGTGCTGAGGGACCGCAGCCTCGCCCCTCCTTTCGCCCCCCCCCCCCAACCCCCGTGTTTGCCGGCCCTCCACAGGAGCCGCCAGGCCCAGCGGGCGGGAGGGGACTCGGAAATCCTGGAGGGCCTGCTCACTTCGCTCCCGCTCCGCCGGGACTCCGCAACCACAGGGAGTGGGCAACAGCAGGTGTGCGGTTAGGTGTTGGTCTGAGGGCCCGCGCGCGGCGCGCCGCTGGAGGAGCATCTCCAGGAGGCGCACCTGCCGGCTCAACCACCGCCCGCCCCCAGGCTGCGCGCACAGGCACCTGCCTCGCAAAAGCACACACACACCTGCGCCACCGACCCACACCAGCCAAGTCCTACCTGCCCGCTCCGCCCAGACAAGGAAGCTCGCCTCACCCACCGGCTGCACCTGCCCTGCACATGCGCCTGCCCGCGCACATGCAACCACCGTGCCGCACCTGCCCTACAGCCACACACGCACCTGCACTTGTACCTGACCCACACCCGCACACGCCGGGCTGCGCCTGCCCAGATGGAGTGGCCTTGAGACCCCAGGAGGAGCTTCCAGAGCAGGCCGTGAGCAAAGCGCCAGAAACCAGAACCGAGACCGAGAATCTAGAGAAGACAGGGGCTTTCCCCACTTGGGCTGGAGTTAGGGGTTGGGGGTGCCTGGGAGGTGGCCAGATGTGGCTGAAAAAGGGTCCACTTCCCAGGCTGTCTGGCCAGCGAGAGAGGGAGGGGAAAAGGGAGAGAGAGAGAGACCATTGTTTAATTCCAAAAGTTCAGAGAGGACTGCTGGCCCTTGAAGGAACTAGCCAGGACCCAAGGCTAGGTGGTCCCTGGCATTTTTGGGGCGTCCCATACTCATGCAGTGGGCCACACGCATCTAGCATATAGGCCACCTCTCTCCACATAGAGGTAGAGCAATAGATAAGTTCCTTGGCACAATTAGATATCCATATTCTTTCACACAACTGCAGGTCCTCCACCACAACTCTCCACCTAGGACACCCCTGAGCAAAGAATTAGCACCTAAAAGCACCCTGAGTCCCATGAATGCCCCTTCATTTAGAGACCTTAACACCAAGATCTATGCTTTGGTCTCCCCAAAGAGCACTGGGGAAACCTCCAATAGAGGACACTTGCCCACCTCTATCTAAGCTGTCTGCAGCCAAGGATAGCCTAGGACCACCAATCAGAAGTCCATGGACTCCCTGTCCACTTGCAGACCCTAAAACCAGGGTCTCCGTCATGCACCCTCTTGTCAGGAAACAGCAACAGCTGGCCCACATTCAGAGTACCCGGCAGCCCCACCTGCCTGCTCACCCTCCATCCCAGCTTTCTGCACCTGACTGCACACTCCGCAAGGGGCAGTCCCCAGCCTGCCATTGGAAAGCCATTTATGTCTGTCCACCTTCAATATCTAGTTCCTAGTTTTCCAAACTGGTCACCTCACTTGACCAAGGTAAACCGCAGGCCCATAAGGAGAGCCACCTGTGTCTTTGTGCCCAGGCAGACCCTTTGTTCTGGCACTCCACCTCTGACCTTCCACGAAGCAAAGGGCAGCTACCAAACCCTGCTCACCCACCAGCAGAACCCCACCCACATACACACCCAGTATCCAACCCCAAGGAGTTCCTCGTTGTTCCCCCAGTCATCTGCCTATGGTGATGTCAGGTGAGGTGGCCTCATTGGCCTCATTACCAAGGTGTTCTCCAGGAGTCTAAGCCCAGAGGTGCAGGGAGTGAGGAGAGTGATCTCACACAGCCTTCATCACCTCCTGGCAGCCTTGGTATCAGCCATGTCCTTGGCTCCCAGGTGGTGCCCAACCACCAAAGAGGGAAGAAGCAGTCCCAGTGGTAAGACAGATAAAAGGCCAGGAAACAGGGCAAGAAGAACAGCCTGAATCCAAAAGAGGGGGCATCCTGATGCAAATATGAGAAAGCTGAGGCCACTGGCCCAGGTAAAAATCCAATTTCCAGGTCATAGGCTAAGTCGGGGACTCTCTGTGAAGGCAGAGGTTGCTGCCTCTGTCAGAGGCAGGTTCTGAAACATCAGTGGTTGGTGGCCGGATGCTGAGGCCTGGCCAGTGCTTGGAGGCATTCACAGCATGGCCCCTTGGATGACTCACTGTACCCAGGTGCTGGTGGGTCCATGGCCTGAAATCTTTGGCCTGCAACCAACTTCAGCCTGATAGCTTGGTGTCATGTCACTTGGGGAGCCTTTTTATTCTAGGGAGTTCTTTTGTCCAGAGGGAGCAAGAAGTCATGCCTCAGAACAGAACCAGGCTGCCCTGGATCTGGCACCAGATGGGGGTGGTGGGGTGGTGGCTGGGAACAAGTTCTGGAGGAGATCCAGTCCCTGGCTGAGCTCCACCAGGCTAAGGAAGGACAGGCACTGGGCCCTGGGGCAGGAGGTGGAGGCGTTACAACAGGCCCAGCAGTGGTGTGGGCAGCTGGCAGGCCGAGGTTTGTGCTCTGGTGAGTTTTTATGGAGAGGTACCAGGGCTCCTGGAAGATTTTGCCTTATAGGCAACATGCCAAGTTGGGCATGGCTGACATCCCCAAGCATACCCCAGCCCAGAACTGCACAGAAGGGCAGTTGGGGTGAAATGTAGGTCACATTCTAGGGTGGAGGTGGCGTGAGCTTCATTGTACACAGTCGGCCCTCGTTTATCGCGGTTAATCAGTTCCAGACTCTAACGCGATAAATTAATTTCCGCGAAGTAGGATTCTTTATTTATATGCAGTCGTCACTTGCCACTTTGCGCTTTTAACTTTCGCGGCTTAAACCGTGATAGAGTGAAGCCGCGAAAGTCGAAGCGTGAAGTGGCGAGGGACGACTGTATGTGAGTTTTAAATAGATGGTGTTGGAAAGCCAAGGAATGTCCCTGCATGGGTGTGCTGTACAGTGCGGGATGGCAGACACTGCATGCTGCCACACAAGTCGTGGCCCTGTCCAGAGCCTAAGGGACCCACAGGTGCACAGAACCATCAGGCCAAAGCTCCATCTGGCGCCCAGGTGAAAATGGTTACCATGAGACAATAGTAATAGTACATATGATATCATCTCACACAGTGGGCATTCTGTGGCTTCAAAGCTACATGTATTCTCATTTGGTAAGTTGTCAGAAGTTCCAAAATGTGCCCTGGGTCAAAGTAAAATCACTTTTGATTTTAGTTTGTTAATTCTGAGAGACTGAATCACCTCAAGCCAACAGGAACTCAGAACTTGGTTTGTTGCATCAACTGGCGTGCAGGTCTGTGATGTGCTGCTGACCATGGAGCCTAGCTGAGTGGCAAGGGGTGCTGGCTGGGAACCCAGCTCTGGAGCACCTGCAGTCCTCAAACCCTCTCCTCCTGCTCAGGGCATGGAGGCCTAGTGCGGCTTCAGGAGCTGGACCAACTACCCCACAAAGGCACTGGTCACCTTGTCCGCAATGGTCACCACATCCCATGAAAGCAGGCAGCCTGCAGGAAACCCAGGCAGAGATGCCTCATATTTAATTCTTCTCAGGGCAGTCTAGACTGTGGCCATAAGGCTGGCTCTGCCCATAGTCCTCTGGGTTGAGGGGGTGGGGGCATCAGGAACTCAGCTGATGATAAAGGCTCTTCATTTCACCCAGGCAGGCCATTTTCTGTCAAGCAGCCCGTGCGTCCCTCAGGGGCTACAGGCTCGACATCAGCAGCAGGGCCCGAGGTCTGTCCTCTGCCAGGTGGCCTTCAGTGACCTGGAGTCTGTTTCCACATCTGTAAGGTGGACCCTGGTCACCCACTGGCAGGCAGCCAAGAGGATCAAACGAGGTGAGGGTTGCGAAAGCCCTCCGGGAAGCAAAAGTGGCTCAAAAGGCCAGTGGTGGGCTGTGGGGTTGGGGGGCTGGAAGATGGACATTTTGTGACCTTGTGTTAATGCACTCTCGGAAACCTGGCTCACCCAGGTGCCTTGAGTGCTTCATTTGCATGTGAATAGGGTTTGTTATCTTTTGGCTTCAAGGTCTCTTCCCGAAAAAAGCAAGAGACAAAGCTAGGGTGTATGGTTTGCAGAAATGCCATCTCAAGGACATAATTTACATAAATCTGCTTATAACCTGGGGGTACCAAACTGCAAATGAATGGGACTGCGTCCTAAGATCTGGAGCTTTCTGCTCCCTTGCAAAGCTCCTTCTCTCTCCAAGCAGCGTGGTGTTCTTGTAGGTTCACTACGTTGCACAGATCCCGGCAGGCTCCGAGACGGCAGTGGGCATTCTGCATGTGCTAGAAGGGTGTCTGCCACCAGTTTCATTAGGTCCCTGATGCTGTAGAATGTGTCGCTGCGTGTCTGTGCTATGTTCAGGAGGCAAGGACAGCAGGCCAGCCCAGGGGACACGTGGGTGGAGGGCCTGACTTGCTGGCTAGGATGGGAGCCTACCCCGTTAGAGGTTACAGCCCATCCAAAGGCAGAGCCAGTGGTCCGCCATGTAGGAGGCTTCCACAATAGTCAGCAACTGCTGGTACTGAGGCACCGACAGAACCTCCTAAGTGAACAACTGCTTCTGGGGGCTCAAAATCTGGGAGATACAAGCTGGGAGGGGCCGGGGGGCCGGGGCCAGTGGGCAGAGGGCAACAGCCTCCAGATGAGGATGCTCAAGGCCCCTGGAGGGCTGAAAACATGGTGCCAGGGCAAGGTTGGGGGACAAGAGCCCCCAGCACACACCCCCAGATCAGTCTGCAGGGCCCATGGCAGTCAGCAACCCAGACCATCCGACCAGTGGGTCCATCCCCAGGAATCTGACAGTTTCTCCTGGGTAGTGACAGCACATAGGGGCAAAGACAGTAATAAATACAGAAAACAAGGAGACATTTAAAAGAACGCAGCAGAACCAGTACTGTGATTCACCTGAGGTCCCCAGGAGTCAAATTCCCAGGACAGAAAGCAGAAGGTGGGTAGCAGGGGCTGAGAGGTAGGGGGTGGGAATGTTAATGAGGACAGAATTTCAGTTTAGGATAGAAACGTCCTGGAGATGGATGGTAGGGATGGCTGCACAACAGTGTGCATGCACTTACTACTACTGAACTGTGCACTTAACAATGGTTAAGATGGCAAATCTTGTGTATTTTACCACAATCAAAAAAAGGAGCAAGCTCCTATTAAGTTTGTCAAATGAATGATTTAACGTCCCCAACCCCCCTTAAAAAATATGGCAAGCAAGGAAAGTCCCAGAGAGGTCTGGTCAAATATACAAGCCAGATGGAGGTGACCAGGTCACATTCTCTCTGGGAAGGGAACCGGTGTTGGGGAGACTGACTTTTCCCCACTTACCCTTTGGAGCAGTTTGGAGTTTGTAATCTGTGTGTCATGCATCACCTATTCAAAAATGTATTTAAAGCCCTGGCCAGGAACTTCTGGTCAAGATGGAGGGGTAGGTATACGCAGTATGGCATCCTCCCACAACCACATCAAAGTTACAACTAAACTACAGAACAACCATCATTCAAAAACCACCTGAAATCAAACTGAATGGAAGTCCTACAACTATGAAATTAAGGAAGCCACACGGAGACTGCATACTGCTCTCCAGGTCCCTCCATGTCGTCTCAAAGGACAAGAGATCTTACAGCAGTGGGCACCAGAGCTGAGCGCCCCCTCCAGCAGCAACCGTGGGGGCGCAGGAGCTGAGCGACACCCCAGCAGCAGCAGCAGCAGCAGCTAAGTGAAATAAACCAGTCAGAGGAAGATGGATACCACATGATTGCTTATGTGTGGAATATGATGAACGGGATGGGCTGATAAGCGGAATAGACTCAGAGACCTAGAAAGGAGTGGGTTCAGACTGACAAACCTGGGGCGGGGGGGATTGGGAGAAGGGTGTGTGTGTGTGGGGGGGAATAGAAAGATCTGTAACAAAAATAAATCAATAATAAATTAATAAATAAATAAATAAAGCCCTGGCCAGTATGGCTCAGCTGTAAGAGCATCACTTACAGACCAAAGAGTCCAGGTTTGGTTCCAGCCAAGGGCACGTACCTTGGTTGAGGTTTGTCCCTGGCCCCGGTTGGGGTTGTGCGGGTGACAACCAGTCAATGTGTCTCTCTCCCGTGGATGTCTCTCTCTCTCTCTCTCTCTCTCTCCTCTTCCTTCCTCTCTCCCTCCAGCTCTAGCTGAAGATTAATGTAAAAAAAAAAAGTATCCTCGGGTGAGGATTAAAAAAATATAAAACATAAAAAATAAAAAAAAGGTTTTTAAGTTTTAAAAATAGAAGAAAAGAAAGATCGAATGTTGCCAGCATAGCAACGACAGAGGCCGGTGGGGATAGATGCTGTTGAAACTTTCCTGAAAGCAATTTTGAAATGTTTCAAGAACCCATTTTCCATGCCCTTTAATTCAGTCATTACACTACTAAGGAGCTAAGACAACTACCCCAAATACAGAAAATGTCCACATACAAGAAGTTCTGGGCGATGGTATGTGCATTGGTGAAAGTATTAACAATCTAAATGTCAGCAACAGGGAATTGTTGGGTCAATACACTATCCATGTCATGGATATGATGCAGTCATTAAAATGGCATTCCTGGAAAACTTACAATGAGGACAAAATAGTGGAAAGTGGGAATGTAGACCAGGATCCCAACAGATGCAAAACATCAAAATAAGCTGTCACTAGCAGTGACATGCCAAAAAATATTTTGCTAATCTACTAAATTTTAGTACCCCATTATTTTATTTAGAAAAATATTTTATTGATTTTAGAGTGGGAGAAACACCAACTCAAGGTTCTTCCTCTTATTTATGCATTCAATGATTGCACGTGCCCTGACTAGAGATTGAATTTACAACCTCAGTGAATTGGGATGACACTCCAACCCACTGAACTACCTGGACAGGGCTATTTTGAAATTTACTGGACATTTATTTGTATTTCTCTTCTGTGAATTATCAATGTATGTTCTTGGGTAACTTTTTAAATTGGGAACCTTTTCTTATTCTTTGAGTTCTTTATAATGTGAGTTATTTGTCATGAGTCTGTAACATGCATTTTGTGTAAAATTTTTTGGCATATAGCTGTACCTCTTTTCTGTGGTCTAATCTATCTTTTCCTTTGTGATTTCTTTCCTTGTTTTTATGCTTTTATAAAAGAGCAGTCCAGTGAGGTCACCTGAGGGATCCTGTATAAGCCACTGGACCTGGGGGAGCCTGTCTCCACACATGGAAGTGGGACTATCTGGATAGTGTTTTATTATAGCTCCCGGGCTGCAGGCTACCCCGCATTGAAGGGTACTCAGAACTGGCAGTTCTTATTAAGACATTTAGACCAGAAAAGTAGTGCTTCAATGACAGTTTATTCTGTGGCCAAAAACTAGAATCTATAGCTCTGCATTGAAATTGGGTATTTTGGCTTTTTTTTTTAAAGCTTTCCTTGTTCCTAACTGAATAATCTTATTTTCCCTGTATTTTCATAAAGAAAACATTACAATAAAAAAGTCTTTTTTCCCCCAAGCAAAATCTTAACAGTTCTATGTAAAAGCTAGTCAGTATATCCTGCATATTTACGTTGATTTTACACATCTTTATAGTTTAAGTCCTCCAAGAAAAATGCCTGAATGTAACATGTATTAAAAATAATAAATTGCATCACCTTGGATACAATGGAGGTAGGGAGGGAGTGTCAATGTCTGATTTTGCCTTCACCTAATCTTTTATGTAAAAGCCTATTTCTCAAGAGGATGTGACTTGTTCATTGTATCCTTGAAACTTGGCACATGGTACAGATAAGATGACCTACTTTCTGTAGAAGACTGTTTTTATCATGAATATGATTACTATTTTTCCATATCACATTTTATATACATATCTCTTGAACATTAGCAGGCTACTCAAGCATTTCTGCAATTAAAAAGAACAATCTTCACCCAAGGAAATTTTTCCATTTATTTTTAGGAAGAGTGGAAGGGAGTGAAGGAGGGAGGAGGGAAACATCGATGTGAGACATCAATTGGTTGCCTCCTGACCCCAATCAGGGCTGGGGATTGAACCTGCAACCCAGGTACATGCTCTTGACCAGAATCGAACTCAAGACCCTTCAGTCCGAGGGCCGACACTCTAACCGCTGAACCAAACTGGCCAGAGCCATTTCTGCAATTTTAACTATGGCTCTGTCAAACTCTCAGTTCAACAAAGTGCTCTGGGAATTGCTCATCACTTAAATTTCTTTTTGGAAAATAATAGCAAATTAATACACCTGAGTTTTAACCACTTAAAACTCAGCTATTGCCCAGCCAGAGTGGCTCAGTTGGTTGAGTATCCTCCTGTGCACAGGATTGCCAGTTCAATGCCTGGTCAGGGCGCGTGGGGAAGGCAACCAATATGTGTTTCTCTCTCTAGGAATGTCTTCTGGTGAGGATAAAAAACAAACCAACAAAACCCCCCAACAAACTCAGCTATCAGCTAGTGGTAAGAGGTGAGATACCAATGAACCTAGGGCAAACCCAAAGTAAAATAAATGTCTACTTATCATGGAAAACAATAATTTAACAAGAAAATAAAGTCTTCCTACAGCCCTGGCCAGTGTGACTCAGTGGGTTGGGCGTTGTCCCATGCACCAAAGTCACCAGTTTGATTCCTGTCAGGGCACATGCCCGGGATGGTGCCTAGACCCCCAGTTGGGGGCATGTAGGAGGCAGCCAATTGATGTTTTTTTCTAAAATCAATAAAAAACATTTTTAAAAAAAGGGTCTTTCTACAGACACAATAGAAAAAAATGGCATTTTTTAGTAACCAATCTGAACTAGTACTTACAGCCACACAACCAAAAAGTCAAAAACTTAAGACAGTGTAGTCTATATAATATGCCCTTATACCTTACCTGAGCAAAGCTAGTATTTAACCATATAGATCTTATTTATTTTTTTAAATCCTCACCTGAGGATACTTTTCCATTTACCTTAAGATGGGGGGGCAGAAAGGAGAGGGGTAGAGGGGGGAAGGGGGGAGAGAGAGAGAGAGAGAGAGAGAGAGAGAGAGAGAGAGAGAGAGAGATGTGAGAGACACATTGACTGGTTGCTTGCCTCCCGCAGGACCCCAACCAGGGCTAGGATCGACTGCAACCGAGGTACATGCCCTTGACTGGAATCGAACCTGAGACTCTCTGGTCCAAGGGCTGACGCTCTATCCTCTATCGGCTGAGCCAAACTGGCCAGGGCCATACAGATCTTATTTACATCATTTGGCTTAACATCTCTCCAACTAAGAGATCTGAACTCTTTAAAAAATGCCTAACTCTTAAATTCTTAACTTTGTAGTTCGGCTATCATCATGTAGGCACAACATGCCTCTATTTTCAGAGAAAAAAATCCACCACAATGTAGTTATAGCCAGGTCTTTATTTAAAAATCTGATTTGCCAACTTAGCGTTTGCCACCAACACGAGGAGCAGAAACCTTCACAGGCTTCACAATCTTTTGCTTAGGTGCTGCCTTTGTGGGAGCCTGTAAAAAGATATCGTATTATGTGGTATTATTCCATGCAACTTTCTTTTTTGTAAGACACCAATGCACTCAGACAAGCCCATGCAACTTTCTTTTTTAATCACCCCTCTCTTATGTCCAATGTGGGATACTGAATTATATCATAACAAAAAAAGGACAATATTTTTGTTAGTCATATAGGACCAATATTAATTTCCTGTTTTTTTTTTACTATGGTTATCTAAATTAATAACATTGAGGAAAAGGAGGAAAAGCTGTGTAAGCTCTAATACTATTGAAAACTTTTCTATGAATTTAAAAATTCAAAATAAACTTTAAGAAACAAAACATTCACCTAGAAACCAGTTATGAACACCAATTCCATGAGAGCTGTGTGCTAAATTCTTTAAAAGTAAATTTTCCTGTTGTTTTAAATAAGAAATCCAAGACAATCCCACAATTACCTTCGCAGCAGCCATTGCTGTCTTTTTAGATGCTTGCTTAGCCTTTTTTGCTTCCTTGGCAGCCCTGTAGGGTTAAAAATAACTTAAGGCAAAGTGCTTTACTCCTTAAGGATACAGCTTATCAACAAGGAGCTAGAATGTTTTGGAAAAGTAGAATGATCATATTCCTTCCCCACCCCCAATTATTTTTAGGATAAATCCAAAGGGGTTATCAATGTTATTAACCACCAAGTCAGTTTAACTTATATTAGAAATGGTACAGTAGCATTCACTGCATATAGAAATTTCAACACATCATTTAGACTTTATAAACTTCTGATTATTAAACCTAAATAATGCTCATAATGAAAGTTTCCTCACCTGATAGCCTGTTCTCGTTGTGCCTTCCTAACTTCAGGTTTCTGATTCCTCTTGGCCATTATATCAGCAAGAGATGCACCAGTGATGGCCCTCTGGAATTTGACCGCGCGGCGGGTTCTTTTCTTTTGAATTTCTTCCTGGGAAAAAAAAAAAAAAAAACCCCAAAAGATGGGGAGGACACTTGTGAACCTTGCTTCATGAATTTGGCTGAGAAATGAATTAAGTCTTTGAGGCAGGAAAAATGAAATCTTTTAAGATTAGTATTTGGCCCAACCCATTCGGGCTGTTATAACAAAATACCAGACTGAGTGACTTATAAACAACAGAAATTTATTTCTCACAGTTCTGGGGGCCGTAAGTCAGGGTACCAGCATTATCTGGTGAGGACTCTCTTCCTGCTGTAGCTATATACCACATGTTGGAAGCAGGAAGGGGAGCTCTCTCTTGAACCTTTTTTATTATGGATTGATCAAACCACCTTTTACAAATCCTGGCCATTTTTTACTATAAAAAGGGAAACTTTAAGAAAGTTAACTAGATAGCACTTTAAAGTAACTAATAGGACCATTTACTTTAAAGACTTTACTTTTGGAAAAAAATATCAATTCACCTCTTTTGTTTTTACTCAAAGTACTGTCACTGGGAGAAATAGTCAAATTAGAAAATCATTATTAGAAAGCCACCATGTGTTAGGGAATGTCTGGGAATCAAGACAGAGTACAATTCAAACATTTGCTACAGATTCTATATTAAAAACCTATGCTATAGCGCTTATGAGGAAAAATATCTTGCAGTGAACCTCTAAGTCCAAGAAAAATTAAAATATACTCGAAGAACTGTTTATTAAGGCAGGGATATGCAAATATCTTTAAAATTTTAAGCAGAACACATGGAGAAAACAGGGGACATTCGTGGTTAACTAAAATGTTCATTTTAAGTTTTTTACCAAGATGAAATCTTATAGAAAATTCCACTATTTGCCTGTTTATATTTTTTTTATCTCAAATACATTTAAAAAATATTTTTCTTATTGTGGTAAAATATATACAACATTAAGCTATTTTAAAGCATTTTTATTTTTTCATCCTCACCCGAGGACATTTTTGCATTCATTTTCAGATAGAGCAAGAGGGAGGAAGAGAGAGAAACATCGATGTGAGAGAGACACATGTGAGAGAGACACATCGACTGGCTGCCACCCACAGGACCCCAACTGAGGACGAGTACAAACTGCAATGGAGGTACGTGCCCTTAAAGGGAACCAAACCCGGGACTCTCTGGACCACGGGCCGACGCTCTAATCCCTGAGCCAAACTGGCCAGGGCAAAGCATTTTTAGTCTGTAATTCAGTGGCATCAAGTACACCCACAATTATGTGCACCACCACCACTAATCTCCCAAACAAACTTTGCAGCCATTAAATAATAGCTCCTCACCCCCCACCCCATTACCACTACCTTTTGTCTTTATGAATTTGCCTACTGTAGATACCTCACATAAGTGGAATCACACAATATTTGTCCTTGTGTCTGGTTTATTTCACTTAGCATATCTTAAAAGGTTCATCCACAATGGCTGTCAGCTTTTTAAGGGTAAATAATATTCCACTGTATGTATATACTACATTTCGTTACTCACAAATCCACGGATGGGACATTTGGGTTGTTTCCACCTTTTGGCTATTGTAAATAATAGTGTTATGCACATCAATGTACAAGTTATCTGCATAAGTTTCTGCTTACAATTCTCTTAGGTATACACTTAGAAATGGATTGCTGGATCTTAGTTATAATTGTTTAACCTTCTGAGCAGCTGCCAAATGTTTTCCACAGTGTCTGTGCCATCTTACACTAAGCAATGCACAAGGGTTCCTGTTTGTCCACATCCTCACCAATATGTAATGTCCCTTTTTTGATAATGGCCATCCTACTGCATGTGTCAAATCCATGTGCCTAAATATTCCAAGCCTCCTGGATACTAATCCTACTGTCACAGCACTCAAACCTTTTCTCAAAACTCTCCATCAAGCCCTGGCCGGTTTGGCTCAGCAGATGGAGTGTTGGCCTGCGGACCAGAGAGTCTCAGGTTCGGTTCCCGCTAGGGGCACATACCAAAACAAAAAACAAAAAAAACCTCTCCATCAAGCTAAAAGAGACTTAAAAAAAATACACCCAGTCTTGAGAACAAACTACTATACTGGAAAACTCCACTGATATCTATGTTAGGACTAATCCTATAAATATAATAAAAATCAAGTTTCCATAACAATCACTTAGTTCCCATTCACTGTAACACCTTAAGTTCTTCCAAGGTGCCCCATAACCCAAGTATGCTTAATTTAATTTACCTGACTTTGGCAAAGGGACACTTTCAAATTTCAATTTGACATTTACTGTGAGCCTAAGATCTATAGAGAGACACTGTTTATATCAATCATTTTCACTTCACTGTTTGATGATTTACAGTTTAACAACACTTTCGCATACTCTCATTTAGTTACAATTTTATACAGCAGCAACTGATGATCAGAGTGTAAACCACTTAAGACAGCCCCACAATATCAACGTGCATTTCACTTACCGACTGTCCCTTTTTGTGCTTTCTCCTGTAGAGGACAGTCCAGTTTATCTGCCGAGGATTCCTCTTGGAAAGGAATGCCGATTCGCATTTTGCATTAAGAAACTGGAAAACCTGTCGCAACAAGTTCCAAGTACAGAAGTTACCTACTCAACTATACCAAGTAGAAAAAGGCTGAGCTTGAAATCCTTAGCAAACTAAAGTTCCAAACTCCTCATTTGACTAGACTGAGGCCCACAGAAACCAAATGGCTTGTGTCACACAACTGGCAGTTAACTGGGCGGCACCTCGAAGATCTTTGCATTTGGTCCTGTCTAAGAGCAGGCAGAGCTGAACTGACGTCGCAGGGGAGGGCGGGGTGTCACATCCCGGGAGGCATCCTAGTTCCTGTCCCTCCCGGGATTCCAGGCGGCCGCGTTCACAAAATAGCCTGGCTTTACGGCCAGTTTCTCTCACACCGGGACATTAAAGTTATACAAACTCCTAATTTCCGACCTGACTCACACTAGACCGAAGCTCAAGAATGGTTCATTTTTAGAGGCTTCTGATCCCTACAAGCACTGCACACAGGGTCCCCGAAGCAGGCCCTTCAGGGACCAAGGATGACGCGGTCAGTGAACCCGCCCAGACCGCGCTGGACCGCTCGTTCCTCCTAGGGCGCAACCCGCGTATAGCGACGCGGCCTTTCACCTTCCCGTCGGTCCTGGCGTAGCGCCTCCCGTGTCCGGGGTAGATCTTGTACCCACTGAAACTGCACAGCTCGACCCTGTAACGAAAGCCACAGTCCGTTAGGGAGGGTGTCTACGGCAAGGACAAGCCATGTGCGGGACGCCGGAGACGCGATCTGCCCGAGATGGAAAAGGATTGGGATTCAAGGCTCTTGCTTACTTCATGGCTGCGGCTGCTGGACAGAAGAAAAGATGGTGAAGAGGAGAGGATCATGGGAAGGGGCCTTAATGACGCATGAGGGCAGTCTCCGCCCCCAATTGCCTTCTCTAACCCGGGCGCTCGGTGATGAGGTCACGCTCGCCAGCGCCCGATTTCTGTTTTGGGAGCAGCCGCCTTCCTTTCGAGGAATTGCGTAGGAAGTGGGGGAGCTCTGGGGTGGAGAGGAAAGGGATGGTAGCGCGGGTCGCTAGCGGTTGGTTTTGGAGTCGTTCTCTCTTACGGTCAGGTGTCCTAGAGCCATCGACCTGCTGCAGGAACGTGAGCTCTCCCTGTCATATATATATATTTTTTCCCTCTCATATTTTAATCCACAGACAAGTACACCGCAGGTAAAACTTAAAATCACTTTTGCCCTCCGTGTTGACCCATTTACGCAGTCAACAACGTTAAATTTTAATAGTTTCGCAATTTGATGAAAAGTAATGACATCTGAACCGTCTCCCAGGCCGTGCTAATCGAACTGTGCGTGATGGCGCTTTGCATGAATTGTAGTTAACATTCATTGAGTGCAAGGACGTATGCATTTACATACATTAGTTCATTCAGTTTACAAAATCCTTGGTAAGTGAGCGCCACGGTACCGAGGCCATTGAGGAAGGGCTATGTTGCGGGGCCGCTGCCTGACGGAGCCCGGGGACCGATGGTTGCGCAGAGAAATACAAAGCCCTTGCCTGAGAGTCCGGAAAAGTGAGGTCTGGCCAGACCCACAGGAGGGTCAACATCTCAATCTCTTGAGCCCTTCTGTAATGCTAGATGCTTCAGCATATTATATGATGGATGGGGAGTGGCAAGAGGCAATAGTAGGAAACAAATGTAATGATTGGTTTATGCTATCTATACAAGCAGCTTACCCCTAAAAATGTTCTGTAAGTAGGTAGTTGAAGAGATTTGGCAAGTCGCCCCGCCTGTGTGGCTCAGTGGATTGAGCGTGCTCTCATGGACTGAGGTCCTGATTCCACTCCCCTAAGGGCAGTGCCGGGGTTGCTGGTGGATCCCCAATAGGGGGCGTGAGTGTAGGAGGCAGCTGGTCAATGTTTCTCTCTCACGTGGATGTTTCTATCTCTTTCTCCCTTCCTCTCTTTTTTTTTTGTTTTGTTTTTTTTTATGCTCACCCGAGGACATTTTTCCATTTTTTGTTCAGATAGAATGGGAGGGAGAGAGAGGAAGGGAGAGAGAGGGAGAGAAATAGTGAAAGAGACACATGGAGTGGCTGCCTCCCGCGCGACCAACCAGGGCTGGGGACAAATCGCAACCGAGGTACATGCCCTTAGCGGGAACCGAACCCGGGTCTCTCTGGACCGCAGGTCGACGCTCTAACTGCTGAGCCAAACCGGCCAGGGCTCCCTTCCTCTCTTAAAAAAAATCAATAAAAACATATTTTTAAAAAAAGCGTGAGAGAGAGACTTGGAAAGTCCAATAAGATGACTGATTAATGTTAAGAAAGCTGTAAGGCCCTGGCAGGGTAGCTTGGTTGGTTAGAGCGTTGTCCCCATATGCCCAGGTTGCAGTTTGATGGTTTGATCCCCCGCAAGGCACACACAAGAATCAACCAATGAAATGCATAAATGAGTGAAATAACAAATGGATGCGTCTCTCTCTTTCATTTTTTTTAAAAATATTTTTCCTTTATTGATTTTAGAGAGAGAGGAAAGGAGAGGGAGAGGGAGAGAGAAACATTGATGAGAGAGAACATCCATTGGCCGCCTCCTACATGCTCCCCACTGGGGATTGGGCCCACAACCTGGGCATGTGCCCTGACTGGGAATCGAACCAGTGACCTCTTGGTGCATGGGTCGATGTTCAACCACTGAGCCACACCAACCGGGCGCATCTTTCTCTTTCAAAATCAATTTAAAAAAAAGAAAGCTGTACAGTTATGCTGGAACTAGTCTCAAGAATGAGTTAACAGAAATCTGAGTGGAATTGAAAAGCAAAGAGGAAGATTTGACAGCCTGGCCAACTCTGACCAGCAGTTGAGAATACCTGGTATACTTTGAGAAGGTATGTCTAACTAGACTATAGGCAGATGAATGCCTCAGGCTTCCATGAACTTTGTCAGCTCTGACATTCATCCTACTCTCTTTGTTTTAATTCACTGCTAATTAAAGAAATGTTTGATCATTAAAAACATTCCCCCCCCCCTAGAATAGTCTTGGCTTCTACAAACTCCAAGTCATGGCCGGATGTGAGTAGAGGGTCGAGCCAAGATTTACCTGCAGGAATTTGGTTCTGTTTATTCCACAGAACCCCACCCAGCATTTATAGTTTCTTCCCAGGCATCTTACAAATATTTTGTTATATTAGTCTTAAAATTATGTTTGGCTGGACTAACTCTGTGGAGGAAAAGCAGGAAACTAGGTTTTAAGGATTTTATCTCTTTTACTCTTGAGCTGACATTCTTGAACTGGCATTTCATGGCTCTTTGTGAGACAGGCTAGTAAGCCAGGAGAAGTGGAATAGGAAAACTGAAACAGTTAAACAACAGTTTTCAGCCATCTAGTAAATCCTATCTTCCCTAAACCAAGGACATGCCTGACAGTATAGCTCAGGGGATAGAATGTCACTGTGTGCACCAAAAGGGCACAGGTGCCCTGGCTGGTTTGGTTCAGTGGTTGGAGCGTCAGCCTGCGGACCAGAGAGTCCTGGGTTCGGTTTCCGCTAGGGGCACGTACCAAAAAACAAACAAAAAAACAAAAGGTCACAGGTTTGATTCCTGGTAAAGGGCATGTACCTCAGCTGCAGGTTCAATCCCCCGCCTCTGTTGGGGTTGTGTGGGAGGCAACCAATTGATGTGTTTCTTTCACATTGATGTTTTTCTCTCTCCTCCTCCCTTCCTCCCTTCCACTCTCTCTAAAAATCAGTGGAAAAAATATCCTTGGGTGAGGATTAACAACAACAAAATAATAAATAAAATTCTAAAAACAAAAACAAAAAAACCCCAAAAAGAACACTTAAGAGCAAATGGTCTGCATTTCTCCCCAACCAGAGGGTAAATAGCTTAAATCACCCTAGCCAAGGAGACAGATCGCAGAAATCCAATTAGCGCCATTTGCAAACAACACCCAAGGACAGACGAAGTTAAGAGAATAAATTTCATTTTGCTCCATAAGCATAAAGTGATTGAATATTTTATTGATCCTCCCCTAAAGCCTTTAAAACCCCTCAAAACAAGGGTCTCAGTGACTGCTCTCCCACCCAGGAGCATGCCCATGCCCCCCTTCCCCACTCTTCTTTCCCCACAGGCATGTATCTCCTAATGAACCAGAGCAGCAATGGGCAGTGCAGTTCATCTTGGGCAAGCCCCCTGCACCTGTCCTCAAGGCCCCCTTTTCTCTGACTTCTTCGTGAGCCAAAGCAGACCAGCCTAGACTCATTTCCCCAGCCCTTTCTTGTTTCACTGTCCCCAGCTTTTTTGTTGTTGTTCATCATCACCCAAGGATATTTTCCCATTGATTTTTAGATAGAGTGGAAGGGAGGGAGGAAGAGATAGATAGATAGATAGATAGATAGATAGATAGATAGATAGAGAGAGAGAAACATCAATGTGAGAGAGTCACATTGATTGGTTGCCTCCAACCAGGGCCAGGGGTCACACCTGAAACCAAGGTACATGCCCTTGACTGCGAATTGAACTGGAGACTCTTTGGCCTACAGGCCGACGCCCTAACTGCTGAGCCAAACCGGCCAGGGCTCACTGTTCTCAGCTTTAATAAATGTTCCCTCATAATCACCTGGACTCATGTTGTGAAATTTTTCCTGCATAAAGTCAAGAACTCACACATTACCAGCCTGCCCTAGGCAGACCCAGCAAGGGCCAGTCCCCTTTTCAGTAACATTATAACATATTAAGTGTATCACACCTTAAACCAAACACTCCTAGCATAAGAAGAAATGTACAGAAACTTCTAAAAGCATTTTACATAGTGTCATAAAACACAAGTTTACAACACCATCCTTAAATTTTTGCTTGACTTGATCCTTAGCGCTTGGCAAAAGGCTCAGCTGTATTCTCTTCCCTTTATTTATGGAGCAATTCTGAACCAAAGTTGGTACTCTTCTCAGCTCTATCTATCTCCTGAGAACAGAGCATTCTTCTCCACTGCTTTTTCACCTTTATACATACTTCACCTGCTGTGTTAAAATCCTGTGGTTGCTCTTACAAATTACTACAAAATTGGTAGCTTAAAAAATCGGAAATGGATTCTCTTTCAATTCTGGAGGCCAGAGGTCTGAAATCAGTATCGCTGGACTGAAATCCAGGTCTCTGTGCTCGCTCCAGAGGCTCTGGGGCAGAATGTGTCCCTTTCTCTTCCAGTTCCCACCCAGACAAACCCTCTTGAATTCCAACCCCTTGGAACTTGTGAGATCATAGGTGTTTATTGTTGTAAACTGCTATGTTTGGGAATAATTGGTTAACATAACAATGGGTAATACAGGAGGTAAGGCAGTTGTGGAAATGGGGACTTGGTGAATAGTAGTATCATTTGTCTAAAGAAGACAGTTACCGCCCTGGCCGGTTTGGTTCAGTGGTTGGAGCGTCAGCCTGCGGGTCCAGAGAGACTCGGGTTCGGTTCCCGCTCGGGGCGCGTGCTTCGGTTGCAGTTTGTCCCCGGCCCTGGTTGGGTCGTGGGGGAGGCAGCCACTCGATGTGTCCCTTTCGCGTCGATGTTTCTCTCTCTCTCCCTCCCACTCTGTCTGAACAAAAAGTGGAAAAATGTCCTCCGGTGAGGATTTAAAAAAAAAAAAATGAAGACAGATACCAGGAAGGAGCATGTTTGTGGGGGAAAGGTCAGTTTTGGCAAGACTCTGTTTAAGGTGCCATACGACATTAAGGTGGAACTGTGTCGTGGGAAGTTGAACAAGATCAGAGGAGTGTTTGGAATAGGACATGTTTTTGGAGTCAAGTACCTGTGGTAGTAGATAGTAGAATATGTGGGAAAACATCACCTAGTGTCACAGGCTGGCTTTTCTGGAAGCATTTACTGAGACTGAATTTAGGGTGCAAGATATTTATTAGGGACCAAGTCCTGTGAAAGAAGGGGGAGAACGCAGGATTAGGCAGAAAGTAAATACCTTGCTGGCCCAACGAAACCTCAGTCAGCCCTGCCAGGAGCTCTGGAACAATTACTACCTGTCAGAGTATCCTGTGTTGGGCCAAATGATCAACCCTTTATACACCTGTGTCGCTTTGTCACCAGATGTGCCTTGCCCCAGAGAGTCAGGACCTAAGGGAGGTGGTTCTCAGCAGCTGAGCCAGACCCTACTGACAGCTGGAGGATGCTGCTGGCTCGATGCCTGTTGCTGGGCAGCAGCCCTTGCTTGAAGAGGGATCTGGGTAGTGCATGTCTGTGTGTACCGCCCCTGGAAACCAGGTACGGGCATTCTGAGTGTTTTCTTCCACTAACTTTCTTTTCTCAAGTGTAGGAGGCATCTTGCCTTTTTTACAATCTACCACCAGAGTTCCCAAGACTCAGGATTCACCTCAAGGAGGGCTTTGAAAGCAATGCCCAGTAACTAGGTTAGAGGATTACTAGGTTTAAAATTATACACCATTATGAAGCTTTCTTTCAACTTATGAAGCATTATTAAAATAAAAAAATCATTGCCCTGGCCGGTTTGGCTCAGCGGTTAGAGCGTCTGCCCACAGACCAAAGAGTCTCGGGTTCGATTCCAGTCAAAGGCACATACCTCAGTTACGGTTTGGTCCCTGGCCCTGGTTGGGTTGTGCAGGAGGCAGCCAATCGATGTGTCTCTCTCACATCGATGTTTCTCTCTCTCCCCCCTCCCACTCTGTCTGAAGATAAATGGAAAAATATTCTTGGGTTTTATTAAAAAATAATGATAACAGCCTTGGCTGGTTTGGCTCAGCGGTTAGAGCGTCGGCCTGTGGTCCAGAGAGACCCGGGTTCGGTTCCCGCTAAGGGCATGTACCTCGGTTACAGTTTGTCCCCGGCCCTGGTTGGGTCGTGCGGGTGGCAGCCACTCGATGTGTCCCTTTCACGTCGATGTTTCTCTCTCTCTCTCTTCCTCTCTCTCCCTCCCACTCTATCTGAACAAAGAATGAAAAAATGTCCGCAGGTGAGGATAAAAAAAAATAAAAAAATAAAAAAATAATGATAACAAAAAATAAAAAATCATGAAGTACTGTTAAAATTAAAAATTATAAAGCATTCTTTTAAAAATATACATCTAATCAAGTCTTCATATCTAACTACCAATTATGTGAAATATAGGGAACAAAGGGATATGTGAAATGACTCCACAGGGTTGCAAGGGGCATGACTTAATTTTTTTGGGGGGGGATTATTTTATTTTTATCCAATTTTTATTAATTTATTTTTGTTACAGATGTTTCTCCCCTTTCCCCCCTAGACACCCTCCTCCCCATCCTGCCCTCACACCCCCAGCATTGCTGTTCATGTACATTGTTCATGACTTAATTTTTTTTTAAACAAAAATTTTTAATTGATTTTTAGAGAGAGAGGAAGGGAGAGGGAGAGAGAGAAAAACATCTATGAGAAAGAAACATCAATCAGCTGCCTCCTGCACACCCCCTGCTGAAGATTGAGCCCAAAACTCGGGCATGTGCCCTGACCAGGAGTCATAACAACGACCTCTGGTGCATGGGTCGATGCTCAACCACTGAGCCACACTGGCCGGGCTGTGATGTACACTTGTAATTACTTTTCCATGGTAAAAAGTTTCAAACAATGATAATCTCCTTTGGATGAAAAGATTTAAGCCACACAATTCATTCCTGAAATATAGGAAAAGTAAGCACCACCTGTATTATTTTGTAATTTAAAAAAATTTTAAGCAAAAAATAAAAACATAACTTTATACAATAATGTGTATAGCATTTTTATTCATAATACCTACAGGGAACAATCTAGGTGCCCCATCAATATGTGAATATAAGAGCAAACTATAATATATATACTAATACAATGGACTGCTACTCAGAAATAAAATGGAATGAACTATTGATTTTACACATCAACATGAGTTCCAAAACCATTAAGCTAAGTGAAAGAAGACTTTAAAAAAAAAGTCTATACTGTATGTCTCTGTATATATCAAGTTCTACACCATGCAGAACTAATCTGTGGTGAAAAAAGGAAGGTCAGAACAGCGATTGCTTCTGGGTGGGAGAGGAAGGACCAGATGGGGAGGGGTATAGGGAACTTCCTGTGTTAATTGGAATGTTCTATATTTTTATGGGTTCAGGGTTAATTACACAGTTTGTCAGAATTCAGAAAATGTGCATGTAAGATTTGAGCATTTCACTGTATGTAAATTTTACTTTAAAAGAAAGGAAATTGTGAATAAATATTGAGCAACTAGTTAATGAAACACTTGCTTAAGTATGGAGGAAGGTGTACTGATACATCAAAAACAAGATGGATGGAGGGATAGAAGAGGATAAAACAAGCATAACAGAATGTTGATAAGAGAATCAAAGTGAGTTTATGAGTGTTCACTATAATAGTCTTTCAAATTTTCTGTATGTTGGAAATTTTTTCATAATAAAATTTTGGGAAAACAAAGGGAGCCATCTTCTGGAAGAAACTGGTATTACTGATTGGCTGAAAAAGTTGAGAAGCAGGAAGCGTGTTTGTGTGTTTGGTATTGGTAACTTAACTATTTTTCACGAGCTATTGGTTGTCACTCATACACCCACGTTGTCTTTTTTGGCTGGAAATCTTTCTTCCCTTCCACTGGCTCACCTCCCACTCAGATTTTACTTACTCTAGAACAGAGATCTGCAAATAGTAAATATTTTAGGATTTGTGGGCTAAGGCAAAATTGAAGATATTTTATGGGTATTTATATAGCAAGAGAGAAAACAGATTTCCAAATTTGCATTTGAAATTTAAAATATAATCATAATATTGAGTACCAGCTTTTTCTCTTTTTTTCAAAATATGTTTTTATGGATTTTTTAGAGAGAGAGGAAAGGAGAGGGAGAGAGAGAGAAACCTAAATTGGCACGCTACCTACTGGGGATCAAGCCCACAACTTGGGCATGTGCGCTGACTGGGAATCAAACCTGTGACTTCTTGAGACATGGGATGACGCTCAATCCACTGAGCCACACTGCCCAGGCTGAGTACAAGTTTTTGTAAAACAGGTCTACCGAAGAGAAGAATGAAATTCTTTTTTGAAAAGGTGGATAACATTTCTCTTAATCAGGGTTCAAAGTTATTCCCTATCATCAAAATCGATTGCAAATGTTCATCTGTTAATCCTGATCTGTAATGAGATTTTACACATTTAATCTTTTACCCAAATTTGGTCTCTTCACCCAGATAAACACTGCCCAATACTGAGATCAATCCAAGGGCACATGATTTAAATTGAGCATATTAATCTTTTGGAAGGCAATTATATAATTATATTAGATTATTCTCTGGACATTTTTCTTTTAGCACATGAAATCCAATCACCTCTTATTTAAAGTTAAGTGAAAGCTGCTCAATGGCACAACTAAATGGGTCTTGACATATGAAAATTTCCTTTGCATGTTCATTGAGGTCTCTATAAAATGCTGCTAAAACTGTAGTTTGAGCTAAAAAACATAACGACTGCAAATTTGTGTGAGAATGGAGATCTTGCTTTTATTGTCAAAGTGACTTTACCACAGAGTATGTTTTGCAGTAAGTGCTGTGTTGTCTTGTAAGTTTAGGTTGAGTTCGTTAAGAAGGATCACTGAATGATCACAATGAGCAAGTCAGCAAAAATGCATTCTAAGGCCACCCAGTCAGTGTCCCATCACAGTGGTTAAGGGAGGTTCTTCTGCTTAAGAAAGAACTTCAGTCTTGGCCCTGAGCTAAAAAACAACACTCACAATAAACGTTACCACTGGTAACTCATCAAACGCTGTGTGGTAGGGCAAGTCAGGATGTTTAGCTGCTAATTCTGACGAAGATATGTGGAGTGACAGCAGTTAAGTCCGTGAGAGCAGTGACGTTTATTGTTGACACTACCGGTTGGGTGACACATGGAAGATCCAAATGTTTTCCACAGAGTACGTGATGACTGATAATACAGTACAATGATGTTATAACCATAGGATTTAAACACCTTACATTTTACCACGTGGAAATCTGTCACTTAAGCCTGTTTCTGCTTACATAAGTTGTAACACATCAGAGCGGATTTCACCTCAGGTGTATTGATTAGAGTTTTCTCAATTTCTTTAAAAATATTTTCACCTGTTGTGTGCAGCCAATTCACAGAGGCCAATTCTTCAGTCACTCCAAACACTGACTCCTTGAATAAACAGGCACAAATGAGCAGTATCAATAACACCTGTCCACTTATTAAACGCCAAGGAAACCACTCAAAATAATTTGTGTTCCCTAGGTAATTTATTTTTATTTATTTATTTATTTTTTATCCTCACCCGAGGACATTTTTTCATTTTTTGTTCAGATAGAGTGGGAGGGAGAGAGAGGGGGAGAGAGAGAGAGAGAGAGAAACATCGACGTGAAAGGGACACATCGAGTGGCTGCCACCCGCAGGACCAACCAGGGCCGGGGACAAATTGCAACCAAAGTACATGCCTTTAGCGGGAACCGAACCCGGGTCTCTCTGGACCGCAGGCCGACACTCTAACTGCTGAGCCAAACCTGCCAGGGCATTCCCTAGATAATTTAAATTGACTATTGACATTGTTCCCTGTGGCCTCAACACTTTAAGCAGCTGCTCTCACCCAAATGATATAGTTGTAATTAGTTATTATTATAGGAAAGGAGCAAAGGGAAGGCCAGACATTACAGACATGTCATTTGGGCAGCTTCACCAGGACGCTGCAATTTCACACTCCCCAGGTAACCACCAGTCTATTCCCTGCAAAACGCTGGGGGAAGGGGACTGAACAAAGGGAAGATAGACACATGCCCAGTAAAGTTGGGGTGACATAGGGAAGGTACTTGCCTGTCAGTCACACCTGGGGAACCATGGATTGGACAGAATGGGTGTGGCCACTGCAAGCGAGTGAAAATTTGGGAATACATAATCTCCTAACACAGGAGTTTTCTCTCTCTTGGCTTGTGGCTCATACTTGGCTTCCTTGCATTTGCCCGTGTTTCCTCCATAGCCATGTGGCCATGCAGACCCCACATGTAATGGAGTAAAGGACTGCAGCGGGAAACACAAGCTAAGCTAGCCTGATGCTGGACTGGACCTGGCTCTAACATGGAAAGAAAACTCTGGACACTGGCTCTGATTTGAGCTCTGCTGAAGCCCCAGCTACACTTCTTCTATGACTGGACTAACGGAAATGGGACTTTGGAAACTCAGGGGTGTAATTCCACGAAAATAAAGCTTTCTACGTATCTCATCCTCTTGTGGGGGCCTCTGGAAATGGTTATTTCAGTGGTATCCCAAGAACCCCACTCCCACCAGCAACCTGGGAGATGAGGCCCTCTCCTGTCCTGTAACACAAAATCTAATGGTCTTAAACAGGTTTACTTTTTTCTGATTACATTTCGTGTTTTTTTTAACTTAAAAAAATTTTTTAATTGATTTTTTTAGAGAGAGAGGAAAAGAGAGAAAGATAGAAACATCGATGTGAGAGAGAAACATCTATCAGCTGCCTCCTGCACACCCCATACTGGGGATCGAGCCTGCAACCTGGGCATGTGCCTGACCAGGAATCAAACCAGGACCTCTCAGTCCATGGGATGATGCTCAATCCACTGAGCCACACTGGCTGGGCCTGAATACATTTCTTCAGCTGCTGCAATGAATCATCATTTAATCCACATGCCATAAGTAAATAACTTTTTTGCATAGCTAACAAGCCACTTAGAAACTCACTTTGGTTGCAGCCTCATTTCTTTCCTTCCTTTTTTACTTTTTCTTCTTCTTTTGTGAATAAATTTTACTATGATGAGATAATCCATTTAATTTGTGTCACTTTTCTGACTGTTTTCTGATTTGGGGACACTGTGAAAACTTCTTGGTCTGGTAATGTCGATATATGTTGTATTCTTGTAGCAGATATAGGCTAATTGCCTAATAAACAATGCTTTGCCATTGTATTACAAAATAACAAAATAATCCACAGTTCATTGTGCCTTAAAGATGCAATATTTTATTTTATTTTTCTTTATTGATTTTAGAGAGAGAGGAAGGGAGAGGGAGAGAGATAGAGAAATGGATGAGAGAGAATATCGATTGGCCTCCTCCTGCATGCCCTCCACTGGGAATTTGGCCCACAACCTGGGCATGTGTCCTGACTGGAAATCAAACCAGCAACCTCTTGGTGCATGGGTTGATACTCAACCATAATCCCAGCATAATCCTAATCCCCAAACCAGATAAAGACACTACAAAGTAAGAAAATTACAGGTCAATATCCCTGATGAACATAGATGCCAAAATCCTCAACAAAATCTTAGCAAATCAAATCCAGCAATATATTAAAAAAATTATGCACCATGACCAAGTGGGATTTATCGCAGGGATGCAAGGTTCGTGCAATATTCATAAATCAATAAATGTGATACACCACATAAACAAAATGAAAGATAAAAATCATATGATCATATCAATAGATGCTGAAAAAGCATTTGACAACACCCAGCATCCATTTTTGATAAAAACTCTCAGCAAAGTGGGGATAGAAGGATCATATCTCAACATAATAAAGGCCATTGATGACAAACCTACAGCCAACATCATACTCAATGGGCAAAAACTAAAAGCATTTCCCTTAAGAACAGAAACAAGACAGGGATGTCCACTTTCACCACTCTTATTTAACATAGTACTGGAAGTCTTAGCCACAGCAATCAGACAAGAAGCATAACCAATGGACATAGACAAGAATGTTGGGGGGTGGGCGGGAACGGAGGAGGGTGTCAATGGTGGAAAAAGGAGAAACATCTGTAACAAAAATAAATTAAAAATTTTTAAAAAGTTTAAAAAAGAAAGTAAAAATGAATGTGTATGCTATGCAACTTTGAAAAAAAAAAGAAAATGTAGTGTACATTAATTGAAATGAATGAGATTGTCAGTTAACATTGTGTTAATCATTATATTTGCAATGCACCAGATATTGCCCTAAACACTTGGTATTATCTCATCAATTCTGACTATAATCCAAAGAGATAGATCCTAGCAATGTCATCTCTGACTCAGAGAAAAATATTAAGCCATTGTCAATATTCACACAACTAGTAAGTGGAAGAATTAGGATTTGCGCCTAGGGAATCTGATGCCAAAGATCACATTTTATTTATTTATTTATTTATTTATTTATTTATTCATTTATTTTTCTTTATTGATTTTAGAGAGACAAAAAAGGAGAGGGAGAGAGAGAGATAGAAATATCAATGAGAGAGAACATCAACTGGCCACCTCCTGCATGCCCCCAGTAGGGATTGACTCACAACCTGGGTATGTGCCCTGACCAGGGATTGAACCGGCGACCTCTTGGTGCATGGGTCGATGCTCAACCACTGAGCCACACCAGCTGGGCCCAAAGATCCCATTCTTAACCACTATACTTTATTGTCTCCTAGGGGATTTCAAAGTCACCTAAATTCATCTGCCTAATGAATACAGAAGAAGAAATGGAAATCCAGGGGGGTTAAGAAACTTTCTAAAAATCATACAATAAGTGTGCCATGTCCCCTTCCTAGATCCAAATCTCCCAGTTCCTTATATTATGTCCTTTTATTTTTAAAAATGTTTTTATTGATTTTTTTTTAGAAAGGGAGAGATAGAAACTTCGATGTGAGAGAGAAATATCTATCGGCTGCCTCCTGCACACCCCTTACTGGGGATTGAACACACAACCCAGGAATGTGCCCTGACTGGGAATCGAACTGGGACCTCTCAGTCCATGGGACATTGCTCAATCCACTGAGCCACACGGGCCAGGCCAGGCAATTTATTTTGATAGAAAGTTTCTTTTTCCTCAGTGTTTACCTCTGTTCCCAGAGAATGCTGCTCTTACCTCTAGGAAAGGGATGAAATCTTACAAATATGCTCAGTGTTCAGAAAATCAACATCGTCAGCGAATCTTAATTCAAGATAAATAATTGCATTTTCATCGATAACTGCCATTTTCTTTTTGCCTGAATCATTTGGCATCACATCATTACTCTTTTAATTTAATTTGCCTGTGTTGGTTAGCACAAAGCATTGTGGTTTTCTTTTCATAAGGAAAATACTGAACACTGTAGTGTGGTCTGGCTGGGAATGTGTAGTCTATGCTGCCATCCAGCGGTGCTATTGTACTATTACACCGTGATGAATTTCGTTTTAATGTCTTCTCACTTTTCTCCGAAGCAGAGCAAGTTTTTTCAGATTCCTGGCTCCTGTCACAACCGATATTTTAGGAATGAAGTGGGATGGGAGTGAAAGAGGGTAATGGAAAGAAAAGATACTCTACTGGGACTCTAAATTCTGGGAAACGGAAGAGAAAACACCATTTCTGAGTGAGAGCACGGGTATTTTGGAGGGATAGAAAATGCTCCCTACTGGCTGATCTTGGCATAGACAGGTTATATTATGTTTTCAATGAACCAAGGCAAAAAAAAAAAAGGTAACTAAATTGTGCACTTAATCTCTTCAGTCTTGGTTTCCTCGTATATAAGAAAGAGAATGATGGGGGTAGTCTAAATGTTCTCCAAAGATCTTTCCATATCAATGTTCTATGACTTTATAATTTCCTACTCAAAATATTTGCTTATGTGACATCACGCAGACACATTGGGAAATTTCTAGAGGCTTAGAATTTGTTGTTTTTGGCTGATGTGCTTGATCCAGTCTAAATAAGACCTCCGCCTTCTTTTTGTTTTCTCTTTGTATGCAAAATATTAGCTGCTTATCCCAAAATGAATACTGGGGACACAGCCATGCTATGTGTTTCTCTTTGGCTCCCTGCCAAAGGGATGAAACTGGCTGGCGTCATCAGAGTGGAAGAGGCGTGAACAGGGCAGTTTACTCCCGGGAGAGCTCAAACCACTGCAAAATTCAACAGCGACCCTGTGATTCATTTTGTTTCCTGGTAGTTAACCACTTTCTAATTTTGACAGATGTGATTTTCTGATTTTTTTTTTCTTCTCAAGAATCTTACTGGGCTTGCAAAGAAATCACTAAAGGGATAAGGTTGAGGAGCTGACTCAGCATTAACAGAAACAGATGCCTTATTGTAATTAAATGGAAACTCTAAGACCTTCTATGGGCCAATTATTGTAGCCTACGCCATTGTCTTATTTATTTTATGCAAACCATTTCCCACTTAAAATCCATAACTGACAAAATATAGCTGCTTTTATTCATCACTTAATGTTGATATTGATATGAGTAGTTGGTCTGGCAAAGACTGTTCAATAAAGAGGTCAGATGGATTTGCATTATTGATTCATCTCTACATTGTGGAAATGGGCACCCAGGACACCTTGACATGATAAGTGATGGTAAGGAGGCATATCTGCCAGATAGTTTTGAAAAATGTGTACCCCCAAATAGCTTCACTGCTGGCCCCAAAGGTGGACAACTTCTACTTCAGTACTTCGTTCCTTCAGGTCAAAGTTTGCTTCAAGAAATCTCTTAATGTCAGCATTGCTTAATCTTTCTCAGCTACCAACATTTCATTGTGATCGTAAAAGATTAGCAGTCATCAAAATTAGTCTTGAGCCTTGGCCAGTTTGGCTCTGCAGTTAGAGTGTCAGCCCTTGGACTGAGTGGTCGCAGGTTTGATTCCCGGTCAAGGGTAGGTTGCAGGTTTGATCCCCCCTCTGGGTCATGTGGGAGGCAACCAATCGATGTATCTCTCTCACATCGATGTTTCTCTCTCTCTCCCTCCCTCCTTCCCTCCCTCCCTCCCTTCTACTCTTTCAAAAAATCAATGGAAAAATATTCTCAGGTGAGGATTAACATAAACAAATAAATAAGAGAAAACAACTCAGCAGGCGTGGCTCAGTGGTTGAGTGTCAACCCATGCACCAAGAGGTTCATATCCCAGTCAGGACCAGTCCCCAGTAGGGTGCATGCAGGAGGCAGCCAATGTTTCTCTCTCACTGATGTGTCTATCTCTCTTTCTCCTTCTCCTTTTCTCTCTCTCTAAAATTCAATAAAAACATTTAAAAAATTTAAAAAAATTAGTCTCAATATGATAGGGGGCATAGAATTTAAATGAGGGAGATGTGCACATATTTACGTATACCAGAATTTTCCAAACTGGCTACTCTGGAGGAGCCCTCTTTTTTGTTAGTTTGTTTTAAAGACTATTAGTAGGCATTGTAGATTAAAAAAAAAAGATCTGAGGTCAACTTAGTTTAGGAAACACACACACAAATAAAGAACAAAAACAAAAAAGAAAAAGAAAAAAGTAAGTTAAGGAAGCACAGAACTCAGGAAAACTAAAAAGCCCTTTTTTTTAACCCCTTCATCAATTTTTAAAAATTAATTAATTAATTAATTAATTATTGTTACAGATGTTTCTCCTTTTTCCTCCATTGACACCCTCCTCCCTGCTCCCATGCCCCCCCTTCACAGTACTGTTGTCTGTGTCCATTGGTTATGCATATATGCATATGAGTTCTTTGGTTTATCTCTTCCTGCTCTCCCCCACCCCACCCCTTCCCTCTGAGGTTTGTCAGTCTGTTCCCTACTTCCATGTCTCTGGATCTGTTTTGTTTATCAGCTTATTTTGTTCATTATATTCCACAAATAACTGAGATCATGTGGTGCTTGTCTTTCTCTGACTGGCTTATTTCGCTTAGCATAATACTCTCCAGGTCCCTCCATGTTGTCTCAAAGAATAAAAGGTCTTTCTTTCTTATAGCTGCATAGTATTCCATTGTGTATATGTACCACAGAAGAGGCTTAAAAACAAAACAAACTGAAGCCTTTAATGTGTTAATAATCATTCAACAAGTATTTATTAAACACTGACTGTATGCCAAAACTGGTTATAAGTGTTTGGAATACCCCAGGGAACAAGACAGACAAAGATCACTTCCCTGTAGAGCTTACATTCTAGCAGGATTAGACAGACAAGGAACAATAAACATAATAAGTAAAAAATATAAAACATGCTTAGGGATGTATCAGTTTTTAAATTATTATTATTTTCCAACTTCTAAGATGTCATTACCTTTTGCAGAGGGAAAGTACTGTTTTTTAAAAAAAATATGTCTTTATTGATTTTTTTTTTTTTTTTTTTTAGAGAGAGAGGAAGGGAGAGAGAGATAGAAACATCAATGTGAGAGAGAAACATGATTGGCTGCCTCCTGCATGCCCCCACTGGAGATCAAGCCTGAAACCCGGGTATGTGCCCTGACAGGGAATCGAACCAGGACCTCTCAGTCCATGGGAAGATGTTCAATCCAATGAGCCACACTGGCTGGGCTGATGTATCAGTATGAATGATAACATGGGTTGTTGGAGGAAAGGGAACATTCTGCATTTTTTTTAGAAGGGTGGTTAGTGTATGCTCCATTGAATAAATATTTAAATTTATTAGAGGAGTTAGTATAGATACCTGGATTAAGAATGTATCAGGCCAGCCTGGCTGGTGTGGCTCAGTGGTTGAGCGTCAACCCATGCACCAAGAGGTCACCGGTTCAATTCCCAGTCAGGGCACATGCTCAGGTTGTGGGCCAAATCCCCAGTGGGGGGCATGCAGGAGGCGGCCAGTCGATGTTCTCTCTCATCGATGTTTCTATTTCTCCCTCTCCCTTCCTCTCTAAAATCAATAAAGAAAAAATAAATAAATAAAAAGAATGGATCAGGCCAGGGTGACAACCAGTGCGAAGACCCTCAGGTGGGATGGTGTTTGGTATGTTCAAGGAGCAGCAAAGAGGCGAGTGTTTGTGGAACAGCTGGCTGGGGGTGGGGTGGGGTGGGGGGAATAGGAGAAGTCAGAGAAGCAAGGAGGAGGAGGGAGTTGCAGATTATGTAGGGCTTTCTTAGCCATTGGAAAGACTTCTTCAATGGATGGAAATGAGGAGCCATTGCAGAGTTTTGAGGAAAGGAGTACATTGATCTGACATATTTTTAAAGGATCACTGGTTGCTGTGTTGGGAGTTGACTGAAACAGTGCAAGGGAAGAGGCAAGGAGACCAGCTAGGACCATACTGCAATAATTCAAGCAAGAGATGATGATGACTAAAAGACTAGGGTGGTAGCTGAGGTAGTGGTGGGAAGCACTTGGATCCTGGGTATATTTTTAAGGGGGATTGGATGTGGAGTGAGAGAGAGAGAAGTCAAGAAAAGACAGTGTTGTCATCTCCAGTTGAGATGGACAAGGTTATAGGTGGATTGGAGGGAAATGTTAACAAGCTTACCTTTGAACACGTTAAACTTATCAGACATCCAAGTAGAAATATTAAGCAGCCAGTTTGATCTATTTCTTAGTCCATTCAGGCTGCTATAACATGATACCATAGACTGGGTAGCTTATAAACAACAGAAATTTATTTCTGACAGTTCTGGAACCTGAAAGTCCAAGATTAGGGTGCTAGCATGGTTAGGTGAAGTCTCTTATTAAAAAAAATTTTTTTAATGTTTTTATTGATTTTTTAGAGAGAGAAATATCGATGTGAGAGAGAAACATTGATTGGCTGCCTCCTGCACACCCCCCACTGGGGATCAAACCCACAACTGGGGCATGTGCCCTGACCGGGAATCGAACTGGTACCTCTCAGTCCATGGGAGGACACTCAATCCACTGAGCCACACCAGCTGGGCAAAGGGCTCTCTTTCAAGTTGCAGGCTTCTTGTTATATCCTCACGTGATGGAAAGGATAAGGCAGTTCTCTGGGGTCTCTTTTATAAGGGCACTAATCCAATTTACGAGGACTCCATCCTCATGACCTAATCACCTCCCAAAGGCCCCACTTACTAAAACCATCACCTTTTTGTGTCTTCAGTGAACATATGAATTGGGGGGTAGGGACACAAACATTCCAACCATAGCAATATGAGATGGAATTTTGGGAGGAAAGCCTGAACTGACAACATAAGCTAGGGAGTGCTTAGCATTTACATGGCTTCTAAAGCCTTGAGACTGGATGAGATCCCTGAAGGAGTGAGTTGATAAAAAAGAGCAAGTACTCAAGTACCGAAGTACTGAGCTCCAATATTATGAGATCTGATAGGGGAAGGGGAAGCAGATAATAGGCCTGAGGGGTGATGACAAAAGAGGTAAGAGGAAAACAGGAGAGTACAGTACCCTAGAAGGTAGGTGCAGAAAATGTTTCAAATGGGAGGGAGAGATGGGGTAGATCAATCGAGGAGGTAAGAACTGGGCCCAGACCATTGAAGGGATAGCCTCCACGCTGCTGAAGGACAGTGCACTCTCACTGTGCCGTGGCATGGGGACTGTGAATCCCTGAGAGCGTAACAAAATGTATGGAGTTTCCCAAACTCAGCCCAGGACACTTTTCACAAAAGATCTCCAGTGTGGCCAAAACTATTTTGGGAAATGTTGGATAGTGGCAACGAATGAAGAGAGTAGGCCTAGGTACAGAGTGCTGGGTCCAGGGGTCAGAGCCCTGGGTCTCATGACAACACTGAGCTGGACAACGGACTTGACCGCAGTGGAGTCCTGCAGCAGCTGCAGGAACAGTAGATTAAAAATAGCACCTTTTCTTACATTTCTTTTGTGGCTGGCTCTTTGCAGAAGAGGAAACGCTTACTGGCCCAGAAATATATGGAAAAAAAAAAGGCCAAACTTTAGCTAGTAGGGAAATTAAAATTAAAACCACCACATCCATTAGATTGGGTGACAACTAAAAGCCTGATAATACTGATGTTAAAAAATATTTTAATAAATGAGAAGTCTCATTCACTTCTAGTGGGGTTGTAAATTGGTGCAATCACTTTTTAAAAAACAAACAACCCTAACTTTAAAAAAAAAAGGATTTTAGAGCAAGAGAGAGAGGAAGGCAGAGAGAGAGAGACAGACAGACATTGACTTGCTGTTCCACTTCTTCATGCATTCATTGGTTGAGTTTCTTGCATGTGCCCTGACTAGGGATTGAACCCACAACCTTGGCGTATCAGGACGCTGCTCTAATGCAATCATTCTGATGTATCCAGTAAACTTGAAAATGTGAACATTGTTCAGCCTAGCAGTTTTACTTCTAGGTATTTACTAAAGAAGCTCCTACATATGTGTACAAGGAAATATTTATAAAAGTTTACTGCAGAACTGTTTATAATAGATTATGACAGAAAAATAAGAAATAATGTCTATCAACCAAAGAATGAATACATAAAATGTTATGTATCCACACATTGAAATAACATATAGCAGTTAAAAATTAATTAACTAGGGCTATATCTATCAACATAATAAATCTCTAAGCATAATATTGAGAAAAAGATCAAGTTGTAGATGTAAAAGTATAATGGGATACCACTTATACAGTTTTTGAAATGTGCAAAAAGTTTGTACATTATTTATGAATACATATACAGTAATGGTATAACTGTATATAATGATAAGCATTAAATAGAGGATTAGGGGAGAGGCAAGGATTTATTACTTCATTCTGCATATTTGTAATATTTTATATAAAATATATCTTTTAAAGAGGGAAGACATGCCTAATAAACACAGCAGGAGGTTTTAATGCCTGGGCTAAGAGAAGATGTAACCCAAGTCATAAATTAATGTGATAAAGCTATAACACAGGATACAAGGTGTCAAGGAGACAAATCAATTTGAGGAAATTTAAGAATTTCCCTCACACTATATTTCTGGGAAGAAAATGGCATTCTTCTTAAACCCTAGTAAACAGTTCAGCTGTTGCTATAGTGCTCAACTGGTGATACTCCATGGAGAAGTTTAATTTCACTGACATGGCCATTCATTGGTGAATTTCATACATAGAGGGAACACTCCTACTCTACGTATGCAAAGCACCTTTAAGAGAGTGTGTGGCCATAATTTAACAAGATTTATGTTTTAGTGATCAGGCTGCTTACAATATTAAATCTAAAATAAACCACTTTTGATATCAGTGGAATAAACTATCATCTTAAATTATAATTATTAATTTGACAGAAATAATAATTTGATTTTTTGTTTGTACTATGGCAATCTGTGTGCATTTAGAGAGGTAAAGTTTTCTTTCTGGGGAAAAAAAACACCCACAAGGTAAAGGAAAAGGTCTTCAAATGTGTAATTAAAATTAAGTTAATCATCTTTGCTCTCATTAAGCATATTATTTTGCCAAGTCATTAAATACATTCAAATGATATTGTGTTGGATTAAGGGGATTTAATACCTAACCTCATTTCTTGTCTGCCAAGGACTGCAGCTGAGAGCTTATTGAGTAGAGGATCAAGCATCTCAGTAGAGAAGCTCCCTGGAAAGGGTAACCAAAGGATACAAATTGAAAATGGAAAAAGTCTGCTTTGTGTTCCCTAAATTGCTGATGATCCAGACAGACGTTTGCCTGTAGGTGATGTGAATGTAATCTACTAAAACAAAGGACCAGCATTGAAGGCAATGTCTCTCTTTTTTTCCTTGATACCTTTTACCTGGCACTTTTTTTCAAGACACAGAAACAATTTTGATTAACAGTATTGGTTGCATCCCTCTGTATTCCTTTCTTTCGGAAGAGATGATCCTGGCTTCCCAGTCCGTCTTCTTCACCTGCATCTGGGTCACTTTGCTGCCAAATGCTTGCGCTGCTGCTGAAATCAAGGAGCCCCACCAGCTGCGCTCCTCCTCAGTGACGCGAGCCTGGTAAGATAGCCATAGTGTAGTCCATGCAGTTATTGCCCAGTTTCTCTCACCAGCTGCCTCAGACGTGTGGGTAACCTAGAAACATGTCTGTAATGGTAGCACATCTTTGTGGTGGTGATTGTCTCTGGAGATAGCATGCACTCATAAAAACAAATCACCTCTGGTTGGCGTCAGAAAGAGCATCTTGGCTCTCTGCTGGCATGTGTTTGCTTATTTTTGGAGACAAAAGATAAAGGGCTCACACAGAGATCTTTTTTTAGGGACTATATTTCCTCAATGAGTAATACATTTATTAGTAATGTATTACCGAGGAAACATAATGTTTCTTCAGATTTTTTTTGAGTAGTAGTCAAAAAACGAACTTCTAATGTCAAGTACGCGTAGGGTGTATAGTTTCATATGTTGATGAGATAATACTGAAAGGTGTTATAGCCATTTGTTGTCTCTTGAGAATAGTTTCCATACCTTTGAAACATCATTAAATGTCAATACATCATTATTATTATCTATCATCAATAATTGAGAGTGTGTTTGAACATGCTAGTAAGGGAGCATAGCTAACTAGTAGAGTGAGCAGTTCATCCAGTTTGCTGGGGATTTTATGCGTTTTAGCACTAAAAGTCCTAGGAATCCCCTCTGTCCCAGGTTGGAACAACTGTTGCCCTATTATCACCCATGTACCTTTAATAACCAAGATGACCTCCTATCAGGGAAAGACGTTCCTTTTCATCAAGCACAAGATTTCTGAAATGACCCAGTAGGAGAAACTGAGGAATGAAGGTGGACACTACCACCCAGCCAACCTTGGCAATCAGTGGGGTGACAGATGTTTCAGCCAGATTGCCTTCACAGCTTGAATATTTATGAAGTACTCACAATAAGATCAGGACAGAGAACAGAAAATTTTAATAAATCCTTTTGAAGCCTCAGGTTTAATGACCAAAAAAACAAAAGAGGTGTGGTGTGGGGGGAGGAAGAGGTTACTAGGTTCCTGACTCCTGGTCTGCTCCTGAAAATCAAGGACTGCTTCCCTCACTTTCCTTCCATGTGTCTGCTCCTACACCCAGATCTGAGATGATATGAACTGTTGCCAGTTTAACCACTTTCTGAGTCTTTAAGATAATCAGGCAAGGCAATATTTGGGAAATGTGGAGTTATTCCATCAGACTATATATTTTTTCAGGTTGCTTATAACATCTGCACAGTATATTTTATTTAATTTTGAAATAGATGGATACTGCTTAAAATATCGTTTACTGCTCAAACAGATTCGTCCAGTTTGTTCGGCGAATGTGTGGACGAGAAGGGTGATTGTCATAGGGGCTAATCCAGCACACTGGCCCGTCATCGATGGCAGAATTGCTGCATGAAAATCTATTATGAGTATTTTTAAAGTGTTATTTAAGAGGCAAGAGGAGAACAGTAGTTCTTTGTAGTGGAGTAGGGATTTTTTTTCTTATGTTAGATGTCTCATTGTTAGACCCTATGTAATTAAAGAGGGAACGTCAGGGTTTCTGCTACATGGGGCCAAGCATGCTCATTTTCACTTCTCTATATCCTAAGTGAGGTACCTCTTTCATTAAAATTTGTATTAGTTTTTTTGTTCTTCAAAGAAAAATCCTCTAGGGCACGAGGGATCGAGTAATCCATCAACCCTGGTTCAGAAGTAGTACTGAGAGTGAAAGCCAGGCATTTCCCCTGAGTGAACATGTAACCCAGCCAGCCAATTTCAGGGCTGTTACTCGGCACATTGTCATGCAGATTCTGGAGGCATTTTGACAAAAATACAGAAATTACTTTATGGGATAGTTTCTAGAGCAAGTAGCCCAGGATTCTTCAGACCTTCGTATGTGACTAAATACTGTGAGGTTCTTTGCCGCACACTCAGTCTGATTATTAGTAACTAAATAAGTAATGAATGAACGAATACTCCACTCTTTCATAACACAAGAGAACTAATAGAATGAACATGGAAGAAAGGCATGATCTTCCTTTGAAAATTATGAAGTAAATGCGTATGCATTACCTCGCACTTAATGTGCACTATTTTGAGCCAGTTTTCATATAATCAATCAGGCCCTTAAATCCTTGGTTATTAAATATTTTCATTCAGAATATAATCTTACTCTTTATCCCCAAATTCCCCTTTTTATCCATTTTTTAAAGTCTTCCATCTAAAGTTTCCCTTTGTTTCTTGAAAACGAAATGGGGGTGGTGGTGATGAATGGATTCAGTTACGGCAGGTGAAAAATGTTTCTCTTTTGCCTAGGGAAGAGATTTGGCTCCTCGGTGGTGCAAAGAGGATTAGACATGTAGACTCACTGAGTATTAATTCATTCTGTCCACAGTTGTACTGAGGGCCTTTTGTATGCCCTCTTCTGGGTTGGGGTTAGGGGGACCAGGGGGACAACACCCTGCCTCTGGCCTTAAGAATCATGAGCAGAGTGTGGGGTCTGCTTAAATTAGCTCGGAAGAGCCAACTGTTAAATTTTCAGGAAATCTACTAGCTGGCTGTTAAAAAAACATTATTAAAAATTAAATTATATAAATATACAATTAAATAAATTATTTTAAAAACCAGGGTAATAAATACTTAAAATTCACCACTTCCTAAATACTACATTTTATTATTACCTATTGTTTTGAGGTTATTTACATCTGTATGGTAGAAAACTACACTATATCGTGCCATCCTATCCTATAAACTACAGCATAGCATACTACAGTAGGTTATTATATGATATGATGTGACACTACACTATGGGCTCTGCATATCTCTGTCATGCCAGTAGCTTGAAAGCAGCTGTGGTGGGGCTATTTACATCATGGAAATCAACACATACTACAAATAGGGCTTTTTTTTTTTTTTCCTGGAGAGCAAGCAACTTATTACACATTTACCAGCACACTCGTGAACCTAATATAAGAACCAAGAAGGTCCTAGGGAAGCAAATGCAAGCAAGACAGAAAAGAAATTGTGCCAACTGCAGGCTGCATACCCCTCTGGGAGCAGGGGCTGCTCCGGTCCAGCCTTCTTTTGTTCTAAGAGAACTTGAGTCCAGTGTTGCTCGATTTTCTGATTTTGCAAAAGAAGCAGGAAAATTTCTGGTTTAGTACAGCAGATGGGCTATCCAAAAAGATATCTGCAAACCAGTTCCTACTGTGGTCCAATTTCCTCATTTCACAGGTGAGGAAACTGCGATCTCATCACTGAGCTCATGATCTCAGACCCAAGTAAGACTTAGGAACGATGGTTATCCCGGGTGGGACATGCCCTGTGGCGGCTCTTCCGCAAAAATGTTCATCTGCATTGGTTCTTCCTCTATGAGAGGCTGTTGACTAAAGTCAGGCATATAGTCCCAGAGTTCAGGTGTTCAGGGGCAGTTCAGTCAAAGCCACAGATCCATCTGGATAATGCCCCATGTTCTCTCTAAAAAATCTCAAAAGCATCAGGGACCTAGTATAAATATTGGATCCAGAATTATGAAGGTTTTCTTAGTGAATAAAAATTAGATCAACTGATTTTCCCACTACTTTACTGCGTTTCTTGGATTTGCATCTATGTAGCCTAATAGAACATTTTTGTTGTTGTTGTTAATCCTCACTCGAGGATATTTTTCCATTGATTTTTATTAATAAAAACAGAGTGGAAGGGAGGGTGGGGAGAAACAAAAGTATTTAAACCTTTTTTCTTTATTGATTTTAGAGAGAGAGGAAGGGAGAGGGAGGGAGAGATAGAAACATCGATGAAAGAGAACATCTATTGGCTGCCTCCTGCATGTCCCCCACTGGGGAACTGGCCCACAACCTGGGCATGTGCCCTGACCAGGAATTGAACCAGCAACCTCTTGGTGCATGGGTTGATGCTCAACCACACCAGCCAGGCAAGACAAAGTATTTTAAAATGAAATATAGAGCCCTGGCCAGTTTTGCTCAGTGGTTAGAGCATCGGCCTGTGGACCAAAGAGTCGCAGGTTCGATTCCAGGTTTGCAGGTTCGCAGGTTCGCGCATACCTTGGTTGCAGTTCCATCCCCGGCCCTGGTCAGGGTTTTGCAGGAGGCAGCCAATCGATGTGTCTCTCTCATGTAGATGGTTCTCTCTCTCTCTCTCTCTCTCTCTCTCTCTCTCTCTCTCTCTTCCCCTTCCACTCTATCTAAAAAATCAATGGAAAAATATCGTTGGGTGAGGATTAACAACAACAACAAAATAATAAATAAATAAATGAGATATATATGGAATAAGGCCAGAAAGCTCTGAGCTACAGCTGCTGCTCCATCATGAATTAACCCCTTTGTTAAGCATATTTGCTTTTCTTGTCTTTGTCTGTTCTATTCAGTCCTCACTTTATTAACTTTTCTACATACAGGCTGGGGCAAAAGCAGGTTTCCAGTTGTGAGCATGTGAAACAGAGTTAAAGCGATTGTGATAATCATAACCTGCATATCTTTGTCCATATGAACAACTGTATGCCTACTTTTGCCCCGCCCTGTATGTCTTTTAAAAATAAACCAGGGATCTTCAAATAGGGTACCTATACTTCAAGACTATAATGTACCCCTCAGGGTGCATGCAACCTATCAGAGGGGCATGTGAGCATGGATAGTTTGAAAACAGTCATTTCTAGATCTTTGACTTTCTTTGACCTCTTTCCTACAGTTGAACCACCTGAAAACTCACCTGCAGTATCCTCTATAGCCTTCCTTTAATGATTGCTCCGTCCCATTTGGCTAAATAAAGGCATACCTCTCCCTCTTCCTGAATTTTACTACGAGTATTGTTCCAGTGTATAAAATCCTCCTGGATACAAAGAGACCATTATAAATGTTGTTGAGGTAGTGAATGACTTTAATTTAAATAACACATTTTTTTCCAAACTGGGTGATTTCCTTTCTTTTGTTTTTTATTTTTTGCTTTCAATAAAATTGAAGGAAGAATCTAATTTGTCAGGTTACAAATCATTATAAATAATTGTTGATGATAACAATGTGATCACAACGTGAATTTCAGAATATACAAAGAAATTTAAATAAGTTACATTGCTGAAACAAAATTTTTTCAAATTCTATGTACTTACATATATCTGAACAAAGTTTTCAATATTTTCATCTATAAAAGTTAAAAAAATAGGATCAGGAAAATGTAAATCCAAATCACAGTAAGATACTGCCTCACACCTGTCGGAATGGCTATTGTAGATAAGACAAGAAATAACAAGTGTTGGCAAGGATGTGGAGAAAAGGAAACCCTTGTGTACTGTTGGCAGGAATGTAAATTGGTGCAGCTACTGTGGAAAACAGAATGGAAGTTCCTCAGAGAATTAAAAATGGAACTACAATATGATCCAGCAATTTCACTTCTGGGTATTTAAAAAAAACTTTTTTTTCCTTTATTGTTTTTAATTTTTTCTTCCTTTATTGATTTTAGAGAGAGGGGAAGTGAGAGGGAGAGAGAGATAGAAACATTGATGAGAGAGAACATCGATTGACCGCCTCCTGCATGCCCATCACTGGGGATCGGGCCCACAACCTGGGCATGTGCTCTAACCAGGAATCGAACCAGTGACCTCTTGGTGCATGGGTCGACGCTCAACCACTGAACCACACTGGCCGGACTCACTTCTGGGTATTCAAAGAAAATTAAAAGACTATCTCCAAAAGATATGTACACCCCTATGTTTACTGCAGCATTATTTACAATGGCCAAGATATGGAAACAACATAGGCATTTATCAATGGATGAATGGATAAAGAAGATGTAATATAGATATAGATATAGATAATGAAATATTACTGAACCATAAAAATTGAAATCTTGCCATTTGTGACAACATGGATGGACCTTGAGGGCATTATACTAAGTGAAATAAGGCAGACAGAGAAAGACAAATATCATTTGTTTTTACTTATATGTGAAATTTAGAAAACAAAACAACAACAAAAAATAAGCTTATAGATACAGAGAATGGCAGGAGGTAGGGAGTGGGCAAAGTGGGTAAAGGGAGTCAAAAAGTACAAACTTTCAGTTATAAAATAAATAAGTCATGGGGTTATAATGTACAGCATGGTGACTATAGTTAATAATACTGTATTGCATATTTTCAAGTAGCTAAGAGAGTAGATCTTAAATCCTTCGTAACAAGAAAACATTTTTTTGTTACCATGAACGTGATAGATGGCCATTTCATATACCTGAAAGTAATATAATATTGTGTTAATTATACCTCAATTAAAAATAAAAGAATATATTATTTTTTAATATATTTTAAAAATTGATTTTAGAGAGAGAAAGAGAAACATCTATCAGCTACCTCCTGCACTCCCCCTGTTGGGGACTGAGTCCACAACTCTGGCATAAGTCCTGACCCGAACCAAACCTTTTAGTGCGTGGGACGATGCTCAACCAACCGAGCCACACTGGCCAGGGTAAAAATATGTATAAAAATTGTTTTTATTTTTATCCTCACCCGAGGACCTTTTTGCAGTTATCTTCAGCTAGAGTGAGAGGGAGAGAGAGGGGAAGAGAGAGAGAGAAACAAAGATGCGAGAGAGACACATCGACTGGTTGCCACCCACATGACCCCAATGGAAGTGGGGACAAACTGCAACCGAGGTACGTGCCCTTAGCGGGAACCGAACCCGGGACTCTCTGGTCCGCAGGCCGACGCTCTAACCGCTGAGCCAAACCAGCCAGGGCTATATAAAATTTTTTTAAAGTAAAAATTAGTAATAGAATTTATGCTAGATCTGGTTTCAGTGTAGCAATAAGTAATATCCATATACAGATAACAAAAAATAGTTAGAGATTATATACCATCACTTCATTAAGATTTACTTTCTTTAAAAGCGTCACCCGAGGATATTGATTTTTTCAGATAGAGTGGGAGGGAGGGAGAGAGTAAGAGAGAAACATTGATGTGAGAGACACGTTGATTGGCTTCCTCCTGCACAACCCCTACTGGGGCTGGAGATTGAACCTGCAACCAAGGTACATGCCCCTGACCAGGAATTGAACCCGTGACTCTTTGGTCCTCAGGCCGACACTCTAACCTCTGAGCCAAACAGGCCAGGGCAAGATTTAAATTTTTAATAAAATTTAATTTATAATTTTAATGAGAAATTTTCAACATGTATATGAGGTAAGTTTTGTTCCATTTGTAATAGTTATAAAAGCTTTAAAATTATTTTCAATGTGTATACATATATCTTTGCAAAGAAGTATAATGGTGTGATAAAATTCTAGGAAGGAAATAAAATGGAAATACAAATTCAAAGAAAACAAAGAATAGATAAAATTTCTCATTTTAAAAGAAAAGATTATTTATATATTTAAAAATGCATAATGTGGATATTTAGATTTAATGGATACATTCAAAGCAGGAATATAAGTTTTATTTTATATTATCAATATTTAAGTAATTTTAAATATTTTGATAAAAAATTGTAGATGTCTACTTAAAAATGTGTGGAGTATGTAGATTTTTCAAAATTGTTTTAGATGGTATATAAGCTGCATAATCCTTTTTGAAAAACAGATGAGGTACAAATAAATTCAAATGTGAATAAACATGGGACATCTCACTGTGCATCAGAAAAGCCTCGGGTAAGGACATGTGCTTTCAGATACTGCCAAGAGTGCATTTTATAGCACTGTGTTCAGTGTTCTTGGATTCTTAATTAAGATTTATTTTTTCCCATCTCATGAAGAGTTATGCTTCTGAAATGACACATTAGTGATGTGCCATTTAATTGTATTTTATTACCAAAGGAGTTTGCAAATTTTCATGAGTTTCCGTCCAAAGTTACACTGCATTTTTCTTAAAATAATAACTAGCTAGCTTTTATTAAATGTCTACTATTTTCCAGACTAGTGATTCTCCTGAGAAATTGTTAAAAATGTAAATTCTCATACCTCAAACCTATCGCATCTGAAACTCTGGGCTGGGGCCCAGCAATCCAGGAGATTCAGAGCATGCCAAAGGAGATAGCATTTATAAAACATCTGGCATGGGGTCTTGAACATAGTAGGCATTTAATGAAAACGAGCTGCTATTACTTTTTTTTTTTAATCCTCACCTGAGGATATGTTTCCATTTATCTTCAGATAGAGTGGGAGGGAGAGAGAGAGAGAGACAGAGAGTCATTGATGTGAAAGAGACACATCGACTGGTCACCTACCACTCAACCCTGACCAGAGCTGAGGATCGAACCGCAACCGAGGTACATGCCCTTGACCGGAATCGAACCCAAGACTTTGGTCCATGGGCCGACACTCTAACCACTAAGCCAAACAGGCCAGGGCTGCTATTACTTTTTTTTTTTTTTTTATCCTCACCCAAGGACATTTTTTCATTTTTTGTTCAGATAGAGTGGGAGGGAGAGAGAGGAAGAGAGAGAGAGAGAGAGAAACATAGATGTGAAAGTGACACATCGAGTGGCTGCCACCCACATGACCAACCAGGGCCGGGGACAAACTGCAACCGAAGTACATGCCCTTAGTGGGAACCGAACCCGGGTCTCTCTGGACTGCAGGCCGACACTCTAACCGCTGAGCCAAACCGGCCAGGGCTTACTTTTTTAAAAAAAATAACTTATCTTTATTGTTGAATGTATTACAAATGTTCCTCATTTTTCCCCCATTGTCCCCCTCCTCCCCATTCCTGCCCCCCTCCTGCCTTTCCCCACACTGCTGTCTGTGTCCATTGGTTATGCATATATACAAATAATTTCTTTGGTTTATTTCTTCCCACCCCGCAACCCCCTTCCCTTTGAGGTTTGTCAGTCTAACAAGCAATTTGTACTTCTTAATCCCTTCACCTTTTTCACCCATCCCCCCAGCCCCCACCCATCTGGTTCCCAAAAAAGTTCTCTGTATCTATGAGAATGTCTTTGTTCTGCTTGTTCATTTTTTTTGTAGATTCAATTGTTGATAGCTATGTATTTATTGCCATTTTGTTTGTTCATATTTTTTTATCTTTTTCTTCAAGAAGACCCTTCAACATTTCATATAATAATAGTTTGGTGGTGATGAACTCCTTTAGCTTTTCTTTGTCTGGGAAACTCTTTATATGGCCATCGATTCTAAAAGACAGCTTTGCAGGATAGAGTAATCTTGGTTGTAGGTTCTTGCTTTTCATCACTCTGAATATTTCTTGCCACTCCCTTCTGGCCTGCAAAGTTTCTTTTGAGAAATTAGCTGACAGTCTTATGGGAACCCCCTTGTAGGTAACTAACTGCTTTTCTCTTGCTGCTTTTAAGATTCTCTGTTTGTCTTGAACCTTTTGCATTTTGATGATGATGTGTCTTGGTGTGAGCCTCTTGGGGTTCATCTTGTTTTGGACTCTCTGTGCTTCCTGGACTTGTATGTCTGTTTCCTTCACCAAGTTAGGGAAGTTTTCTGCCATTATGGTTTCAAATAGGTTTTCAATTTCTTGTTCTCTCTCTTCTCCTTCTGGCACCCCCAAGATGCGAATGTTGGCACGCTTGAAGTTGTCCCAGAGGCTCCTTACACTATCCTCATTTTTTTGGATTCTTTTTTCTTTTTGCTGTTCTGATTGGGTGTTTTTTGCTTCCTTATATTCCAAATCGATGGTTTGCTTCTTGGCTTTACCTACTCTATTATTGCATCTGTGTAAACTATTCTTTATTTCAGTTAGTGCATCCTTCATTTCAGACTGGTCCTTTTTTATGCTCTTGAGGTCCTCACTAAGTCCACTGAGCATCCTTATAAGCAGTATTTTGAACTCTGCATCTGTTAGGTTGCTTAACTCCATTTCACTTAGTTCTTTTCCTGGAGTTTTGTTCTGTTCTTTCATTTGGGACCTGTTTTTGTCTCCTCATTTTGGCTGCCTCCCTGTGTTTGTTTCTATGTATTACTTAGCGAGAGGTATGGGGCTAGCTGAGACCAGATGCTGCTTGTTTGAAAGAATTTAGGAAAAGCTGAAGCAGGCTCCAAGACAGGCCAATCCTATGGTAAAGCAACTGGCAACAGCTTGGGTGGGCCTGAAAGTTGGGTGGGGCGGGGCCTCAGGGAATCACCAGGGCGGGGCAAACAGTGTGAGCCAGGTTGCTGGAGTCCCAGATATGGTGGTGTCTGCCGGCCCAGGGAAGGGCTCACCAAAGGAACAAAAGCCTCTGATAGCACGTCTGTCCAGGAGAAAGCTGCCTCTCCAGCCCTTGCTCCAATGACAAACAGCTCAGTTCTTCCCCATATGACTCTGGTGCCTTTCAAGCTGCCTCCTGCACGCTGGAGCCTGGAGGGAGCGAGTCTGAG